>CM068832.1:49004398-49604398 GCA_028554795.2 Sinohyriopsis cumingii
ATATCAAGTGACAATGCTAGATTTGAATTGAATAGGCAAATTTAAAATGCTAAGAAAAAGCCTCTCCCGTAATAAGGGTATGAACAAACATTTTAGGCTTTTACAAGGACAGCTATTTAACATCGATCGTCACACACACACACACACACACACACACACACACACACACACACACACATATATATATATATATATATATATATATATATATATATATATATATATATATATATATATATATATATATATATATATATATATATAGTTAGACAGACACACAAAATAGCTTTTACATTAGGAAAAATCTATTACAATACATAACAGACTTCAAAGGTAACGGCGTTTTAATTTATCCCTGATCACTTCAATCACGGCATTATGAAATTGCGGACCACATGCAAGAATTCCTTAGCACGAACGGACATTTTGACAACGAAGATTAGCAATGGGAGTTGTACATTTTGCCAAAAGAATGTTAATACAGTTTTACAATGAAGTTTCATTTGTTGAAAATTACAAATAGACATGGAATAGAATGACTTTATGTATATTGATAAAAGGTTCAAGTGTGTGTAACTATATTTTTAAGACTTTGACAATACTTATGTGTTCCATGCCGACCACCTAACCGCCGAATAGTGTACAGCTAACCGGCTATAGCTCGTAGTTAGCGGGTGTGGTACTGAGTGAGGTATAGTAAAAGAGGACACTTTTCAAATCATGTCACTTACTGCATTTCAAAGGGAATGGATTAGAAAATTTATTTTAGTGTATAACATATCATAATATTATTATCTTCTCATGAAAATGTATTTAGTACTGGTGGGAATACAAACAGGTTTTTGTTCAAGTTTATATTAAAACCGTATGTACATGTTGAATCTGGAAACAGACATTTTAATTGAATGATCCTTGATATATCGTATTAGTTTGAAAAGTTAATGCAGAGAAACAGACAAAAGTCCTCAACAGCATGAGCTTAGGCAGACACAAGGAAACTGACTAGCGCAATATGTAATTTGCGACAAGTTTGGGAGCTTTGTTTCCTTCCTTCCTTTTTTATTTTTATTTTTATATAAAAATAACATATTGATGGAATTATTTTTTCCTGAACCATATAATTCAGTTATTATGTTATATATACTTACGTTATTATTGGTGCTTTTTCCACAGTCCACCAATTTAGCTGAAATTAAACCTTCTTAAATATCGACTCTTTGTAGTATGAATTTGGGTATTGTATTTCATTGAATTTGAGAATTTCTGATTGTCAAAACATTGTAGTTATCTTTGTCTGAAAATCTGTGTAAATCAAAAATTTACAATTCAATGCTCCTTAGTACTTTGCAAGCGTCGAGACACACTGCATTAAAAAATGGAAACGTTCCTCTTGCATATCAACTAATATGTGGTTTGATTTCCTGTACTGATCATATGTGCATTTAGCACATATTTCTTTCAGTTACAATACAGCCTGCTACAGTGGTTAACTCTATCTAGTGGACGCCCGTATTAAAGGTCTGGTATATATAATTTCAGTTTTTAAAAAACCCAACAAACTAAATGCACTTTAATTTGCATATCAATGTTAGACGGAGTGGCGGCTAGTGCTGCAATTCCGGCTGGCTGGTTATTATCATTGTCTGTTTTGACTGTATCATAGATTAAAGCAGCGCAGAGCCATGTACGTACCACGTTTAAACTTTATAATATGTACATTGTATAACAAATTATATCGGCATGTATATTAAAGTACTCTTGACGGCTAAACTTGGAGGCGAGAAGCTGCTCTTACGTTCGAGGAGAACAAAGAAAGACTCGTTACTTTGGGCTTGCGGTCACATGCTCTTACATGTGCTGGTACATGATAAGGTCTCTGGATCAAAGATGGGTGCCAAACAACTGTATTTGCCACTGGGCTATATGTCGAGGCTAGCCGTCGACGAAAGAGGGAGAAGTTCTGATTATTAATTTTATCTTAACTTTCTGTACTGAATGATATGGGATTTACTTTGAGAATGCATCTTTTGTATTATGTGCACGTCCTGGCGATCTTGAATTTTGAAATCCTAATTATAATCGCTCGTTTCAATATTTGACTTGAGCTGAGTTGAATAAATTCTTTGTCATACTCTTTTTATACTCTGTTCTACATACATACATACATACATACATAGGGGCCCCGAGTGGCCGAGTGGTCTAAAGCGCTCTCCGTTACGGATCACTGCCATCTCACCTCTGTCTGCGTGGGTTCGAGTCTAGGATTCGGCTAACGTGGGTATGTGAGAAAGCTTGCCAGTAGGTTCTCGTGGGTCGGTGGTTCTTCCCGTGGTTTTTCCGGGTTCTTCCTCCACCATAAATACTCTCCGCCATACATACATACATATACATACATATATACATACATACATACATACGTACAATACATACATACATACATACATACATACATACATGCATGCATGCATACATACATACATACATACATACATACATAAAAACATACATACAATCATACATGCATACATACATAACCGCTCCAATATCCTAGTAGTTAGAGCGTCTACCTCAGATGCTGGAGATCGTGGGTTCGATCCCCGGCCGAGTCATACCAAAGAACAAATAAAATGGTACTAAAAGCTGTCTCGATTGGCGTTCAGCATTAAGAGGTTAGTGTTAGGACTAGTCGGCCTGGTGTCAGGATAGTATGACTGGGTGGGTCAGCATGCTTCATGTCTGCGGCATGATGCCCAGTGCTAGACATCACTATAAACTGCCACAATGCAGACATCGTATCAATATGACTGAAAAAGTGTTAGGGCTACGTTAAAAATCCAAATCACATCACATAACATACATACCTACATACATACAACTTTTTTAGATTCTTCATATCTTGCAATGTACTGCAATACAAAGTTAAAAGGATGAGGATGATACTAATTAACTCTCTCTCTCTCTCTCTCTCTCTCTCTCCTAATTCACAGGCATTTGTGTTCAGGAGGATGTGTTAAAACTGTAATCACTACTTAACGATTCCGTTACGCCTTCCAGATTAACACAAGTTCACTAACTTGCCCCAATTTAATTTTGGCCTCTCCAGTTCCAGTACGTCAAAGAGTGAGTAGCTGCATTTCTCTCAGACTAGTTGTATGTTTTTGATACCAGTCTTGTCCGGTCAGGAGTAAACAATAATCACCAACTATAATTGAATATAGCATTTCACTACGTTAAGTTCCATGAGCGGATACCGTTGATTCCTCATCCAAGATAAATGTAGAAACTTTTAATACAAGTACCTAATCATTATCGAGAAACATATATGATACACCATAAAATAATTCAGTATGCATACATCCCAAGAACTGAAGAGATGGACGATGAGTAAAAATTGAAAACGGTATTTAACGACCTCGTTTTTGATTGAGTGGTAGCAATTATCTACTTAAAGACGGATACGCGTGGCTGTGTTGAAAGAAAGGCAAAGGAAACACATCAGAAATGATGAAAAACGCTTAATTTTTAAGACAAATCACATAATTGTTTTTCCTCGTCCAGCTGTTTGACATGAAATAATTTTAATCGATATGGTATTTCATGCTGAACATAAATTAGCTGTTTATATTTCTAAATAAGCTGTTCAATAAACTATTTCAGTGTTTGAAGAAGATCTTCGCGACAGAGACTTTTAAAATGGCCGAGACTGTAGTTGTGATCTGAAAGTGCATATTAATCTTTTTTTTTTACATGATATTAAAGAATGAAATTGAAACTTTTAAGTCTGAAGAATAGACCAATATAAAATCGTATACCAAACATTTCTTTTGATCACGATCAAGGCACATTCTAGAGTGTTATAGCTCGACAAATATGCCATGCAGTGGGCGTCGTTTTCAATATTGTTAGCCGTAGGTCCTGTGTATCTTTTGATTAGGGTGGTATATGAGAACCAGCCGTAGGTCTTGCGTATATTTTGATTAGGTGGTATATTAGAACCAGCCGTAGGTCCTGTGTATCTTTTGATTAGGGTGGTACATTAGAACCAGCCGTAGGTCTTGCGTATATTTTGATTAGGGTGGTATATTAGAACCAGCCGTGGGTCCTGTGTATCTTTTGATCAGGGTTGTTTATTAGAACCAGCCGTAGGTCTTGCGTATATTTTGATTAGGATGGTATATTAGAACCAGCCGTAGGTCTTGCGTATATTTTGATTAGGGTGGTATATTAGAACCAGCCGTAGGTCCTGTGTATCTTTTGATTAGGGTGGTATATTAGAACCAGCCGTAGGTCTTGCGTATATTTTGATTAGGTTGGTATAATAGAACCAGATGAATCTTGCTATTTTGTACGTTGGTCATTCAATATGCTATGTTTCCAATCTATGAAGTAAGTCATAAAGCGATTACGCAGAGAGAGAGAGAGAGAGAGAGAGAGCACTCGACATTGTTTTTCCTGTTGTCATAGGCAAAGTTTCCTCTAATGTTTGGGGAGCCGTGTGCGCAGAAAAGTTCGTATGTTCGCCAACTGATATTTGTAAGGTTTAGTACGCCAATTTACGCTATTTTGTTTGTATTCATTGTTTTCTTCTAGACGCTTGTTTCGCGACCTGTGTGCGCGCGCACACGCGCTCCGCTTAGATGGAACATTGGTCATAAGGTATTACTGGCCCTATTCTCTCATATTGTCAGCAGATTCATTGCATCAGAATTGAACTGACCGTGTCAGCAGAAAAGACCTAATTTTAACACTACTATCACGCAATATATATATATATATATATATATATATATATATATATATATATATATATATATATATATATATAGGTCCATATGTGGGTGTGTCTGCTACGCACGGACGCCTATATCACCGACACGGTATCATCACTTTTTGGTCATGTGTATAGATGTGTTGTTATAGGACTCAGCCTTACCTTACAGGCTAGGCGATGCGTGCCGTTTACCCGCGGATATGTATTCGAATCTCAAAACAGTCCGAATTAAAATTATCTAACCTGTATGATAACGCTATTTGTGTAGTATTTATACAAATTATGTTAGTATTAACAGTTATTCTCTTGTAGATTCCAGTGATCGTACTTTCTGTTCTGTCTGGTTTATATTTGTATTCTCTCTCTCTCTCTCTCTCTCTCTCTCTCTCTCTCTATATATATATATATATATATATACATTTCTTTAAAGTAATATACTTTGGAACGAGATGGAACCTTTCATCTGTCCTGTAACTTATATACATAACATTCGGTCAGCACGATAGGCCTTATTTCCGGAATAAATATGTTTATAGTTATTTCCTGAATATATAATTAAGCATAAATCTAAAGCAAATATTGTCTATGGATTTGTATGACACTTTTTTGAAACTGTGATTCCTGCGTGGACATTGCAATTCATTGTTGAAATCTTCCATCACAAGCGGTCAATTGTAAAGCGTGGTGTGTGAAAGGAAACATGCTCGAATCGGTGCAAGGTTTATAAATTCATCTTGCTTTGTTTGTGAGTTGCTTGTCAAGTACAAACCTGCTCATTTACAGCAGAATTCAAAGTAATCGTGTACTGAGCACATTGATGTTTTAAATTCCAGATTTACAAACACATATTTTCAAGATCTCATTACTTAGTATATTTTCCTGTAAAAAAAACTGCTATTACTAATGGCTGGGCCAGAATGAAACAGGATATATATCATAGTTTCAGATCTTACGGCGATAGAGAACAATTGAAAAGTCTCGTTCAACGACTATTCTGTGAGAATACTATCACCATATATCTGAGGGTTTTACGTTTAAAGGATGCATTTGCTTCCCGTTTTTGTATTTTTGCTGTTTGTGATATCGGGATTGTTACTAAACGCACGGGGTGGAACATACTGTCAGATTTATACATAATACATCAGTTTTATCTGTCAGGGAACTTGGGACATAGTTCACGCTACAATGTTTATTGCAATGTTCATAGTTTTCCTTCATTGTAAACAGGCTAGTATGTATTCCGAAACAACAACCGGTAAGAAAGATTCTCTCTCTTTCTTCCTGTATGTCCGTAACTTTTCTGTATGTATTATGTTTTGTCTGTGTTTCTTGGTATATATATATATATGTATGTATGTATGTATGTATGTATGTATGTATGTATGTATATATGTGTCTATGACTGCATGTTTATATGCACGCATGTATTGATTGTATGCATGTGTGTATGACTGACTGTTGGTTGTCTTTACTTATACATGGATACGTGGATGGATGGATGGATGGATGGACGTATATATAGATGGATGGATACATATCTATGTATTTTGATCAACAAATGTTAAATAATCGGTTCATTCACCCTAAAATAATGTATGTGTCAGTGTTGCTTCTTCCAGATTCCATTTGTTATCTAGACACATGGTCATATGATGCTAGTGTAATCAGGATGGGGGTGGGGTCGGGACCAGGAAGGGAAGAATAGCAATAATCAAAGCATAAATACATCTTCCACGATATTACGTCTTTATATTGGTTTGATGTCTTCAGAAAACAATATTGTTTACTCTGTCTTATATATTTCAATTATGTGGGATTCTGAAATAACCTCAACACGTTGCTGAAATTAGAATACTGTAAATTATACAGTTTCTCCGGCCCTTGATGTATGTGAATCTTACCTGCATGGTCTTTACTATACACCAAACCGCATGGAATTGTGGGTATGTGTAACCACTCTTAGGACCCGACTATGAATTAATAAGATGCATTTTTAACACTGCAGAAATTTTCTTGTTTTTAAAATCCGAGTGAATTAGGAGCCCATTATGTAATGAATAGGATCCAACCAAGTTTAAGAAGACTAGATTTGTTTTGAATACTTCCTTAAGTCTGTCGTCTTTGGAATAGTTTACTCTGAAATAAGAAATATGCAAGTAATCTGAAACTTACATAAAAAAAGAGATGACATGTAAGACATTACGTCTAGGATATACGGTCACAATGTTAAAACCAATATACGCGTCAGTCGTCATTGAAACAGGGATATGAATCATCATTTTTGTGGTCACTTGAATCACACGGTATATACAAAATCGTATAGACACTTTCGGACTATAGCTGTACATCACATCAATTTTGACAGTCTAAAAAGATTGATACAATTGCATCCTGCAGTGTGACATTTTTACTGTCTGATTGGATCATATATTATTTCTTTTATGAAGGACAAGATATATTTTATATTCGAGGACCTGACCAACTGTCATGGATAGCAGCACGAGAAGCTTGTGACAACATGTCACACGCCATTCTTCCCGGTATGCGAGATGCAAGAGCTCTTGGATTGCTTCATGTTGGAGAATTTGCATGGATTGATGGAAAGGAATATACATTCTGCCTTGCAAAACGTAAGCTGAAAATTGATTCTTTGTTGTTTTGTTCAAACACCTGCCCCAGCAAAATCTGTGGGGCATATATAAATTTGTTTCGAGTGTTCGTTCGTCCGTGTCACACTTTTGAATCCCGAGCTTAACCCCAATGTCGCTCAGCATATGTTTGTAAAACTTGGAACGCATCTGAAACAAGTAGTTACTGAAGATAATTGCGAGTGGATTGATAAACATATTTCAATGCATTCTTGGTACCTGCTATGCTCAATCGATACTTTGTTATTCTTTTGTATCTGTTTAAATTTAATTGTTATCAAACTATCTCATAAATTAGGCCAAATACGTGCGATAGCTTATGGCGATGATAATCTTCAAAATTGCTGGCCAATAGTATACCTGTGAAAAGAAATTGAAGTCAGGAAAACATCCAACTACCGAATGCAAGAAAATATGTCCGAAACAAAATAATTTTGAAACGGTGGAGCACATAAGAGAAAGATAAATGTTTTAGTACAATACGGACATTATTGACTTTGTTTCATTTACAAGTGTCCGTTGACAACATTTTTCATCATTCTTCGAATGGTTCAAAATCCATTATATATTGGTTAAACAAAGGAAATAAAACTGGTGTTGTTGAAGCATTTTGTAGCTATATGTCTCTGTGCAGATTTCAAAATGTTCCTTTTCATATTTCACAATTGGTTTGACCAAACTTGTTCAGATGCATACGAGTATATTTGTTGTATTAAAGGTTCAAATAATATTTCTATTATCTTCAAATTTTACGAGTATTTTCTTTGAGTGAACAATAATAAGGTTGCTCTTTTTGACCAGTTAATAATATGATCAGACGTATTAAGTTTGGGTTTATGCTGCAAACATGGATCAGCCTTGGAATCAAAATGCATGTTACCAAATGTTGACATAATTTGAGGAATTAGGAAGAATAACTTTGGCTTACTCTTGCGAATAATATTTTATTCAGACAATGATTTCGTGAGGTACATAAGGACTCAGTCTCTACATTTTTTTATCAGTACGTCACGGTGAAGTTCTTGTCATATGTGCACCAGCATTTCTTTGAGAGGCTAGACTGCGAATAAACCAATGTGTAAATGATACACAGATTTCACTTACTGATCATCATCCAGGCCTTAATATTCACTGTGCACTGTCGTCGAAACACACAGACAAACGCGCCATAATTTCATATTCTACAGAATAAACATTTAGCTTTAAGTCCATATCAAGAACCCCTAAATCTAACTCTTGCATCCCCACCAAAAAGGACACCGGAGAATATGCGCTAAAATAGACTGGGACTATATTCGTACTGAACCGCAACTAATAATTCCATTTGTGTGTGGGACAAACCAGGCTTTGATGTAGTATTGTACCTCAAAAAGTATGTGAGGAAAAGCTAGGTTTTGGTGCTGTTTGGTTCAACTGGATATAGGTAATTAAAGATTATTTACAGATTGTGACATAATTCGCATACATTGTACAAATTTCCATTAAAAAATGAATAAAGAAAGAATTTATAGACCAGAGCAACTTGGAAAACAGGTTTAAAAGTGGGAACATTTTTTTAAATATCCAATATGCTGATTAAATTTAAAGGTACCTTGTCTAGAATGAGATATCAGAGTCATACTTTATCGATATATATAAATGGAAGGAACTATATAAAAATGAACATTTGTAGAATGTTTGTTGTTGATAGTATTTGTGTTAATTACAAATGAATTTCAGTTTATTGCAAAATATCCACCGAACACATTATTTGAATGTACATCCAAAATGTCTATTAATAATTTGTATGCAGATAAGAATTGTACTAAAAGCAATTATCCAACAATATTTAAACCCGCCTCCTTTTATCATGTATTTTATGTAGGAATGGATTGTGATACGGATTGTATGTCATAAAAAATATCGATATTTTTATTATTTCTGTATGATCATCTATGTAAAGGTTATCTTTCCTTTACAAACTGAAGATTCGTTTTGATAATATCTTTGAATGGACAGATTTATGCTCCAGATGTGTTCGTTTTAGACTTTTGAGTGTACTGCTTATGTATTTTATTGCCATATTGAAGAAACATTGTTTTCTATTATTAATATCTTAATGTCGACATCGAAACAATTTGTAAATTTGGCATATTAGATCCTTTCTTAAACGCAACTCCCTCAGCTTGGTACAGACGATATCACACAGTAAAGGCCTTGTGGCCCTTGACTTAATTTAATCAGCCATCAGTGTCTTTCATGTCATAAAACTGGAAATGAACCAATCGTAATATTTTAAGACAAAAATTAAACAACCATTAGGAATATGTTTATCATATCTTGGAGTAAAATACCGCTTTAATATGTTAAAAACCCAAAAAGCAGGTAAACAAATAATAAAAGAGAGAAACAAAGAAAAAGAAAAAAGAACATAAATATTTTTGATATTTTAATTTAAGTAAAACAAAACATATTTTTGCATTGATTTATTCTATGATAATGAACCAAAATTCTCCCCTCCCCCGAAAAAAGAGAAAGAGGTTATCGGTTTACTGAGTTTTATCGCAGTTGTAAAACGACTCTTTTTCTGAGCGCCTATATAGGACGAGAGAGAGAGAGAGAGAGAGAGAGAGAGAGAGAGAGAGAGAGAGAGAGAGATTATGTTATCAGTTGGAATGTTTTGGGTTCCATCATTGCAAAGCCATTGCCACAGCAGATAATTCTTTCTGTCAGATATGCAGGCTTTGCTGAACCGATGCATACTTGGATCACTCTTGTTTTCAAATTCATTCATTTAAAATTCCAATTTGTTTGTATATATCTACCATTAGTTGTTTAAAGGTAATTTTTGGCATAGATTCATCTTGACTGGTCCAGTTAAGATAGCTCAGTTCTACGGTGCTTAGGGCGTTGTTCTGGTATCTTGATATGTGACATTCCTGTTATGGATTCTTAAATACATGCACCTAATAATTTTTCTGCATTAACTTCATTTGAATTATTGTGTCTTTTATATACTGTTTTGTCGGTCTCCCTCTGCAACTCATGAATAGCGAGGACACATGCGATCTACTAAATCCCTCGTGTTTAATAAGTAAAGAAGAATCCCCATAAAATATATTTCTGTTGTTCATGTATATAAAATTAATAGCATAAATCACAATTAGATAATAAGCTGATGAACTTAACAGTTCTTAAATAGCTTTAAGTCTTTTACGTTTCGCCTGAAAAGCTGGATACTTTTTATGGTGCAAGGACTTCCGATTATTCTATTCTCAGCCATATTCTGTACTGGTGCGCGTGTTAAGTATTAGTTTAACCTTCCATGTCCTTGGGATATTTTCTTGATCTTTGATAAGACTACGTCATTACTTATTAATCGTGTATACGCTGTTCAGCGTGTGTCAGGAATTTAGCAGCCAAAATATATCAAGTGAATTTCGGGTCTTAGGACGGGGGAGAGGGAGGGCATTTGCCGATAACACAGGGTGGAGTTGTTATTTTTCGAAACATTGCATTTCGGGAATGAAATTTGTTTCTATATTCGCAGGTGATTGGTTTAGGCTTACTGGGTCAAATCATCATATTAACGATATATATATATATATATATATATATATATATATATATATATATATATATATATATATATATATATATATATATATATATATATAAAGAGAGAGAGAGAGAGATGTAAACATGTTGTTGTTACAGATGCCATTTTAAACATTCAAAATAAACCTGTTTCTAATCACACAAAAAACATTTCGATATAGTGTGCAAAATAATTAACAACTGTAATATTTGTCCTATCAGTTTTCTGAAAATTGTTGGTTTCCCTCTCGCCACGACTTTTGACGTCTTCTGAATAATGAGAAATTTAGTATTGTAATGTCTGAATCTCTTTATCGAATTTAACAAATCCACTATACTGACCAAATGAAATTTGCCAGAATTAATTATTATGTGCACTGCCTTATGGTGTTTACATTTTTAAGATAACACGTCCCTTACTATATTAAAATAAGCCTTTTATGCCGTTTACTTGTAATTTATGGTATATTTTCTGTGTAATAGTTGAATGAAATTTATTTGTGGTTTATCATTCCGTGTTATCAATGTAACAGCTTTTCGTTATTCTTTATAAGACAAAACAGACGTAAATGAGACGCAAGAAATATGCCGATATATCGCAGTAAGGAGAGAGGACATTAAAGAAAATCTTACTTACATTTGCAACAAAGGTAAGGATCATGGATATAGCGAAAAATATACCTGAAGAAAATGTATAACTGTGCTATTAATTTCCACAAAATAGATGATAAGAAAATGATAACCAAGGTGGGACCTATCTGATAATTATGTAACCTTTCGTTAATCAGGAGGACATTATTAGTCGTATAAGTGTACATAATATCCTTAAAACCTTTATAATAAGGCACAGTGTCGTGTCGTCAGAAGAAAGCACCATGATTTGCTTACCGTCACTATATTGTACAACTGTTCACTGAATTTAAAGAAGAAGCTGAAATCATTATATGTTTTAAGTTTATTTAATAAACATATATCCTCCTAAGTGTTTTCAACAATATCGCCTATTCCGAAGCTTTGTAATAGGGTGTAAACACATGTTTTGTGTACAAACAAGATTTGAAGAACTATGAAATAATTAATTTGTCTTGAAAATAATAACAGCGTAATCTAATGATTATATATGCTGTCAAAGTAATATGACTTTTACTTGCATATGCTGAACAAATCACCAAGTGGAATAAACAAATATAATCTTCTGATTGGTTAATATTCGGAATAACGTGAATGATAAAATTATGGACTGCTTTCTGTTTTGAATGTCGGAAATGTATCAAAACTCTATTAATTTCGTACAGATGGGCAATTTCTGAAGAGTGAGGAGATGCTACCATACAATGATGCCCTCAACAAATGTTACAAGTTTAGTGAATCACTGCAGGTGGTGGAAAACTTTGCCTTACCAATGATTGTTCCAATAAACAGGACAGACTGGATAAAGGATTACAATTATACCCGTATCATCTCCAGATTGGGTAGGAGTCTGGTCTAAATCACTTTTATAAAATTTGAAACGAAATATTTGTTGCATTTCTTCTGTAGGTTCTAGCGTGTGTGTGTGTGTGTGTGTGTGTGTGTGTATGTGTGTGTGTGTTAGCCGTTCTTCATATTACAATATCAATTCCTTAGTACTCTTCCTTTCATTAAAATTTAATTATTGTATACCTGATGTTTCCCATTTTAAAGATTCTCTCTCTCGTACGTGAAACTGTAAACCATAAAGTGCATGATTTATATAGTTATTGCCAGTGTCCATTAAATAACGTGATTCGTATAATTATGGACAATGTTCCCTGAATAATGTGATTCATTCAATTATAACCGGTGTCACTAAACAGCGTGATTTATTGAATCAAAACCTGTGTCAACTAAATGACGTGATTCATTCACGTATAGCCGGCGTCAACTATATAACGTGATTCATTCAGTTATCACCAGTATCAACTAAATAACGTGATTCATTCAATTATAACCGGTGTCAACTATATAACGTGATTCATTCAGTTATCACCAGTATCAACTAAATAACGTGATTCATTCAATTATAACCGGTGTCAACTAAATAACGTGATTCTTTCACTTATAACCGGTGTCAACTAAATAACCTGATTCATTCAGTTATAACTGGTGTCAACTAAAAACGTGATTTATATTCTCCAGTAACCAACTTGATTCATACAATAATAGAAAGTGTCCACTAAATAACGCGATTCATACAAATATAGCCTGTGTGCGCCAATTAACGTAATTCATACAAACTAGTCATTGATTTACTAAATAACGTGTCTCATACCATTTTGTACAAACTATACAATTATAAGTTATCGATAATGACAGAATACATATAAATAAACTGGCGGATTAACAAGATTAATGCGGCAAGTTTATTATTTGAGTTAGCATTTTAAAAAGTGCGTTCAGTCTTCTAGGAACTTTTTCCTTGCTGAATATTTTACAGGTCCTGACCAGAAGGTAAACGAGAGATGTATCGGTATAGTGAAGCTGGAATCAGAACATTTTGAGTTCGGTAGCACGTCCTGTGATGAAAATCATACAGTTATATGTGATGCGAGTAAGGTTATCTTACTTAATCTTTTCATTGTATCATTTGATCCAAGCATACAGAATTATAAAGACACAGGAAGGACTGTGTTAAACCTCGTCTGAAAAATGGTCACAGATTCCTAAATCCAGCGAGGAAAATGTTACCAAGCGCTTACTTGAAAATAAAATAACTAAAATAAAACATGACTTACAAAGTAGCACGTGGCACGTTCATACCCTGATACAATAATTTTTTCTTCCAAATTCAATTGCTACCTGTTATTAGATATTACGTATGAAGGACTTGATTGCTGAGTAGAATAACGGTGATAACCTCATTTGGGTTTTGTCGAGTAATTCTTTTGGAAATTAGATAATTTTATTGACTGTTAAAGGAAGAGTTGAGACAAGAATCGATGAAGTCGTTTGTTTGTGGTTTCTTCCTTTGCAGGTGCCGTCCATACTGCATTAACGTTGACAACCAGAGAGGAAATGATGCCGAGGCTTGGTGATATCCAGGCGAGATTAGCTTCTAACCAACCGCAAGCTGTTGGTAAGAATAATGACAGTTCAATGTACAGTTTATATTGGTCCAAAATGATATTTTCCGTTTGCATCAATTCTTTGAACTTAGTTCATCTTAGCACTTACATGTTTCTATTAAAAGAACTATTGATAATTACAATTTTCATTAGTTTATATACCTTAGTGACTTACATGGCACATATTAATTGCTCCAAATCAAAGATCTATTGAGTCATGGGCTCTGCCATTGTGACTATGTGAGAAAGCTTGACAGTAGCTTCCTCTGGATGTCTAGGGCTTTTCCAGGCTCTTCGTCAGCTTGATACTGTCCGCCAATGTATAAACTAGCAAGACCTGAGCAATATCGCTAAAATAACAAAATCTTAGAAGTATGTGCGTTACATGTTGCAGTATATGTACATCCTCCTGTGTCGAAATATAAAGTTTATAACACACATGTCTTTTCACTAAGTGTACTTGCAGCGGAATTTGCTAAAATACCGGAGAAATACGTCAAATTCATTGTCATATATGAAAACAATGAGTAATGAATCTGATAAAATCCCCTCCCTTTTATTACGTGGAGATCTAGCAGACACACGTTGTCCTCTTATGAACTTAATGTTTGCCAAACAAATTGCAGCCTTTCACCAAGAACAATTCGCGTTTTTATCGCTTTTGAAAGAAAGAGAACGAAACAAATCATCGCGAAAGTAATTGGACGTTCTTCAATGACATCACTAAACATGACTGCGCCATATGTACAAGTATTATTTACGCTGTTCGTTGTTGTTGTTGTTATTGTTATGGAGCATAACGCCATTTTTGAGTACGAGATAGGCTATACATGGCGGGCAATATTAATGCTGCAGGAAGAACACGGGAAAACCCCGGGAAGAACCACCGACCCACAAGAAGCTATTGGCAAGCTTTCTCGCATACCCACCTTGGCCAAACGCGAGACTCGAACCCACGCAGACAGAGGTGAGATGGCAGTGATCCGTAACGGTGAGCGCTTTAGACCAAACGGCCACCACGCTGTTGGTGAGAACGGCTCGAGATGTTAGGAATATCATAACTGTGGTAAATATGGTCATATTTTTCGCAAATTTGAAACATGTACATACTCGTAATAAATTTATCAAAGGTTTTCCGCTGTCGGAAACGCCTAGATGTTTGGATCTGCAGCTTTGAGACTTCTGAATGGAGTCATTTGGAATATATTACCACTGAAAGTAAGACTGCAATAACACTGACCAATAACAGCTAAATATTTTCAAAATGACAATCTGATTGTTCGTAAAGGTAATGCTACATGGAATTTGTTAGGGGAACGAAATCACCTGAGGGGAGCAATTATATCTGCACGAAAGTTATGGTTGGATGATCTGAATAATTATTGGAATTACATGTAATAAGTTTTACAAACTTCCGTCTTTGCTTCCCAGATATAAAATCCATCATCTTATTTGATTCGACTGGGGTCATTGCTGCTGTCATTGTAGTGATCGCCATCGTATACTGCTGGAAGAGGCGTTCTGATATAAAGTAGGTCTCGTTCTTTTCCCTCTGTCTATCTTTCTCCATCTCTCTCTAGTGTTCTTTCTCTCTCTCAGTGGTAAATGGGTACAATTCGTGACCAGAAGGGATTAGGCTTGATTACTACCATCGGATTAACCAATATCAGTGGAAGTGATGCGTCCTTGTACAAGGATGGTGGCTCTACAAGTATGCATACAACCACAAAACGAATGTTAACCTCTTAACTATTCGCCATCGTAATTTTACTATTTACACAATCGTTAAAAAAACGAATACATATTAAATAAAAAATAACTACAATTGTTTGTAAGCTGACTAACACCCACCCTCAGTAGGCTTCGTAAAATGGGTGGAATAAATCAAATATATATTTATGATAATAGTTAGACGGAAATTAATAATTTATTGCAGCTAGTGAAGGAAAAGGTTATGTAAACTCGTGATGAAGGGCTTTTGTCTGCAAAATTAAGGAAACGTACAAAGTTTAGTATGATAATCTTATTAAATAACACTATCTGATGCTATTGGTTGGAATCTTTTTCCTGTTGTAAATATTCAAGAGTCATTAAAAACATTATTTTGCCTAAACTTAATTTTCTAATAATGTTTTTGATGACTCTTTATATTTACAACAAACTTGTGTTGGTTACGTTCTGCAAATATAAGCCTGTTTTTAATTGCGAAATGTTTTCCAAATATTGTTGTTTTTTTTTTGTTGTTGTAGATTATTGTAGTATGATTCGTATATCAACCCTTTTGAAACTATTGATTGTAAATCCTCGGTATTTTGGTTCATTTGATATTTGTTTAACTTCGAGTATAGTCCATTTTTATATATTGTTGTTTTCCTTGCAAGCGGAAACTCTTTCTTATTGTTGATAATATTTTTTTCACATGATGTCTTTACACTTGGCCTCTAACATAGCGTTTCAATCTATTGTTCAAATACAGATATACTTATTAGTGAAGAGAAATATATTTTCAAAATCATTAGATGTTATATTTCAAAAATTTGTATTTATTTTAATTTATGCTATAACCACCCTGTACGTCATCTTAAACTTCAATTCTAATTGAAAACATATATGAAAATACTCTGATAAAATTGTTGATTTTGTTCTTTTTTCTATTAAATGGAGTATGTTTTGGTAACACATCTTCCATTGTTGGTATTATTTTTTTCTTCCGGTACTCATTTGGATTCTTTGAAATAGTAATGTACTTGTGTGTGTGTTTGATTTGGATTTTTAACGTAGCTTCAACAATTTTTCAGGCATATCGCTTCGATGTCTGCAGTGTGGCAGTTTATAGTGATATCTAGCACAGGGGCATCATGCCGCAGACATGTAGCATGATGTCCCTCACACCCAGTAACATTATCCTGACACCAGGCCGATCAGTCCTAACACTAACCTCTTAATGCTTGTATCTACACTTATTTCCTGACAAATGTTCTCTACAATGCGTCATAGTAAATATTTACTGGATTTGATTCTATTTATGTTTAAATCTTTTGTTCCATAATACGAGTGATAAAAGTTTTGCTATTTCTTTAAATATTTAATTAATCGAACTTTTAAGTAATCACAATCTTTCATCCTCCTAAATATTATGTTTCTTTAATCATGGTTTTACTCCACCAAGTAAGTGATCAACATCTCGATTGTTTTCAACTTAAATCTATACTCATTTCATGTCCTATTAAATGAATCTTGATGTTTTGTTGCAATGATTCTATTAATGTTTCTTTCCTACTTGGATAAGATGCCAATGGTTGAGTTAACGTTCATCTTTCAAATTGTGGTTTATATCAGTTGATGTTATATTATTGTTTATTATGTTATTTGTTATTATTATTATTATTATTATTATTATTATTATTATTATTATTATATTTCCAACTAGCAATTATTATGATACTCGCCTTTTTAGTTCCCATACAATTAACATTGTCATAGTCTTGGCACATTCAGACGTAGTTTTTATTTTTTTTTCTCTTTTTATTTATGATATTATTTTACCAACTGTATAACCATTTCGATTTCATCCTATTTACATGCACTATACAATATTTTGATTTATTAAATTTCATTTTTCCATTTTTCCGTTCTCTTGTCTCCTCTGTTCATTTGTGTTTTGGTATTTGGTTCTCTTGACATATTTGTTTATATTTTTTTTACACATGAATATAACATTCGAATTTTCTTGCTTTAAAAGGCATCTACATATTGTAAGACCATATTTATCTTATGTGTTCAAACTCGTTTAAATTAGAAATGTTAGATACTAGATCAATTATATTCAACAATATTTATTACACTTTTCATGTTTGCAAATATATAAGAAAATTGTTACATGTTACCCTTTAGTGAAGATAATTTAACATTTATTGTTCGTTTAGATTGTGTTACATTACTAACACACATTTATACAAACATTTATAGCTTCGTTTTAAAAAAAAATTATTTTCATCGTTCAAAATATTGAAATTCTTAAATTCATGATGACTCTCACCTCGTTTTATACAGATCATTTTATTTTTTAAATTTAGACTAACCAATGGTATGTCCTGCGTTCGACCTTGAAGTGTTTCCCTTTATGTTACCAACCCAAGTTTTCAGTTGGTTCCCAAACCGACAAGGAATCGCCATTTCCTTTTCGTCTCATCAGTATACAATTTTCAGTGCCCAAATGTTAGTTGTTCAGACCTTTCAACCTTGTACAAGTCATCTTGCTTAACAACCCCTCCTAGTAAACTATGCTAGCAGCAAACTACCCTTTTAAGTCTTCCAGTGAGTCGACATCTGGGTCATCTACTGTTACATGCCCTGCTGTAGAAACCTCTTCTTTTTCTGTAAAACCGTTTAGCTACCCATTTCAGAATTCATCTTTTTAAGTCCGTATAGTCTAACCTTTAATGTTTAGTCGCCCCATATATCTATATATCTATTCCTCTCTCTGTCTTTGTCTGTCTGTCTGTCTCTTTATATATGCGTGTTTCATCACACCATTTTGGCACTTCTTTAAGCGCATGCATTTTGTTCGAAAGATCTATTAGAGTTTTTAAAAAAATCTATATATTGTTAACCTTCTGCGAAGCTTGTAAATTAATGATATCGTTATGCCATTTAAACAAACACTTTATTTTAAAAATATTATTAATTCCATGTTTAATCAGTATGCAGTTTTTGCGTTCAATGAATACTTCATTTTGCTGTAATTGATCTTTCGTTTGTCTTTTTTAATTTGTTCCGGTAATTTATTAGTGGTATCATTATTTTCCAACTTTCAAAGCACAGGAAATAATCTCGCTATATGATAATTAATGTTTTCACTCTTTTTTAGACGGGTCAATAATATTGTCTTATATAATGAACTTGATAACCTAAAGCAAAAACAAAAAAGAACTTGCTAGTGAAACTGTATCACCCAGAATGACATTGAAAGCATTTCTCCGTAGACAGCCTTCAAACCTTTTTAATCCATGCAATGCTTCCGACAGAAGATTAATTTCTTCTTTTTTTTGTTCGCACAGATCGTTGTCGTGCATCAGTTTCAAGGTGTACCACAGCACACAAGGACAAAGTAATCACCCAAGCCACAGAAAGGGTGATTTGGGCTGCCATAGCAACGACCAGAAATCCATAGATGATTACAATTCTTCCAATCTCTGTCATCTCAAAGAAGGTCCGCCATTGGCAAAACAGGCAGTTTTTCGTGGACAAGAAATTGTGATCGGAAATGACAATTGTTTGTTTCCCCCACCAGAGGGTCATACCACTCATGGGTACGTACCAATATCTGGGAAGGAAAGAGACATTAATATTGTCATGATCACGGACGAAGCGGACCAATACGATCGACTACTACAAGTTACAAGTTAGATCGGAATATCTGGATGACAACACTAAATTCCCAAACAATAAGCACGCTTAAAAGTTTTGAAAAGTGGCAATGCATTACTAAGGACATGAAGGACAATTTTTAGTCTTTTTCGAAGACAATTATTTGAAATAAATCGGCATTATACACATTATCTCTTTTTAACTCGATAAAATACAAATATGATAATCATTCAATGTCATCGACTTTAAAATGTAAAAAGGAGCAAAGCGTGAAGTCTGTGAATTACATGCATTTCTCCGCACAAATTGAATCGCATTTTACTCTATAAAGGTATTGCAAGCGACACTTCCATTGCCTATATATGTATATGTATCTGTATGTATATTTTCATACAAATAATATTTTCATACAGGTTAGAGAATTTTTAATACGTACTCTACGGAGATTCGAACCCAGGTCCGCGGGTAAACGCCACCCATCGCCTTGCCTGCACTCACGAGCCCACATTCCCTCACGACTAAGGCAAATCACCAAATAATGATGTTTCTCGGTCTGTGTTATATGCAGTCGAATGTAACAAACACTCTTATGACGACCTAGTAATTAATTCCCATGAATGCATGTATGTATGTATGTATGCATGTGTGTGTGCTGTGTTTGTGTGTGTGAGCGTGTGTCTGTGTGGGTGTGTCTGTGTGTAGAGAGAGAGGGCGAAAGTCAGAAAAAGAGGAAACTGATTTTACTTTGGAAACTATGCAAACGGTTATGGCGCCGAATGAAACACGTTAAAATGATATATTTTTAAAAATCATGCCACCTACCCACGTAATAGCATATCTGTTCTGGATTAGGACGAGTTGGATTCTTAACAGACGTATCATAATATTTTCATCTTCTCATGACATGTATTTGCTAGACAAGTGTGTAAACCTTAGCTATCGCTTAAGATGCTGGGAAATTAAAAATTACCCAATGAAATTTGTATGACTGTGTTTCATATGCTTTCAAATGAAGATGTTTAATGTTTACGCCACAAGTACATAGCTCTCTAATACATATTGTATTAATATGCACTTTTGCTTTCTAGGTTGTCGTTCGTAATCGTTGTCTGGAACGGGAAATGAATCACATGTACCATGTTTTAGTACTGCTTGTATTACAGTCAAGTGTTTCTACCAGTCTATTTTTAAAACATGCAAGTTGAACCAGGAAACTGGTACTTTCATTGAATCATCCGTGATATGTCTTATTTATTACTTTATAAGTTATGCCCGGGAACTAACAATCTTAGACACATACATGTTGTTGCATGTTGCCACTGCAGACCTAGGTCAAAGATATTCTTTGTATTTCATGATTTTGACAGAACGGAGTTGAAATTAATCTAACATCACATTACTTGAATGTGTTTTTGGGCTATCGTACTGTTTGTGTTTCTTCATTTTTATAAAGTATATGTGGGTTTACATCTCTTTCCTCTGAGTCATTTATTTATAACTGCATATTAGTTTGAAACGTTATTGCAGTGAAACAGACAAAAGGCATAACCAATGTGAACTTGGCAGACATTTTAAACTAACTTGCGCTGTATATCTTTGGTTACAAATTTAGTAGTTTCGCTTCCATCGTTTCTTCTTTGATGTTTTGTTATTTCGTATTGATTCTTTTTAAACTACGATGTTGAAGGGATTTATTTTGGATTAAACCCTGGCTTACAGTTTGTATGCTCCATATACATATTTTTAATTGCCTGCTGTTATTCGCGGTGTTTGTGTTTGGTACTGTTTCCATTTTCCATTTGTTATTATTTCAGTTACATTGAGACCTGCAATATTAGTCACCTCTAAGTATCAGCCCTCTGTCTTAAACAGGAATTTTCATATAAGATCAGAGTGCACATTTACTTGGAAACGCAGATTACCCGCCATAACTGCTAGTTTTGCCAGTTCTGCTAGTGGGTGATTTTCACGTTTCACTGTAAGATTTATTTTACAGTGGACATAATCGTAAAGTTTAACTGTTTATATACTTGGTTTAGATTCTGCCAAGCCAAGTACAAACCAACGTTAAACTTTACGAATATATCCACTGTACAACAAATTCTCAAGAAATACAATTTAAATACTGTCGAAGGTAAAGGGTGGAGGCGTGATGCAGTTCTGGTGGTCGAGGAGAGCAGAGGAAAACCCTTGACTTTGGAATGACACCCACATACTTTTGGATGTGCCGCGACCCGATATATATCTCCGTACCAAAGATGGGTGGGTAGCAACTGCCTTTACCACTGCGCTATATGTCTAGACAAATCCACGGCAAATAGAGAGTATTTGGATAATAGTACCATGCTATACAAAAACGTTGTCCTAACTGGCTGAGATGAAAAATAAAGAAATTAACTTAAAAATGCGTATTTCGTATTCGCTCGATATTGCATTCATTCATGCACACACAACCGCACACACACACACACACACACACACACACACACACACACACACACACATACATACACCCCTCATTTTCATATTCTTCATAGTTTGCGATATGCACATTTTGCTGTTAAATGTTTGCGTATATTACTCCAGGACATTGCTAAGCTTCAGTAAAGACTGTGACTATATGGGAATAATTGGACAGTTTCATATATCCTGGAATCTCTAATAAAATAGATGGTAATCAATTATACTTTCTCTCTCTCTCTCTCTTACATATCTTAAGTCCGAAGCACAAGTTCACAAATTAAAAAACATCGCCCGTCGTCTGTATTGGATATACCGGTATATCTGGTTCCGTCTTTGTTACGTGCATATGGCTAAAGGTGTGGACCTAAGCAATTTGCAATCTGTGATCCATGGGCAGCATGTCTACATGGGACATCCCTGGGGCATTACTAGAGAGTGTAACCCTAATGCCCAATGCGTATGTTATACCCTTGGCCTTAAAGCCAGTTTTCAGGACACCGCCTATAATACTTTAATAATTATATTATTTTAAACAAACAATACAAAAAAGCTATCCCCTGAGTTTTGGTCCCATCCCATGAGTAATGATTAAAGTTTTGAAAGCACTGTGTACATGTAAAGACTATGAAATTATATTTGTGTTCAGACTGAGAAGGTTGAAAAGCGCATTTAAAAACGGCGAATCTCCGACTTTAGTAGGGTGACGCTTGTCTTAAAACAGAACTTGACTACGTGTAATATGGTCACGTGACATGTCAGATGGTAATCTAAGGCGCCTTATGAAAGGTAATTTTTAAAAAGAAATCTTCATATAAAGCAGGATTGGATTTTCTTATTTTGTATGTACTATTATCCCAATAACACTATATAGCCATGTGCTCACAAAACGAAGAAAGGTCAACTATAAGGTTTGCTAAGATGGCTCATGCTCAAAGCACCCATATTTAACAGCAGTTTCACATGGGCTGATGTTACAAGCATGTAAAATAATCTTCTCAAAACAGCAATTTTGATCTTGAAGATGGCATAAAACGAATGAGATGGGACGCAACCTCTGTGCTTTAATTTACTAGAATACTACTCATCACATCATATGCCTATATCCTTTTCTTTTAAATACCAATGGTCTTGACCTTAAATATAAAGAAGATACAAGGTACATGACAAAATGTGGAACTGGATATACAAAGTGGTTCACAATTGACACCCAGAATACTGAAACAGGCCCGTGACTTCATTTGTCTTGACCACCTTATGATTGGAGTCAGAGAGCATGGTAATGAATTCATGAGACACAATCTGGTCCAGATACAGAAGGCTAACGATGCGGGAAAATACCTACATTGGTTCAAAAATAATACGTGGATATTGACAGAGATCGCTGATTTCTATTTGTCATGACCATACCCTTTACCTTGAGGCTGAAGAAAGGGATATTGTATCTATAATTGTGATATATAAATTGTTCACGTTTCTTTAAAATGACATCAGTAGGTTAAAAGTTATCCACCAGAAACTACATTTTACGTTGCCCCTGCTGTGAACTTAACCTAGTGGCAGGGGGACTGTACGTGGCATCTAATATTCAAGCCATGATATATACACTGGCAGAGTTTTATGGAATCTCTCGAGCTGTTACAAAGTTATGGACTGGACAAGCAAATGTTAGCGGAAGTATGGACGGAAAATGTACTTCGATTCTCTGATCTTAAGTAAGTAACAGAAAAGAGCCCAAACCATGTATGTATGTATGTATGTATGTATGTATGTATGTATGTATGTATGTATGTATGTATGTATGTATGTAATTGAAACCATATATTCAATATCGAACTCTTTTTTTTGACACCTATGTACCATTTCTGGTAAGGATGACAGTTTTAAGTTTGAAACTAAATATATAACCGATCCGTGGTGGTGTATTTCCAATTTGCATTCCCTAAGGTCCTGTTTGATAACCTCGCTTCGTTTATTGTGTGCGTTTGCACAGGAACTATGTAAAAAGTTCACTAGTCAGAAATCGAGAATAATTAAGTGAATCTCAGAACTTGGTGTTGAAAAGAAAACTTGCTGAAAGTGGTACGCGGTTTATAAATTTTCTCCATTTTACTCAGTTAATTCAGACCAGATTTTATAGTAATCAAGTTAAATAGTTTCATTATTGAAAGAGTAACAAGCACGTCTGCTATTAAATTCCATATTTACTAATACAAGTTCAAATCATTCACAATATAAATTGTCTGTTACAGTGCTATACTGCATGACTAATCCACAATGAAATATACCGGATATTTATCTCACGTTCAATATTTACCGCAATAGAACATGATCCATTATAGAAAAATGTAGAATGAATGCAGGTTAAAAGGCTGTCTTCATTGTTTTTTCTGTTTTAATGATTGTTACTTAAAGCAGAGAATGGAAAGTAGTGAAAGATCTTTTGTCTGATAATATATTGTTTTGTCGAATGAGAAAGTACTGTACGTTTTTGCTATGCATAGAATAATTCTATCTGGCAGAGATTAATTTTTATTTTTGTTTTTGACATTACAATGTCAACATATGTTACGATGTTTCTTGCAGTGTTCAGTTTTCCTTCAATTTCAACTGATTAGGATGTATTCAAAATCACCAGCTGTCATCGAAGTTCTCTGCCTCTCTGTCTGTCCGTTATTTTCGTCTGTATCTATGACTTTCCGTATTTTTGTTTATGAACACGTATGTATGAAAGTATGATCGTATGTATGTATTTCTGTATGCGTATGTGTTTGTTTTCCTGTACTTTGGCATGTAGTCATGCATTCACGAATGTATAGATATATGAATACATATGTAGGCATGTTTAAAATAAGGGTCAACTCGATTTATTCAAGAAATGTCACTCTTAAAAAGAGCCCGTGGTACTTATTAAATAGTCCGCTTGTTAGCTAGACTCATGATTATGAAATACGAGCGTAATCGGAGGCTAGAAGAATAGGTGATGAAGAGTACTTTCAAGGGTGAAAGACTACCAACAAAGATATTTTACTGATCATGCATGGCAACAGATGAGAATCAATTACAATTAAATAAGAAGCAAATAAGCATAATCCTTCTTAAATGTATTAAAACTACATATTTAATTTTTAATTTTTACATAACAAGCTGGCTCCATTTTATGATAAAGAAACAACATACTAGTTTATTTTGTTGGTTTGCGCGTGTGTAAAAGTATTATTTTAACCTCGCGTTCACTTGTAACACTTTGTGCGTCCTATGTAAGTCTTCGTCAGTAGTTACTAACCCTACCTAATCTGTTCTACCGTGTGTCAATGAAATGAGCAGTTTGAAATAGCAGTAGAGGAGGTGAGAAGATCTTTTCCTGGAACGTCCATTTTTTTAAAAAGAAGGCTTCCAACGAAAACAAACAAAAATAAGGTCAATAACGTCAAACCGATGCCTCTACTTTACTAAGAATTTCTCTAATTGGGTTAGTTGTTTTTTTTACTTGACCGTTGTCCTTCGTGTTTTTTCTAAATTTGTATGTGTGTTTTGTATACCCGTCGGACGTTTCATTGAAGTCGTACCTCCTCTGCTGCTATAAATGCATGTGTAATTAAATCATTATTATATCAATCTCTCAACCAAATATTTTATCAAGACCTATAAGATATCGCGATCGTGGATCATGTAAATGTATTGTTATAAATCCGTGTGGAGCAGATTGTGCCTTTGAACATATGCTTTTTAACTTAATAATATCCATATCCCCACTACAACAAGTCTGATGAATATTTTGCAGAGTATGTGTATCGACGCTATTAATCACAACTAAAATATTGCAGTTATCACTGATCACTTTAAGTATTTGTGTATATCGCTGAGTAACATAAGTCACGTCTGTGTTTTTGTGTCTACCTCGAGAAAATATTCAAGCTGGATTTGATTGTTTGTTCAGCATTATATCATCGTATACTACTAAATTATTAATAAATCCATCGAGGTCATCTACAGATGCGGCTTCATCAATATCGGTGTTTTCATTAAATATTCAAGTACATCGTGGCATCTCTGATCATCACCTGACGGAGCTACTACATACAGCATATCCCATTTGAGCCATCTCATAATCAGAATAAGTAATAATTGCGTTTTACTCTATCCAGATGGAACTATTATTATCATTCTTATGGAATTCGGTAATGCTGAAATGTGTTTTCGTGTCGCTGAGAACTCAATGACATTCATGTTATACAAATATAATAAATAATATGGATTTATACTGTGGATTAAGAACAATAATAAAAAATAAAAAAGCATGCACCAGCAAGTAATTGTGTAAAATGTGGAACCAAAAAATAAACATTTATTTCTAATAATTAAATCAGTGCTGATATCGCTGCTTCATTATGAGGATTACCGGATACTCCATGGGCTAAATATCAAGGAGAAAAACTACTTCTTATATATAATTTTTGTCGTACCGAAACTCGACTTGATATCCGACTTGACGAGCGAGATCAACCAAGACCTGGAGACTTTCCAATAAGTGATATTGATCAAGCATGTAATGTTCGTGATGTAGCTTACAAAAATCAAGATCTACAACGACATATTGCAGATGTGAAGTTGATTAATATGTTAAATTCCATACAAAAATATTTTAGAGAAACATTAGCTAATTGGTTAATAAGAACTTCGATGAAAGGTAAACTAGTGCTGGGGCTGGTAATTAATAATCCGATTATTAAAATCAATTTTTTATATCCCAAGAGGATATTGGATGGGTAGAGCAGCGATTAGTAATATAACAATATAAACAAAAGACAACTTTTCAGCATTTATGAAGGGAGATAACTCTATCAGTAATATCTTTCTCCGGTAAAGTAATCAAGCAGCTATCTCGTTTGTTACTGCATGACTATTTATTATCATTTGTTTAATCATACAATATATAATAATTTAACCATCTGTGTGATAATTAGCATCAGAAAAGTAATATAATTTTGTAATAGTTCAAATTAGTGAAAGGATATCTACATCTACATCTTAGTTTCATCTCTCTTGACAAATACAAGGTAGAAAATCAATACCTAACGCGTGCTTGTGTACTACAGGACACACGGTACTAATTATACGGAAGAACTGTGAAGCAGTCTAGAAATGGGTGAAGAAATAATAGAGTATTTACAGGTTTGGTGGTCCATAATTGGTTAATAATGAAAATTAAAATTTTAGGAAAAATATCTTTTGAGAGCTTATCCTATATGTAATGTAAAAAAATATTGACAAATTTCTACTGATGCGATTTTAGCATTTTTACAGGCTTGACTCAGGAGTACTCAATACTGAAAGTAGCACCTGATTCATTTGGTGCAGAATCAATAACACGTGTTTCATGCACATGTATGTAAACAAACTGCCGCGGGTCATATGGTGTTCTCCACACATAAGCTTGCACCAAGGTTAGATGTGCACGAAAAATTATAGGTGTCATTATCAGCACCCATAAA
The DNA here is from genome assembly GCA_028554795.2 of Sinohyriopsis cumingii. NCBI lineage: Eukaryota > Metazoa > Mollusca > Bivalvia > Unionida > Unionidae > Sinohyriopsis > Sinohyriopsis cumingii. Next base: position 49,031,802 of record CM068832.1, read on the forward strand.
TTTTAAGTTATTGAATTTTGAATATGATAGTGTTTCCATATGTTTACCATTGGAGTGGAATTAGTACCGTGAGTCCTATATGCGACCTATACCATAATAGGAGTTTGTTGTTTCCATGATTACCACGTGCATACAGGGTATCAATTTGGTGGTTTTTACATATGACAATCATAATGGAGTCTTTTTATCATGGTTTGCATGTGATTTTGGAGAAAAATTCTATACAAAAGACAGATGGGGATGGTTTTATACACTGGAGAGTGGAAGCAGATAGCTCAGGCCATAGGGAAAAGAGCATAGTATGGCCTGATGGCAGAATTTCATATGATGGTACCCATAGATTGGCCTATATGGTTAAATACCATTTAACACATGCAACAATTCCCCAAAAGGGGGTGGGGGTGGGGGAGATTCTATATGTAAGCCACTTATTTCACAATCACTTATGTATCAGTACTGATCATTTAACTTTAGAGACACACTCAGCAGATCAAAGCAGAGAACATTGTAAAAATAAGGACTGTGCACAAAACTGCACATGCTGCATTGCCTCAACCTGTAAATTGAATTATTATATGTCGAGTCACATTGAATATCAATTATACCGGTCTTATTTCTTATCCTAGAATTAAACTCCTTGACACCTATTCTATGTTCAGCATGTTTCTCATATTGGTACATTACATTTTTGGGCAAACAGTATTGGAACTTTTCTGCATTCCTTTTGTTGAGGGAGCAGGGAGGGATATTTTCACTTAAAATAATAGTTTTCAAACCTTCAGTCCCAATATAAGTCTGCAAAAGTCCTATCTGTATTGCATTCTTTACACAGGCAGTTTTTCTTCCCCAACCTCTCTTCATACAGTTGAAACATTCTTGATGTATAACTGCATGGTGAACATACTGCTCTCTCCCACCAAACCAGATCTCTTTTTTCTTCATGTACCAAGTCCCATGATAGAAAACCTTCATACTCAGGGTGTTGCAACTTGTGGACTCTGAACACACTATTCCAAATCTCAGCATTTGATTACTGCGTGCCCTAAGCGATATGTGTTTTGTTCACCATATATGTTGTTGTGAATAAATGAAAACAAGCTTCATGTCAGAAATATGGTTTTATATTTGAAACAAAAGCTATTTATAAAACCTACATTGCTCTGTTCTTACCATCAAGTAATAGTAAGGAATCATTTAGCTGTAAATTAGAGCTTGCTATTTGGTTTGCCAAATCAAGGTGTATTACCTTCCCTTTGACTGTAATTGAGTGATTGCAATGTTTGCTTTGTTTCTCTTTTGTTCAATAATGTATGCATTTTTTCAGCTTTATATTAAAAAGTAAGTAATTTAACACTGCTTATAGTGGAAAGTAGGCACAGTAATGATTTTGAGACTTTTTCTTAACTTTTTATGAGCTTTGGGTAAATGTAGGTATATATTTATGTATTAGACAACTTCAATATGCAATTCAATTCTATTACTTAAACTTAACAAGTAGTGTATTTAGTGACAATTTTTATCAGTGTCTGCATATTGCATAGAGACATGAACTTGTCTTGGCATAGCAAAGTTTTTCACACATTTCTCCACCTCCAGCATACTTAATAGCTTGAGTCATAATAGTTTGTGCAGACACTTTTTGTCTCCAACATCAATGTCAGCATTATAGGAACTTTGGATAGCTTTTTCAAATTTGTCTCTTGATGTCCTTATGTAACATACCTCATGTTGATGTGTTATTTGGGTTGATACACATTCCCCCCTCCACCCCTTGTTGTGGGGAACATTACCAGGCTTGAAGAAGTTACTCTGTCTATTCTTTGCTTATTCACCCTTCCCCACAGTTTTATACTAAAAAGTAGTACTATGTTATTTAATTATTCAGTTTAATAAAGCTTATGGAACTCTTCCGTGGCTTTTATACCTTTTTATTAACATTTGGGGGTCATGAATCACATGTGATGATAGTTTAAATAAGTTTGGAATATCAGCATCTCTTGATGCTTCATGGGTGTGTGTATTTGTTTTAGTCACAAAAGGGCAATGGCCTCGTATCATTTTGACCTGTCATGTAGCACACTTATTTGTTTTGTTTGATTGATGTGAATAGGGATGCACTGTATCTTATTTCTGTGAGAGTCAGCAAGAAAAGAAATGCAATTTTGAAATTTAAAACATTTAAAACTTGTCTTATAGCCAGTGAGAGATGAAAATACAATGCGTCATGTAATTTGATACCCTGTGATGTCATACTTGCTGATGTCAGCATGCTTGTGTTTCTTTTGTGTAGCATGCATGCCATAGAAAGATAACATGAAGATACAAAGGCAAAAAACAATTATTTTAATAACAAGAATAAGCCATTAATAAGTACAATACAACACAGCAATATGTAATGCGGATGCAATTTAACTATAGATATTGGTATCACATATAATGCTATTGCACTATTATCCATGCACAAGCATGGCCACTTCTTTCTTACAATTATGCTCTAATATCAAAGAGTAAAATACAACTTTTTCAAAAAAACTTAAATCTGGTTATAGGACACACGGTACTAATTATACGGAAGAACTGTGAAGCAGTCTAGAAATGGGTGAAGAAATAATAGAGTATTTACAGGTTTGGTGGTCCATAATTGGTTAATAATGAAAATTAAAATTTTAGGAAAAATATCTTTTGAGAGCTTATCCTATATGTAATGTAAAAAAAATATTGACAAATTTCTACTGATGCAATTTTAGCATTTTTACAGGCTTGACTCAGGAGTACTCAATACTGAAAGTAGCACCTGATTCATTTGGTGCAGAATCAATAACACGTGTTTCATGCACATGTATGTAAAAGAATTGCCGCGGGTCATATGGCGTTCTCCACACATAAGCTTGCACCAAGGTTAGATGTGCACGAAAAATTACAGGTGTCATTATCAGCACCCATAAATTTTAAGTTATTGAATTTTGAATATGATAATGTTTCCATATGTTTACCATTGGAGTGGAATTAGTACCTTGAGTCCTACAGAGATCTCTCGACAAGCAGTATACAGACCAAAAATGTATCTTAACTTTGACAGAGTCAAAGGCAGAAATATACGTGTCGATTTTTTTAATACAGTGTGCCCTGAAAAATGAAAATAAATTGACGCCTTGGTTCATTTGTCGAAATTCCAGGATATGTAACTTTCTAATAATTTTTGAAGCATATATCAGCAAGTTGTGTACATTGGTACAATACTAAAATGTTGGATTCTCATACTCGATTCCCAGCGTTCAAAACTCGTGACTGACAAATATCGACGTAGCGATATTTCGTGATTTTTCATTAAGAAAAGTGGAGGGCAACCCCAAAGCTTGAACGTCAACACACAAAGTACACCCTCGGTCCAAGTCAGCACGTGTTGGGTGATCTTTTGCACTCTCCCTGAGGTGATTATTGGGTGTGTGTGAGCAAACATTTGTTACACGTAGAGAAGGCTCCCGTATATGTATTGTGCCGTCCTTACAATTAAGTTTATTTGTACCGTCCGTAGAATAAAGATTATATAAATACATATATATATATATATATATATATATATATATATATATATATATATATATATATATATATATATATATATCTGCAATTGGCAATCTAGGGCTCACCTGAGGATTGTGTCGTCCTTAGAAATTTTTATTTTAAATATATATTTATTATATAATGGATTTTGAACATATCAGTGCTATTATTTCTGCAAGTAAAAAATTAAAACATAAAGGTATAAAAATATATGATGAACTTACTCCTGAACAATATATTTATGATCTTAAATCATTACAAGAACGTAAATTCATCAAGCTCATTCAACAAGCTATGTTCAAATTGCTGGCTGCGGTTAAGGATACAGAAGTTGATAAATTCATCTAGCTTTCACGAGCGATTGAAAAAGTTATATCACAATTGGCTCACGAATGAGAAACAAACAAACATAAACGCACGTGTGAGAAAATTAAGAAATATTATGTCAGATCGTGAAAACGAAAGCGCTGTCATTAGTGATTGTGAAAGTGACAAAGTTTCTAATGAGGATTATGAAAGTGAAAATATTGACGAAATCACTGATGAAAATGAAATTTATGGCAACTGGGGTCCCTGTCGCCAGTTATTGTGAAGGTGAAAGTTAATATTTATTCTGCAATATTTATTCAGATTATAATATTTATCAGTGACTTTGTCTTCATTTTCAGATTGTCATTAGGATACTCCGAAATATAACTTTTAAATAACCGTTCTAGTGCTGCTGATATAATAACATGTTCATCTTTAATTTTTGCTAGAGAATGATTTGAATATTCTTTCATTAACAAAATGCACATCGTTTTTACCACGTATGACTAAAAAGAACTAGGATGGAGATATTAAAGTTTAGGGTGTAATGGAGATTCTTCTACTCGATATTGTCGTTCATTTTCAAATATTTTCTCTTAATAATGAAGAAATCATCTCGTTCAGGTTCTAACGATTTTTTATACACAAGTGCTAGTTCATGCTACCCTAATACACTTCTGATCGATGACTGGCAAATATCTACAACGTAATCTGATGAATTCATTTCTATCGCAGCTGGTAAAGTCTGTTCGTGAACGGTGATAGCTATTTTTTTTAAACATTCTTTTCCTGTTCTAGATGTGGTTCTGCGTTGAAATTCATCATTGATTTGTTCGTTTTGATAATTACCTGTTGGAATTCCGACAACTTGCCAATCGGGTGCTCCATCATTTTTACTTTATATGCAAATACAAGCGAATTATTTGCTGGTAATTCATCAAATGATTTTCATCTGATATTCGGACAACTGTAATATGCTCGTTATTGTGCTAGCGCTATTTCTTTTGCTGGAATTGCAGTTGGAAAGTTAACACCAAAATTCCTGGATTAGTTCATCTCACTGATATCATCGTAGTTTTTGACAGAGTTACAGTAACGACAATCTGAAGTGGCTCGTTCGGAGGTAACATTCTTATTTAAATCCTGATTTTCTAAATCAGGCGTAGATTCTATCAAAGTCATTACTTCCTTGAATATTTTAATCATCTCCGTGAAATCAGAATCCGATATTTTTTCAGCACTATGGCTTGTTGATAATAAAGAGGATAATTTCATGTGTGCTAGAGTCGCTGTATGTAATTTTATTATAAAATCATGTAATTTTGTGTTTGTACACGTGCATATTATTCTGCGATGATATTACATATATAACGATAACCTCAGCGCGATGTTGACTGGATTATTGAGTGGTGACCATAATGCTTATCCAGATGTTACCGTATATAATACGCGATCGGTAATTGATGTTATGTCAGAGAGTTTAATGTCGATGTCTGGTGGATTTCCAAAGAATTAGTTTCTACGAACATTAAAAAAACGTTTGTACATGATTAGATTATTCAGATCTAAATTTGGTCATTCCATCGGTGATTGTCATCAACGAGTTCATCATCGGAATGCTGCTGTCATCGACATATTTTTTGGTTGCAGCATCATCGCTTGATTCTCCAAGACCAGTAATGTTATTATTATTTTTAGTCATATTGAGAGAACCAGTCATTGTATCACCTGTGGTTAATAAATGATCATTGATCTCAGTTTTGATCATGTTGTTGTTGCTGTCTACATATCTTTTTGTTACCACAACATCATCTGATTTTGGTTCTCTCACATGAATTTTCACTCATTTTGATATTGCCATACATAATATTTCCAATTCTTCTGATACGTCCAGAAATGTCTTCCATGATTTATTGAAATGATTCATCTGATTTTTTAATTTTACCAATTTTAGCAAACACCCCTTAGTCATCTTATATGGCATCTGGCACCCGCATAATACTATCTGTCAACGGGGTATTACTCGTCTTTAATCGTCCTTGTTTATCCTGAACAAAACGACTTCAGCTTGCTTGTACATCTGCAAGACTCAAAATATTAGCGAGTTCATCCTTGACCTCGTCAAGTGTTGCATATGTAGATGTCGCCTTGATGTTTGACTTTAGTTTTATTCAAAGAAGATCTTCCGTAAATATCCACCATTATACGTTAAGATCTGTTTTAAACGATTAGCGGCTACTTGTATAATCGTACACAACTTTGTGAGGCGGTAATGTTGATGATGATATAGCTTCGAGTACAGCAATTACTTCACGGCCACATATTGGGAGATTTGTTATTGTCTGTGTTGGTAATGTTGAATACCAGACTGGAGATTTTATTGTCTTTACGTAATTTAAAACTTGTTTTGGTGGAGCCATTCTCTACGAACCAAAATAAATAATTTCACATGGATTAATTGCAATGAGTGCCTCGACCAGAACTATACTCAAGATTGATAATGCCTGTTTCAATATTGATTGGTGTTTTTGGTAATAGATCACGCATAAAAACACATCTAAAGTTTTAATATTTAACCTTTTGCAGCATCAAGTAAATCAAAATTTAACATTGGACGGATTAACGAAGTTATCCTGGAAGTCTCAGACCTTTCCCGTATCGGTAAGGGGCTCCTGATAATCTTACACTCCTTCACTTTTTTAAATCCTTGTCAGCAGAAATACTGATTTTAACGCCTGTTTTTGATTGTTTGGCGCTAATTAAATGTCTGAGTCAACGTTCTGACAATTATAGTTTATTTTGACCTCCTGTGATCTGATCTCTTTTAGTGATATTTTGTTTCACAGTTTTTGCTGAATGTGATTGAAACTTTATATCTGACCAGGAGGAGACTGATACTAACATGATGATGTGACATCATAAATTTCGTGACGCAATTTAATTTTATGTTTTTAACTGGAGCGCCAATAATTCTCAATCGTCGATCAACACCTTCAAGTATCATTGCTTTATCACTGAGTATAACTGCAATTGCTCCGTAAATAACACCACCAGGGTTTATACGAGCTTTAAAATGAATATCAACGACAGAATGTTTAAATAATTATACATGCTCCAGCAAAAAGTAATAGATCGGATACACTGTTGTAAAATCTAACTGTGATATTTGCAAACCAGTTCCTATATTTCGATCACGTCCCATAAACGTCATTAAACGATGATATGCATGCGCTACATGAGTGAGATGAACATTTAACAATATATCTTCAGATGGTTCTTGATGTCCGTTTATCCTAAAAGAAACTTCACTAACATTAAATTTATCAAATATCATATGGCCATGTGTTTGTGAGTTTACTCGTGCAGCATCTTGTAAACCAATAAATATATGTAGTGGTGCATGAACTCCTTGCTGTGATGCTATATGCCGCGTAAATAAACCAATAACATTACACTGAACGCTATATGTTGTCATTGTCAACCATGATAACAATGATTTTCCACAAGAATTCATTAAAAAATAATTACTTTTTTTCTTTTTCAGAAGCGATGGGGTCATTACTGGCATCCACAACGAAAGTTTTGTTATTAGTACTTTACCAGCATCACCGATAGGATGCCAGTGTGCATCATCATCAGTAGATTTTCTCACAAGTACAATTGTATGTTTCGCCACATAAATAACTATTCTCACATTTCTAAAGAATCCAAAAATATGTGATTGTGGAATTGCGCATGAAAATCTTCTACGATCATCTTTTATCGTTGATTTACGTGTATTAAATCCTAAATTGAATTCTGTATTAGCACCATGAACCACCGGCTCCAAAGCAGCATCAGCGGTGTCGTCATTGTTTCTTGGTCGTCTTAAATTATACTGTCTGTTATCAGGATAGTCAGAAGTCTATTTGGCAAACATCATTGACGGACCAGCTGATCTTGAATAATTATCTGAATATCCTTCTAGAATCAATATCGCTGTAGCAACATCAACGTCTTTTTGAATTGTTTCAATATTTCTTCCGTCGATAATATAGTTAGCGCTGTCAAACAACGCCATAATACCATTATTAACAAATCAACTCTAACATCAGCTGCATATTCAGTATCATCTCTTTTTATAATTTCACCTTCTACCTCAATAAATGCTTCAGCTGGTAAGAAATGTCTACTTTTATCTTGAACTTCCAGCTCAATCTCGGCCATGCTGATTTGGTTGTCCTGCGTCGTAAGAATACTATTGATAATAGCGTATATATTCATCTTTAAGAATTGATGCGTCTATATCATACGCTGGATCTGATTCACCTTTGAACATTTGTGTTATAATTATTATCGTCTGACACGAATAATAATTCCTGCTATTAAACTTGCCGTTTATTGTTTTCTTTTTCTGACTGGGTATATTAACCGACTCTGCTATTTTTTTTATTTGCAGCTTGAGTTATTATTTTACTGATATTTGCAGGCATAAATTCAGTGCTGGGTAATTTTACTGGCTGAGGTTTTCATTGTACTAATCGGGCTAATCTTTCTTTCATTGTTGAAAATGCTTTACCGGCAATATTAAAAATACCACTGATACCTTTATCGCGAATAGCTTCAATTGCTTTCATTCCTAATTGTTTTGCAATCGGTTTTGATTTTAGAGCTATTCTCTTAAATAAACATTGAACAGCACCACCAAGTCCATTTCCGTAAGTCGCTTTTTGTACGTTGGCAATCGTGAGTTTACTACCCTAACTAGTACAGGCCCACCTTGAGCATTGTGCATAATTATTTGTTAAATTACATGTTGATTACTTAACTGTTTTCAGTCGCTGTAATAATCAACGACGATTTGGTTAATGGATTAATGAGAGAATGATAAATGTTACGATCCATAACACCCTCTGTAAATAATCTGCAACAAATATCAAATATTTCATTAATAGTTTCTGGAGACATATTTCCTGCACGTTGTCCGTCCATCAGAATTTCTAATCGTTCAAAATCGGCAAGAACACTGTCAAGACAAGTAATAAAGTCACTTCCTTGAGTAACAAAACAACTTCGAGTTCTTTCTTTGGCATCGTTCTTACCTAGCAAGGAACGTAATTCCCACACTTGTCTAATTCTCTTAAACTCCAGGTCTTTTTCATTCTCTCTCTCTCTCTCTCTCTCTCTCTCTCTCTCTCTCTCTCTCTTAGCTTCTTTGTTCGGTTCTCGCTTTTGTTCAGCTTCTTCATCATTCATTGTTTGCGATAGTTGCTCTTGTAATGCTAATAGGTGTTGTGATTCTAGTCGTTGTAATTTTCTAGTTATTTTCTCCATCAATAAAATTATCGTATTTGTACCTTTTTCTATCGATTTTATCAATTGAAGGGTGTACTTTATAATCAATCGTAACAGTTTTCACTTTTTACATATTTGTTAGAGTACTCATGCTTTAAAAATGCGTTTCTATCATTATAAATATCCACGACAAAATTTAGGTAAATCTACCTCTTTAATAGTGGCCCCGAGTGGCTGAGTGGTCTAAAGCACTCACCGTTACGGATCACTGCCATCTCACCTCTGTGTGCATGTAAGAAAGCTTTCCATTAGGTTCTCGTGGGTCGGTGGTTCTTTCAGGGGTTTTCCCGGGTTCTTCCTCCACCATTAATACTAGCTGCCATGGATAGCCTATCTTTTGGTTAAAAATGACGTTAAACCATACAGCAACAACAACAGCCTCTTTAATATTCCTTATGTAAAGAATACTATCATCGCTAAATTTACCAATTGCATAAACTCTTTCTTGTTCTGATATATTACCATCCATTTCATCCATTTTAGTACGAATATGTTCAACATCATCAAGTACTTCTTTATCTATGTCAATAATATGAGCAGCAACTAGGTTAATAGGCTGAGCAGCATCTACTACACCTGAAATATCTTTGAAAATAATGTTTGTCTGTTTGGTTTTTCTCGCTATCTTTTCAGTTTGCTCAGCAGTTTGTTTAAACGTTTTGACAAGACCTTCAGTAGCTTCTGCTACTCTTTCAATAACCTTTGCAACAGGTTTAAATACTTTTTCTGTACCTTCTGCATATTCAACCTTTTTGTTTGAGAGTGTTATGAACAAGCAGATACCTTTTAAAGTTTGTAATCTTTCTCGACCTAATCTACTAGTATAAGACTGCATTACTGACACAATATTGATTTAATTACTTACACATTTATAGCAGCAGCAGAGTAGGTGCGACCTCAATGAAACGTCCGGCGGATAAACGAAACACACATACCAAATTTAAAGAAAACCCACGAACGACAAAGATTTAGTAACAAACAAACAACTAACCCAATTAGAGAAAGACGCGATAAGTTAGAGGCATCGGTTTGACATTATTAACGTTATTTTTTTTATTTTCGAAGGAAGACTTATTATTTAAGAAATGACGTTCCAGCAAAAGGTCTGTTCACCTCCTCTGCTGCTGAAGTGAATTTCGGTTTCTGGAGTTAGCTTGGGTTTGTTTAGCGTACAATTGAAATTTGGGACTGAAATTTGTTTCGGTATTTAGATCTGAGAGGATTCCGTTTCTGGAGAAAAAAGATGGAAACTTTGTGTCTTCACATTGTTTCGGCTGTAAGATGAGTCTGGTATATTTTCGTTTTGAGGAGTTTCACTCAAACTCTATAATTTTATCTATCTATCTATCTATCTATCTATCTATCTATCTATCTATCTATCTATCTATCTATCTGTCTGTCTGTCTGTCTGTCTGTCTGTCTGTCTATCTACCTATCTATCTATCTATCTGTCTCTCTGTCTATCTATCTACCTATCTATCTATCTGTCTCTCTGTCTGTCTATCTATCTATCTGTCTCTCTGTCAGTCTATCTATCTATCTATCTGTCTGTCTCTCTGTCTGTCTATCTATCTATCTATCGATCGATCGATCGATCGATCGTCTATCTATATATCTGTCTCTCTATCTATCTATCGATCTATCGATCTATCTGTCTATCTATCTATCTATCTCTCTGTCTGTCTGTATGTCTATCTGTCTGTCTATCTATCCATCCATCAATCCATCCATCCATCCATCTATCTATCTGCTATGCTCTGTATATATATATATATATATAATTCTCATTATTGTTTCCAAAAATATGTGTTCTTACTAGCGCCACAAAGTTTAGGCTTTGTTTGTAATACGCAACTTAATAATATAATATTTCAAAATTGTATTTAATGAAGCGAATCCGCCATATTGACTACATGTAGTGCGCTAGAATTTCTTCTTATATGATGTGCCTTATCATATATTTTAAACTGTTTGATACATTTATGGCATAGATGTCAGACCTAAATTTTGATTGACAAAATAGTCATTTTTAACGTTTGTGCTTTGTGATAAATTTTATGTATAATTCTTGGATGAAATCTATCTGTATTTTTTCTCTATGTGCAATAAAGATATAAACAATTTTCATTCATTTTAATACAAAACAGACGTCAAAGAGTCGGACGAAAAATGCAGAAATGTCATGGTGAGGAGAGAGGATCCTAGGGAAACTATTACATCCATTTGTTAAAAGGTAAGAATAATGAATACATTGAAACACCTTTGCTTTCTTTTATGGATTTCAACATAATAAATAATAATCATAATTAAAGAAAGGTATGATATATCTCATTATTATATTTCCATCATATAAGTGTATAAAGTATGCCTTAATATTCTGCGTTATAAAATGACCCAGTCAAATTTGATCAGAAGAACGTTTCAGGTTGGTTAGTTTTATATTTAATAATTGTTCGTTGACATGAAGCAAGAAAACCAAAACGTTAAATTGTCTAGTTTTTAATATTAGTATCACTGTAACGGTATGCAACAATATTATTGCCAGTTTAAACAAAACGATATCACTTAAATTAAACATAAAGTATAGTTGGACAAGATTTACAAACTTCCTTTATACGTATCACTCGATCGGGGCCTTTATAAAATACAAGTGGCAGCTCCTCTTTGGTGTAGGTGGGATGAAACGGTTTATTAGATCTAATCCTTAGTCCCGTGCAAGAACTCTTAAACCTAGGAAGTTACGTTTTATTTGAAAATTATATCATGTTATATTATCATTATATGCCTTGAGAAAAGTAGCGTAGTTTAAAACAAATGATTGTATATAATGTCAGAGTAACATGAGGTAATACAGGAAATGTCGATTGAATCCCATAGTAGAATAAACGAATATAAGGTTCTGACTGGTTAATATTCGGAATGCTGTGAATGACAACGTTATGGAATGCAAACTGTTGTGATCGTCGGAAATGTATCGAACTTTAGTTAATTTCATAGAGACCAACGCTTCGAGACGATTGAAGAAAAACTGTCGTACACTGATGCAAACCAAACATGTCTGAAATCCAATGCATCCCTGCAGGTGGTACAAGCCGTTTTCTTACCAATTGCTCTTCCATATGTATGTATGTATGTATGTATGTATGTATGTATGTATGTATGTATGTATGTGTATGTATGTATGTATGTATGTATGTATGTATGTATGTATGTATGTATGTATGTATGTATATATGTATATGTGTGTGTATGTATGTATGTATGTATGTATGTATGTATGTATGTATGTATGTATGTATGTGCGTGCGTGGTGTGTGTGTGTGTGTGTGTGTGTGTGTGTGTATAAAGCGATTGATAACTATAGTCAGTGTTCCCAGAATAGCTTGACTCATATGTTATAGTAAATGTCCACGGTATAGCGTGCCCAGTATCCAGAAAATAACGTGATTCAAACAACTCTTGTCAGCGTCCTTTGAATAATGTATATAAGATGAAATATTTTTATTGGAATATTTGTAAATTAATGTCACTAGATCTAAGTTCAGTATACCAAGTATTTAATTTAATTTTATATATACATTTTGAACCAAGAATTTATATGAGAAATTATCGTGAATGCCACCATACCGATACATTTGCAGGAATAATAAAATAGCAATAACATTTCACTGCCGCATGGGTTATTAATTATTTTAGCACTTAAAACGTACGGTCAAGTCTTTAATTAAAATCTTTTTTTCTCTCTAATCTTTTCAGGTCCTGGTCTAAAGATGACACTGATATGCGTCGGTATAGTGATGCTAGACCATGACAACTTTGAGTTGGTCACAACATCCTCTGATTTTTTGGTCACCACATTCTGTGATGAGAATCACACCGTTCACTGTGCTGTGAGTAAGGTTGCCTTTTAATTAAGGTTGAATGACTTCATTATATCATTCAATCTATGTACAAGGGATTATAATGTATCAAGAAATAGTGTCATACCTCGTCTATATAACAGTCACAAGTTTCTTAAAGAAGCGAGGATAAATGTATCCCTATCTTTTTTTAAAATTAAAAATAAGTAAAACTAAGCATGCTCATGAGGATGTTATAGCATTGCCCCCAAACGTGAATTGCTACCTTATGTCTTATGTTATAGCATTGCCCCCAAACGTGAATTGCTACCTTATGTCTTATGTTATAGCATTGTCCTCAAACGTGAATTGCTACCTTATGTCTTCAACTACGCATGTAGCAAATTTGTATACGTTAAGAAATGATAATACTCAAAGTACTTTTCGTGTGTAATTTGATTTATATTCATGAACTACCTGTCAGCATGTGAACAAATGACAAACTTTATCAAACAAAGGTATGCAGGCAACATAATCTAATAACGTAAATTGAATTTGTTCAATATTTCCATCAGAGACTGGATGATTTTCATGAGTCTTTAAACAAAAGATAAACACGCACAACACCCACACAACTTTGATCCTCTGAAAGCAATCAATTGAGTCGTCCTTAAATTTTAGTGCGCACACACATAAGTACCCTTAATATCAGTTTGATTCTTACAGAAAAAGTGTTAACAGCACATTAACTTTACAAATTAGAGTTTATATTTTTGATTTTCCAGCTGTCATTCATACCGCATTAACATTAACAACCAGAGATGAAATGATGTCGATGCATAGGGATTTAAAGGCTAGAATAACTTCTAATCAGCAGCAACCTTGTGGTAAGGACGGTGACACTTCAATGGGTATTTACGTGGTCCGATTGCATCCATTCTAATGACTTGGTTCATCTGGAATTTATTTGGTTCTGCTAAGGAAAAAAATAAACAATTACAGGTCCCTTGAGCTCATTTACATTCGTCACTCATTTTCATTCGAATCTAACTCTATTATCACCATATTGCAGCTTCTTAAATCACACTTCTTGAACATGACTGCATCATATGTACATATGACATACTGTTCATATTGGTGTCAAGAAGTGCACGAGATTGTACGAATATTATTACATGAGTAAATGGTGGATTTTCTCTAAACGGACAAGTTTTGATAATATTAATCATTCTTATTACTTTAAAGGAAGGGTTTCCATTGGCGAAAAGGCCTTAGTTGTTGGTAGCCTTGAGAAGAAGGAAATATGGATGCTTCCTGATTAACAACATCTAAATCTGTCTGAAAAAGTCCATTTAATTCCTCCTAGAATTTTTGGTTCATGGAAATGGACGAGTTGTTGGAACATAAGCTTCTGATAAAAGCCTATCACATGTGACCTAAAGGTAAGTTCTGTGAGATCAAGATTTTCATTAGAATTGAATGTAGCGACTGTTTACAATATCCAGTAGTTGCATTTCAGATTTGCTACCCCTTTCATTGGGATTGACCGTGCAATACAGGAAGAGAAAGATAAATCAAATTCTGCTATATTTTAGCAAATTTCGTCAACGGAGATTTGTTGTACAGCAAGTCTCTCTCTCTCTCTCTCTCTCTGAAGAACCTCGAACGTTCAGGAGTAAGGCATCGCATTTGCGATTTGAAGGGCACCATCGGATCAAACGAGATCAGTTACTGGTATGGTGGGACAGTTATTAGGACAATACTATTTACTCCAGAGTCCACGGCACAGTTTAACCTTCAATGTGCCACAGTAAGATAAAATACAAACCCAGACAATACCAACCCCATTTTTCTACTCATGCTTTCTTTATCTAATTGATGTCGTCATCGGCAATAATGGTACGGATTAATGTGTAAATATACGCATAAATGCTAGTAATAGGTAGGATTGTTTTTCACAGTTGCAGTTAAAGAAAAATATGTTAACAATATGTAGTAAATTTATTATTCTTTTCAGCTTCGAAGCAAAATAATTTATGCTGAATTTTGAGGTTTTAAAGCATAAATTGTATTATATCTTTTTAAGCCAGTATAAAATACAAATACAAAATTAATATTTGTCTTTGGCTGCCGCCATAGTAAGTTCGCAATCTAAACTAATCGGTTAAAATCACGAATACATAGTTGATAGGAAATAGATTAAAGTTTTACAAACATAACGAACATAGGACTTATTTAGGCTTCTTCGCTGTAAAGCATTCTGATTTAATTGATGTTTAAGCATTTGTTACAATTGATAACAGACTTCTTATCTAAATAATTAACCAGCAGTGTGCCTTATCCTTCTTAAGTAACACAGCTCAGCAACAGTTATCCAAGACGTTCCACAAATATTTAAAGAAATTAAAATTTATTACAGTCAAAAATGTTGTTTAACATGCAAATGATTAGGCCGTGAATTTAGAACTACAGTTGAAAATTAATGATTATGTAAACGCATCACACTGTGGGGCGAGACTGGGAATGAAAATGGTCAGTTTGGTGGCATCAGCTCGCAGGGGAAAATCTTACTGGAATGTGAGAGATCAAAGTATAAAAAAGATTGTGAAATCTGTTTATAAATGTCATGTATACGGTGAAATACAAAATTATTTTCTGCGTGTATAAAATTATTCCATTGTTACAGTAAACAAGCATGTAATTCGAATAACAATAAAGTATATTTAAAACAATTAACGTACCTTGTAATAGCATTCCTCTTCATAATTGGAAATACATGAATGGAACAAATCAAATAGCAATTCATAATACTTATTATGAAAAACTGACATAACATAAAATATATGAAGAAACAAATTATGTAAATTCGTAATTGAAGTATATTTATTTGGCAATCTTAAAGAAATTTACACATTTCAGAAAGATAATGTTGTGAGTCAGCATTCACTTAAAGAACCTATTTAAAGGAGTGTCTTATCTTTGCAAGATCGCAACGTCTATAACGCTTTCTGTTCTGGCTGTTAAACATTTATCAGAGACGTTATTCGAATAATTATGTTTAGACGAGGAAGGTTATGACTCGGATTATAACATCATGATGCAATCGCAGCAAAGTATTTCAAATTTGGAGGTTAGGCTAGACTATGATGTTGGTGGAGAAGATACTCACCTTTTGACATGGTTACAAAGAGGAGTATCATTGTCGGATTGAAATATAACTTTTACAAATCAACTAATAGTTTCAAGCTAGGCTTGAATGCGGCTATAATTGAAGCATCTGATAACCAACTTATATAATGTCGAAAAAAGACTGACGATAAACAAAGGAACACGTGGGCAAAGCCTTGGAAACAACAACAACATTATAATTATATTTCCACATCATACAAAAGACAAAGATCATCAAACAAATGAAACTATAATTTCTATGGGTAATCATTTCAAGAGGAACCGACTTAATTTACATTTACGAATATGTTATAAATTCATAACTCTTCATGTTGCCGTGTCTACATTTACATCTAATATAAAATAAACATTTCAGCTGATGATACAGGTAAAATGGCATGACCAGCCAAATCATTCTGTCCAGTTATGAATTAATTAATCTCTCCAGATAGTAACAAATCAACCTGTCCAGTTATGAACTAATTATTATACCCATATATTAACAAATCAACCTGTCCAGTTGTTTTAAATAGCAATCATTTTATACTGTCACTTATATTAGGCTGCTCTACATCTTGTTTGACTATTTCAAAACAAAACGAAGGAATATTTAAGCCATTTATAATATGGGAATACATTCTTCACTTCAAGCTAATGGAGCTGGGGCAGAGGCACGTAGAGCAAATGTAGGAACACGTCTTAGTGGGACAGGGGAGAGTAGAAAAAAATTACATTATACGAAATTATTCATGAGAGAGCATAACTGTGATAATCGCTAGATTTTTTCTTTTTCTTACCTCATAGGAACTCTTCTTTAACCGTTGAATTTATTTTTGTTTATATAGCTTGCAACTAGATATGTTACCTGTTCACATATGTGATGTCTTTGACTTTGAAATCTTTGCAACAGTTGTTGAAATTTATTTTATGGTTGCAGATTACGACATCTGATATCTGATATGCTCCTAACTTTGTCTCCATTACACTGCTTTTTATACTTCCCAATGTCTAATTTGATATGATTGTTAACGAATGTACGAAACCTTTTATATCCCCTTCTTCTGTAATAGTTCAATAATCTTAGCACTGCAGCTGGAATTTTTCACCTTGAATTCTTTCGTTGCAATCATCTACTAACGTCTCTGCTTTTCTTATCTGCTACTCGCATGATTGATTTGTTTTAATGTTTCGCATCTGTGTTTCCTCGGAAACTCATTGGAAGGTTGCAAAGTATGCTATATACATCTACCTAAATTAGTATGATCTCGATTTGTCTATTCATTTCTTTACTTTGTATCAGTTACATGTATCCATTTATTTCCTTTTTACTATACTAATAGTTGAATTGAGCCATTTTAAACATTTTATTTGGAATTTATCGCTACAAATGAGTACTTGTCTTATCCTTTTTCTCGGAAATACGTTTTTCTCTAAATATTTAAATGCACCATAATTAACTGACAATGTGTCTCATTTATGGTAACTCGTGTGCATGAAAATATTTTCTTTATCCGCCGCTGCAGTAGATACATGAATTTGTTGAAGAATTAAAACTCTTTCATCAGAGAATGTACTATCTCTACCATAAACCTCAATTATTGAATCATCAGTTTTCTGTTCAATTACTTAATCAATAGTTTTGTTAACAGCTTTAACTGCATCAGGACTTTTCAAAACGTATGATTAAAATCTTTTCTACTACCTCTTTTCGAAACGTTTGATTAAAATCTTCTCTTCAACCGTATGTCTTTCACATAATTAACTGTGAGAAAAGCAAATAGGAAACGAATTACGTTTCATAGAAGAGAACGATTACAACAGCGTCATTCCTTCATACAACTGAAGGATATAAACTATTTTTGAAAGTATCTTTATGGTCAATAGAAAATAAGTGGTAAATCTTTACCAGAAAATAGATGGTAAGAAGGAAAAAAGAAAAATCAGGAGGCCATTATAACTCTTTCCAATGCGCAATATGATCTAATACCACTTATCCGATGTCGTTAGTCTGGCCAATATGAACTTGAAGGAGTAAGTTACTAACAGCTAACAGCTAATGGTTTAGATAAATTTAAGACAGTTATAAAGAAGATTAGATGACCGTAAACGCTACTGGACGCTTTATTGTATTATTCCAGAGTGTACAAAGCATGGCGATATTAGGATGACTTTTAAGGTATTAAAAATGTACATCGGTCGTGAAAGAAAAGAAACATGCTACGGCCATCGCTGTAATAAGCAAATGAACGTATCAAATGCCCCATGGATAGACATGATTAGCTTATATGCAAACAGTTTCCTTATATTATCAAATTCTTGTAAAGTTTGAAAACCTACTCCTGCGATATGGTCCAGTAAGTGCAAAATCGTCAGGTTGGTGCAGAAATCGAATCGTTGGGGGTAAATTTGCACATTTATATAAACACATAATATATGGAAACTAACACATGGAAACGTTCCTCTGTAGGTACAACTCGAGATCTTATAAAATCAATCAATCTTTTTCAATATCAGATTAACTTCATTTTTTTTCCATTGCACAGGCGGAGACAAGATGAAAAACATTTCCGCGAGATGTATTTATAATGTAATCAAGTCTTATGCTGTTTTTAAAAGTGATCAATTTCATTTAGCCACTAAGGGATTCGGGACTACGTGCAAGAAGTACTTACTCTCGAAATGAAGATTCGACAAGGGAAGTAATAACTTAAGTGACGTAAATGGTCATAAGGGTTACTCGTTTCATATTTTCAGAGTCATGACTCTTACAAACACCAGTCCGTGTGTGGGGAGGAAAAAGGGAGAAAAACTTACATGTGCCCGGACGACGAGAGTAAATATTATGAGCTACAGTAAGGTCGAAGTGCCATTGGAATATGAGGATGATGGCAATAGATTCCAATATAATGCCGCTTGTTTAAAAATCCAAAGAAAATTGCATGCCTTACTAAGGCCAAAATCATATTTTTACCAGAGCTTTTTACAAAACGTATGTCAGCACGTTTTGACAATAAAATGTACTTAGTTCAAATTACATTCAACATATATAATAGAATGGCTTTATCAGATCATAACAACATGGTAAAGGGCTATAGCGTGTGCAATTATTTATTTAATATTATGCATCCGCCAGCTTGCTTAGTGGCAATGAGATACCTAAAATAAATACACTTTTCCAAATGCGTGCCACTAATGCAATTATTGCACTTGAAAGAGAAATGGATTCGTAAATACAGTATGGATTATGATTCCATCAAGATCTTCAAACCGTATTATCTTATCATGCAAGTTTATTTCCGGACATATATATAAACTGTAACCGCAGATCAAAGTTACCAGTTAAATTACTGAGAAATTATAAGCAGACCCAATTACATAATGTAATATATATATATATATATATATATATATATATATATATATATATATATATATATATATATATATATATATATATCGTGTTAATCTACAGTTATGCTTTCGAGACTAATGAATGGATCGATTGGACGCAAATTACATGTGCTAGTCGTATATGTGGAAATAATGCAATCAAGATTGTGTATATTAATACACTGAACACATATGTATATGTTGAATCAGAATATGCGATCTTTAATTGAATGATCCATGATGTATTATTTTGATTACCAAGGAAGGTCTGTCCGACTACGATCAGCGTAGGCCCGGATATGCTGTTGCATGCTCCAGTCGCAGATCAGGGGTCAAATCTGTTCTTTCTGCTCCATTATTCTGTCCGAGTTCATTTTAACCAAATCATACACCGCATTCTTTGACATCGTGTCAAGTTGTTTGACTTTAGCGCAATAGTCCACGAGGGCATACAATTTAACAGTATTCCCTGATCCATCGATTTCCGAAAGGAGAACGTTGTATATATATTAGGTACGGCCAAAAAACTCATTTCTTCTCTAATTATTGCTTTGCTTATTGTCTCAAAAAGAAGTCATGGGGCTAAGTGTACTGAACGTACTATACTTCCGAATCTGTCCGGAATATAGAAATATGTTATTTGTCTGCGACACGTTGAAAAATAAAGGTGTGAAGTTTCTGCACCATACGTACTGTTTACACGTTTCTTATATTATCGGAAACTTCATTGTTTACATATCTGGGAATTCTGTATGAGTTTATAACATAATGGACAATAGGAATAAGGCCGAACCTCCAAGTTAAGAAATGATAGATTTTGAATAAACACTAAGGTGTTCAGCTATATTCTACTCCAGAACTGGACATGGGCTGTTCACTGTTCGGCACATTTTATTCATACGTAGGGACGGTACTCATATCAGAGACATACTTAAACTTATATACACAGCTGCTTCCCAATACAGCTGAGTCTGTATTAGCTAAGAACAAATGGTTGAAAATGGATGTGTGAAATACTACCATCCCTACTATGAAGCCGCTCCCACAACTTTGTTTATTGCTATTATCTTTATACTTTCTTCTAGTCGCTACTTTTGTAAGTGATAAATTGGTAATGTGTCTTAACTCTACGCCTTTTACCACCACAAAATTCTGTTTGGTACTCAAGCAGAGGACTCGGAGTCTTCTTTCATAAGACGGTATGCATTTGCCTGTTATCAAATACGTAGAATAATTCTTTAAGATTATACAATCCCTGCTTTCTTTTTGACAAGGGCTTACTCCTCTTATTCTGAATTATTTTTTGTCGAAGACAGTGCATAAGCATCATAGCTTCAAATATTAAATGCACCATAATTAACTGATAATGTGTCTCATTTATGGTAACTCGTGTGCATGAAAATATTTTCTTTATCCGCCGCTGCAGTAGATACATGAATTTGTTGAAGAATTAAAACTCTTTCATCAGAGAATGTACTATCTCTACCATAAACCTCAATTATTGAATCATCAGTTTTCTGTTCAATTACTTAATCAATAGTTTTGTTAACAGCTTTAACTGCATCAGGACTTTTCAAAACGTATGATTAAAATCTTTTCTACTACCTCTTTTCGAAACGTTTGATTAAAATCTTCTCTTCAACCGTATGTCTTTCACATAATTAACTGTGAGAAAAGCAAATAGGAAACGAATTACGTTTCATAGAAGAGAACGATTACAACAGCGTCATTCCTTCATACAACTGAAGGATATAAACTATTTTTGAAAGTATCTTTATGGTCAATAGAAAATAAGTGGTAAATCTTTACCAGAAAATAGATGGTAAGAAGGAAAAAAGAAAAATCAGGAGGCCATTATAACTCTTTCCAATGCGCAATATGATCTAATACCACTTATCCGATGTCGTTAGTCTGGCCAATATGAACTTGAAGGAGTAAGTTACTAACAGCTAACAGCTAATGGTTTAGATAAATTTAAGACAGTTATAAAGAAGATTAGATGACCGTAAACGCTACTGGACGCTTTATTGTATTATTCCAGAGTGTACAAAGCATGGCGATATTAGGATGACTTTTAAGGTATTAAAAATGTACATCGGTCGTGAAAGAAAAGAAACATGCTACGGCCATCGCTGTAATAAGCAAATGAACGTATCAAATGCCCCATGGATAGACATGATTAGCTTATATGCAAACAGTTTCCTTATATTATCAAATTCTTGTAAAGTTTGAAAACCTACTCCTGCGATATGGTCCAGTAAGTGCAAAATCGTCAGGTTGGTGCAGAAATCGAATCGTTGGGGGTAAATTTGCACATTTATATAAACACATAATATATGGAAACTAACACATGGAAACGTTCCTCTGTAGGTACAACTCGAGATCTTATAAAATCAATCAATCTTTTTCAATATCAGATTAACTTCATTTTTTTTCCATTGCACAGGCGGAGACAAGATGAAAAACATTTCCGCGAGATGTATTTATAATGTAATCAAGTCTTATGCTGTTTTTAAAAGTGATCAATTTCATTTAGCCACTAAGGGATTCGGGACTACGTGCAAGAAGTACTTACTCTCGAAATGAAGATTCGACAAGGGAAGTAATAACTTAAGTGACGTAAATGGTCATAAGGGTTACTCGTTTCATATTTTCAGAGTCATGACTCTTACAAACACCAGTCCGTGTGTGGGGAGGAAAAAGGGAGAAAAACTTACATGTGCCCGGACGACGAGAGTAAATATTATGAGCTACAGTAAGGTCGAAGTGCCATTGGAATATGAGGATGATGGCAATAGATTCCAATATAATGCCGCTTGTTTAAAAATCCAAAGAAAATTGCATGCCTTACTAAGGCCAAAATCATATTTTTACCAGAGCTTTTTACAAAACGTATGTCAGCACGTTTTGACAATAAAATGTACTTAGTTCAAATTACATTCAACATATATAATAGAATGGCTTTATCAGATCATAACAACATGGTAAAGGGCTATAGCGTGTGCAATTATTTATTTAATATTATGCATCCGCCAGCTTGCTTAGTGGCAATGAGATACCTAAAATAAATACACTTTTCCAAATGCGTGCCACTAATGCAATTATTGCACTTGAAAGAGAAATGGATTCGTAAATACAGTATGGATTATGATTCCATCAAGATCTTCAAACCGTATTATCTTATCATGCAAGTTTATTTCCGGACATATATATAAACTGTAACCGCAGATCAAAGTTACCAGTTAAATTACTGAGAAATTATAAGCAGACCCAATTACATAATGTAATATATATATATATATATATATATATATATATATATATATATATATATATATATATATATATATATATATATATATATATATATCGTGTTAATCTACAGTTATGCTTTCGAGACTAATGAATGGATCGATTGGACGCAAATTACATGTGCTAGTCGTATATGTGGAAATAATGCAATCAAGATTGTGTATATTAATACACTGAACACATATGTATATGTTGAATCAGAATATGCGATCTTTAATTGAATGATCCATGATGTATTATTTTGATTACCAAGGAAGGTCTGTCCGACTACGATCAGCGTAGGCCCGGATATGCTGTTGCATGCTCCAGTCGCAGATCAGGGGTCAAATCTGTTCTTTCTGCTCCATTATTCTGTCCGAGTTCATTTTAACCAAATCATACACCGCATTCTTTGACATCGTGTCAAGTTGTTTGACTTTAGCGCAATAGTCCACGAGGGCATACAATTTAACAGTATTCCCTGATCCATCGATTTCCGAAAGGAGAACGTTGTATATATATTAGGTACGGCCAAAAAACTCATTTCTTCTCTAATTATTGCTTTGCTTATTGTCTCAAAAAGAAGTCATGGGGCTAAGTGTACTGAACGTACTATACTTCCGAATCTGTCCGGAATATAGAAATATGTTATTTGTCTGCGACACGTTGAAAAATAAAGGTGTGAAGTTTCTGCACCATACGTACTGTTTACACGTTTCTTATATTATCGGAAACTTCATTGTTTACATATCTGGGAATTCTGTATGAGTTTATAACATAATGGACAATAGGAATAAGGCCGAACCTCCAAGTTAAGAAATGATAGATTTTGAATAAACACTAAGGTGTTCAGCTATATTCTACTCCAGAACTGGACATGGGCTGTTCACTGTTCGGCACATTTTATTCATACGTAGGGACGGTACTCATATCAGAGACATACTTAAACTTATATACACAGCTGCTTCCCAATACAGCTGAGTCTGTATTAGCTAAGAACAAATGGTTGAAAATGGATGTGTGAAATACTACCATCCCTACTATGAAGCCGCTCCCACAACTTTGTTTATTGCTATTATCTTTATACTTTCTTCTAGTCGCTACTTTTGTAAGTGATAAATTGGTAATGTGTCTTAACTCTACGCCTTTTACCACCACAAAATTCTGTTTGGTACTCAAGCAGAGGACTCGGAGTCTTCTTTCATAAGACGGTATGCATTTGCCTGTTATCAAATACGTAGAATAATTCTTTAAGATTATACAATCCCTGCTTTCTTTTTGACAAGGGCTTACTCCTCTTATTCTGAATTATTTTTTGTCGAAGACAGTGCATAAGCATCATAGCTTCAAATATTAAATGCACCATAATTAACTGATAATGTGTCTCATTTATGGTAACTCGTGTGCATGAAAATATTTTCTTTATCCGCCGCTGCAGTAGATACATGAATTTGTTGAAGAATTAAAACTCTTTCATCAGAGAATGTACTATCTCTACCATAAACCTCAATTATTGAATCATCAGTTTTCTGTTCAATTACTTAATCAATAGTTTTGTTAACAGCTTTAACTGCATCAGGACTTTTCAAAACGTATGATTAAAATCTTTTCTACTACCTCTTTTCGAAACGTTTGATTAAAATCTTCTCTTCAACCGTATGTCTTTCACATAATTAACTGTGAGAAAAGCAAATAGGAAACGAATTACGTTTCATAGAAGAGAACGATTACAACAGCGTCATTCCTTCATACAACTGAAGGATATAAACTATTTTTGAAAGTATCTTTATGGTCAATAGAAAATAAGTGGTAAATCTTTACCAGAAAATAGATGGTAAGAAGGAAAAAAGAAAAATCAGGAGGCCATTATAACTCTTTCCAATGCGCAATATGATCTAATACCACTTATCCGATGTCGTTAGTCTGGCCAATATGAACTTGAAGGAGTAAATTACTAACAGCTAACAGCTAATGGTTTAGATAAATTTAAGACAGTTATAAAGAAGATTAGATGACCGTAAACGCTACTGGACGCTTTATTGTATTATTCCAGAGTGTACAAAGCATGGCGATATTAGGATGACTTTTAAGGTATTAAAAATGTACATCGGTCGTGAAAGAAAAGAAACATGCTACGGCCATCGCTGTAATAAGCAAATGAACGTATCAAATGCCCCATGGATAGACATGATTAGCTTATATGCAAACAGTTTCCTTATATTATCAAATTCTTGTAAAGTTTGAAAACCTACTCCTGCGATATGGTCCAGTAAGTGCAAAATCGTCAGGTTGGTGCAGAAATCGAATCGTTGGGGGTAAATTTGCACATTTATATAAACACATAATATATGGAAACTAACACATGGAAACGTTCCTCTGTAGGTACAACTCGAGATCTTATAAAATCAATCAATCTTTTTCAATATCAGATTAACTTCATTTTTTTTCCATTGCACAGGCGGAGACAAGATGAAAAACATTTCCGCGAGATGTATTTATAATGTAATCAAGTCTTATGCTGTTTTTAAAAGTGATCAATTTCATTTAGCCACTAAGGGATTCGGGACTACGTGCAAGAAGTACTTACTCTCGAAATGAAGATTCGACAAGGGAAGTAATAACTTAAGTGACGTAAATGGTCATAAGGGTTACTCGTTTCATATTTTCAGAGTCATGACTCTTACAAACACCAGTCCGTGTGTGGGGAGGAAAAAGGGAGAAAAACTTACATGTGCCCGGACGACGAGAGTAAATATTATGAGCTACAGTAAGGTCGAAGTGCCATTGGAATATGAGGATGATGGCAATAGATTCCAATATAATGCCGCTTGTTTAAAAATCCAAAGAAAATTGCATGCCTTACTAAGGCCAAAATCATATTTTTACCAGAGCTTTTTACAAAACGTATGTCAGCACGTTTTGACAATAAAATGTACTTAGTTCAAATTACATTCAACATATATAATAGAATGGCTTTATCAGATCATAACAACATGGTAAAGGGCTATAGCGTGTGCAATTATTTATTTAATATTATGCATCCGCCAGCTTGCTTAGTGGCAATGAGATACCTAAAATAAATACACTTTTCCAAATGCGTGCCACTAATGCAATTATTGCACTTGAAAGAGAAATGGATTCGTAAATACAGTATGGATTATGATTCCATCAAGATCTTCAAACCGTATTATCTTATCATGCAAGTTTATTTCCGGACATATATATAAACTGTAACCGCAGATCAAAGTTACCAGTTAAATTACTGAGAAATTATAAGCAGACCCAATTACATAATGTAATATATATATATATATATATATATATATATATATATATATATATATATATATATATATATATATATATATATATATATATATATATATATATATATATATATATATATATATATCGTGTTAATCTACAGTTATGCTTTCGAGACTAATGAATGGATCGATTGGACGCAAATTACATGTGCTAGTCGTATATGTGGAAATAATGCAATCAAGATTGTGTATATTAATACACTGAACACATATGTATATGTTGAATCAGAATATGCGATCTTTAATTGAATGATCCATGATGTATTATTTTGATTACCAAGGAAGGTCTGTCCGACTACGATCAGCGTAGGCCCGGATATGCTGTTGCATGCTCCAGTCGCAGATCAGGGGTCAAATCTGTTCTTTCTGCTCCATTATTCTGTCCGAGTTCATTTTAACCAAATCATACACCGCATTCTTTGACATCGTGTCAAGTTGTTTGACTTTAGCGCAATAGTCCACGAGGGCATACAATTTAACAGTATTCCCTGATCCATCGATTTCCGAAAGGAGAACGTTGTATATATATTAGGTACGGCCAAAAAACTCATTTCTTCTCTAATTATTGCTTTGCTTATTGTCTCAAAAAGAAGTCATGGGGCTAAGTGTACTGAACGTACTATACTTCCGAATCTGTCCGGAATATAGAAATATGTTATTTGTCTGCGACACGTTGAAAAATAAAGGTGTGAAGTTTCTGCACCATACGTACTGTTTACACGTTTCTTATATTATCGGAAACTTCATTGTTTACATATCTGGGAATTCTGTATGAGTTTATAACATAATGGACAATAGGAATAAGGCCGAACCTCCAAGTTAAGAAATGATAGATTTTGAATAAACACTAAGGTGTTCAGCTATATTCTACTCCAGAACTGGACATGGGCTGTTCACTGTTCGGCACATTTTATTCATACGTAGGGACGGTACTCATATCAGAGACATACTTAAACTTATATACACAGCTGCTTCCCAATACAGCTGAGTCTGTATTAGCTAAGAACAAATGGTTGAAAATGGATGTGTGAAATACTACCATCCCTACTATGAAGCCGCTCCCACAACTTTGTTTATTGCTATTATCTTTATACTTTCTTCTAGTCGCTACTTTTGTAAGTGATAAATTGGTAATGTGTCTTAACTCTACGCCTTTTACCACCACAAAATTCTGTTTGGTACTCAAGCAGAGGACTCGGAGTCTTCTTTCATAAGACGGTATGCATTTGCCTGTTATCAAATACGTAGAATAATTCTTTAAGATTATACAATCCCTGCTTTCTTTTTGACAAGGGCTTACTCCTCTTATTCTGAATTATTTTTTGTCGAAGACAGTGCATAAGCATCATAGCTTCAAATATTAAATGCACCATAATTAACTGATAATGTGTCTCATTTATGGTAACTCGTGTGCATGAAAATATTTTCTTTATCCGCCGCTGCAGTAGATACATGAATTTGTTGAAGAATTAAAACTCTTTCATCAGAGAATGTACTATCTCTACCATAAACCTCAATTATTGAATCATCAGTTTTCTGTTCAATTACTTAATCAATAGTTTTGTTAACAGCTTTAACTGCATCAGGACTTTTCAAAACGTATGATTAAAATCTTTTCTACTACCTCTTTTCGAAACGTTTGATTAAAATCTTCTCTTCAACCGTATGTCTTTCACATAATTAACTGTGAGAAAAGCAAATAGGAAACGAATTACGTTTCATAGAAGAGAACGATTACAACAGCGTCATTCCTTCATACAACTGAAGGATATAAACTATTTTTGAAAGTATCTTTATGGTCAATAGAAAATAAGTGGTAAATCTTTACCAGAAAATAGATGGTAAGAAGGAAAAAAGAAAAATCAGGAGGCCATTATAACTCTTTCCAATGCGCAATATGATCTAATACCACTTATCCGATGTCGTTAGTCTGGCCAATATGAACTTGAAGGAGTAAGTTACTAACAGCTAACAGCTAATGGTTTAGATAAATTTAAGACAGTTATAAAGAAGATTAGATGACCGTAAACGCTACTGGACGCTTTATTGTATTATTCCAGAGTGTACAAAGCATGGCGATATTAGGATGACTTTTAAGGTATTAAAAATGTACATCGATCGTGAAAGAAAAGAAACATGCTACGGCCATCGCTGTAATAAGCAAATGAACGTATCAAATGCCCCATGGATAGACATGATTAGCTTATATGCAAACAGTTTCCTTATATTATCAAATTCTTGTAAAGTTTGAAAACCTACTCCTGCGATATGGTCCAGTAAGTGCAAAATCGTCAGGTTGGTGCAGAAATCGAATCGTTGGGGGTAAATTTGCACATTTATATAAACACATAATATATGGAAACTAACACATGGAAACGTTCCTCTGTAGGTACAACTCGAGATCTTATAAAATCAATCAATCTTTTTCAATATCAGATTAACTTCATTTTTTTTCCATTGCACAGGCGGAGACAAGATGAAAAACATTTCCGCGAGATGTATTTATAATGTAATCAAGTCTTATGCTGTTTTTAAAAGTGATCAATTTCATTTAGCCACTAAGGGATTCGGGACTACGTGCAAGAAGTACTTACTCTCGAAATGAAGATTCGACAAGGGAAGTAATAACTTAAGTGACGTAAATGGTCATAAGGGTTACTCGTTTCATATTTTCAGAGTCATGACTCTTACAAACACCAGTCCGTGTGTGGGGAGGAAAAAGGGAGAAAAACTTACATGTGCCCGGACGACGAGAGTAAATATTATGAGCTACAGTAAGGTCGAAGTGCCATTGGAATATGAGGATGATGGCAATAGATTCCAATATAATGCCGCTTGTTTAAAAATCCAAAGAAAATTGCATGCCTTACTAAGGCCAAAATCATATTTTTACCAGAGCTTTTTACAAAACGTATGTCAGCACGTTTTGACAATAAAATGTACTTAGTTCAAATTACATTCAACATATATAATAGAATGGCTTTATCAGATCATAACAACATGGTAAAGGGCTATAGCGTGTGCAATTATTTATTTAATATTATGCATCCGCCAGCTTGCTTAGTGGCAATGAGATACCTAAAATAAATACACTTTTCCAAATGCGTGCCACTAATGCAATTATTGCACTTGAAAGAGAAATGGATTCGTAAATACAGTATGGATTATGATTCCATCAAGATCTTCAAACCGTATTATCTTATCATGCAAGTTTATTTCCGGACATATATATAAACTGTAACCGCAGATCAAAGTTACCAGTTAAATTACTGAGAAATTATAAGCAGACCCAATTACATAATGTAATATATATATATATATATATATATATATATATATATATATATATATATATATATATATATATATATATATATATATATATATATATATATATATATATATATATATATATATATATATATATATATATATATCGTGTTAATCTACAGTTATGCTTTCGAGACTAATGAATGGATCGATTGGACGCAAATTACATGTGCTAGTCGTATATGTGGAAATAATGCAATCAAGATTGTGTATATTAATACACTGAACACATATGTATATGTTGAATCAGAATATGCGATCTTTAATTGAATGATCCATGATGTATTATTTTGATTACCAAGGAAGGTCTGTCCGACTACGATCAGCGTAGGCCCGGATATGCTGTTGCATGCTCCAGTCGCAGATCAGGGGTCAAATCTGTTCTTTCTGCTCCATTATTCTGTCCGAGTTCATTTTAACCAAATCATACACCGCATTCTTTGACATCGTGTCAAGTTGTTTGACTTTAGCGCAATAGTCCACGAGGGCATACAATTTAACAGTATTCCCTGATCCATCGATTTCCGAAAGGAGAACGTTGTATATATATTAGGTACGGCCAAAAAACTCATTTCTTCTCTAATTATTGCTTTGCTTATTGTCTCAAAAAGAAGTCATGGGGCTAAGTGTACTGAACGTACTATACTTCCGAATCTGTCCGGAATATAGAAATATGTTATTTGTCTGCGACACGTTGAAAAATAAAGGTGTGAAGTTTCTGCACCATACGTACTGTTTACACGTTTCTTATATTATCGGAAACTTCATTGTTTACATATCTGGGAATTCTGTATGAGTTTATAACATAATGGACAATAGGAATAAGGCCGAACCTCCAAGTTAAGAAATGATAGATTTTGAATAAACACTAAGGTGTTCAGCTATATTCTACTCCAGAACTGGACATGGGCTGTTCACTGTTCGGCACATTTTATTCATACGTAGGGACGGTACTCATATCAGAGACATACTTAAACTTATATACACAGCTGCTTCCCAATACAGCTGAGTCTGTATTAGCTAAGAACAAATGGTTGAAAATGGATGTGTGAAATACTACCATCCCTACTATGAAGCCGCTCCCACAACTTTGTTTATTGCTATTATCTTTATACTTTCTTCTAGTCGCTACTTTTGTAAGTGATAAATTGGTAATGTGTCTTAACTCTACGCCTTTTACCACCACAAAATTCTGTTTGGTACTCAAGCAGAGGACTCGGAGTCTTCTTTCATAAGACGGTATGCATTTGCCTGTTATCAAATACGTAGAATAATTCTTTAAGATTATACAATCCCTGCTTTCTTTTTGACAAGGGCTTACTCCTCTTATTCTGAATTATTTTTTGTCGAAGACAGTGCATAAGCATCATAGCTTCAAATATTAAATGCACCATAATTAACTGATAATGTGTCTCATTTATGGTAACTCGTGTGCATGAAAATATTTTCTTTATCCGCCGCTGCAGTAGATACATGAATTTGTTGAAGAATTAAAACTCTTTCATCAGAGAATGTACTATCTCTACCATAAACCTCAATTATTGAATCATCAGTTTTCTGTTCAATTACTTAATCAATAGTTTTGTTAACAGCTTTAACTGCATCAGGACTTTTCAAAACGTATGATTAAAATCTTTTCTACTACCTCTTTTCGAAACGTTTGATTAAAATCTTCTCTTCAACCGTATGTCTTTCACATAATTAACTGTGAGAAAAGCAAATAGGAAACGAATTACGTTTCATAGAAGAGAACGATTACAACAGCGTCATTCCTTCATACAACTGAAGGATATAAACTATTTTTGAAAGTATCTTTATGGTCAATAGAAAATAAGTGGTAAATCTTTACCAGAAAATAGATGGTAAGAAGGAAAAAAGAAAAATCAGGAGGCCATTATAACTCTTTCCAATGCGCAATATGATCTAATACCACTTATCCGATGTCGTTAGTCTGGCCAATATGAACTTGAAGGAGTAAATTACTAACAGCTAACAGCTAATGGTTTAGATAAATTTAAGACAGTTATAAAGAAGATTAGATGACCGTAAACGCTACTGGACGCTTTATTGTATTATTCCAGAGTGTACAAAGCATGGCGATATTAGGATGACTTTTAAGGTATTAAAAATGTACATCGGTCGTGAAAGAAAAGAAACATGCTACGGCCATCGCTGTAATAAGCAAATGAACGTATCAAATGCCCCATGGATAGACATGATTAGCTTATATGCAAACAGTTTCCTTATATTATCAAATTCTTGTAAAGTTTGAAAACCTACTCCTGCGATATGGTCCAGTAAGTGCAAAATCGTCAGGTTGGTGCAGAAATCGAATCGTTGGGGGTAAATTTGCACATTTATATAAACACATAATATATGGAAACTAACACATGGAAACGTTCCTCTGTAGGTACAACTCGAGATCTTATAAAATCAATCAATCTTTTTCAATATCAGATTAACTTCATTTTTTTTCCATTGCACAGGCGGAGACAAGATGAAAAACATTTCCGCGAGATGTATTTATAATGTAATCAAGTCTTATGCTGTTTTTAAAAGTGATCAATTTCATTTAGCCACTAAGGGATTCGGGACTACGTGCAAGAAGTACTTACTCTCGAAATGAAGATTCGACAAGGGAAGTAATAACTTAAGTGACGTAAATGGTCATAAGGGTTACTCGTTTCATATTTTCAGAGTCATGACTCTTACAAACACCAGTCCGTGTGTGGGGAGGAAAAAGGGAGAAAAACTTACATGTGCCCGGACGACGAGAGTAAATATTATGAGCTACAGTAAGGTCGAAGTGCCATTGGAATATGAGGATGATGGCAATAGATTCCAATATAATGCCGCTTGTTTAAAAATCCAAAGAAAATTGCATGCCTTACTAAGGCCAAAATCATATTTTTACCAGAGCTTTTTACAAAACGTATGTCAGCACGTTTTGACAATAAAATGTACTTAGTTCAAATTACATTCAACATATATAATAGAATGGCTTTATCAGATCATAACAACATGGTAAAGGGCTATAGCGTGTGCAATTATTTATTTAATATTATGCATCCGCCAGCTTGCTTAGTGGCAATGAGATACCTAAAATAAATACACTTTTCCAAATGCGTGCCACTAATGCAATTATTGCACTTGAAAGAGAAATGGATTCGTAAATACAGTATGGATTATGATTCCATCAAGATCTTCAAACCGTATTATCTTATCATGCAAGTTTATTTCCGGACATATATATAAACTGTAACCGCAGATCAAAGTTACCAGTTAAATTACTGAGAAATTATAAGCAGACCCAATTACATAATGTAATATATATATATATATATATATATATATATATATATATATATATATATATATATATATATATATATATATATATATATATATATATATATATATATATATATATATATATATATATATATATATATATCGTGTTAATCTACAGTTATGCTTTCGAGACTAATGAATGGATCGATTGGACGCAAATTACATGTGCTAGTCGTATATGTGGAAATAATGCAATCAAGATTGTGTATATTAATACACTGAACACATATGTATATGTTGAATCAGAATATGCGATCTTTAATTGAATGATCCATGATGTATTATTTTGATTACCAAGGAAGGTCTGTCCGACTACGATCAGCGTAGGCCCGGATATGCTGTTGCATGCTCCAGTCGCAGATCAGGGGTCAAATCTGTTCTTTCTGCTCCATTATTCTGTCCGAGTTCATTTTAACCAAATCATACACCGCATTCTTTGACATCGTGTCAAGTTGTTTGACTTTAGCGCAATAGTCCACGAGGGCATACAATTTAACAGTATTCCCTGATCCATCGATTTCCGAAAGGAGAACGTTGTATATATATTAGGTACGGCCAAAAAACTCATTTCTTCTCTAATTATTGCTTTGCTTATTGTCTCAAAAAGAAGTCATGGGGCTAAGTGTACTGAACGTACTATACTTCCGAATCTGTCCGGAATATAGAAATATGTTATTTGTCTGCGACACGTTGAAAAATAAAGGTGTGAAGTTTCTGCACCATACGTACTGTTTACACGTTTCTTATATTATCGGAAACTTCATTGTTTACATATCTGGGAATTCTGTATGAGTTTATAACATAATGGACAATAGGAATAAGGCCGAACCTCCAAGTTAAGAAATGATAGATTTTGAATAAACACTAAGGTGTTCAGCTATATTCTACTCCAGAACTGGACATGGGCTGTTCACTGTTCGGCACATTTTATTCATACGTAGGGACGGTACTCATATCAGAGACATACTTAAACTTATATACACAGCTGCTTCCCAATACAGCTGAGTCTGTATTAGCTAAGAACAAATGGTTGAAAATGGATGTGTGAAATACTACCATCCCTACTATGAAGCCGCTCCCACAACTTTGTTTATTGCTATTATCTTTATACTTTCTTCTAGTCGCTACTTTTGTAAGTGATAAATTGGTAATGTGTCTTAACTCTACGCCTTTTACCACCACAAAATTCTGTTTGGTACTCAAGCAGAGGACTCGGAGTCTTCTTTCATAAGACGGTATGCATTTGCCTGTTATCAAATACGTAGAATAATTCTTTAAGATTATACAATCCCTGCTTTCTTTTTGACAAGGGCTTACTCCTCTTATTCTGAATTATTTTTTGTCGAAGACAGTGCATAAGCATCATAGCTTCAAATATTAAATGCACCATAATTAACTGATAATGTGTCTCATTTATGGTAACTCGTGTGCATGAAAATATTTTCTTTATCCGCCGCTGCAGTAGATACATGAATTTGTTGAAGAATTAAAACTCTTTCATCAGAGAATGTACTATCTCTACCATAAACCTCAATTATTGAATCATCAGTTTTCTGTTCAATTACTTAATCAATAGTTTTGTTAACAGCTTTAACTGCATCAGGACTTTTCAAAACGTATGATTAAAATCTTTTCTACTACCTCTTTTCGAAACGTTTGATTAAAATCTTCTCTTCAACCGTATGTCTTTCACATAATTAACTGTGAGAAAAGCAAATAGGAAACGAATTACGTTTCATAGAAGAGAACGATTACAACAGCGTCATTCCTTCATACAACTGAAGGATATAAACTATTTTTGAAAGTATCTTTATGGTCAATAGAAAATAAGTGGTAAATCTTTACCAGAAAATAGATGGTAAGAAGGAAAAAAGAAAAATCAGGAGGCCATTATAACTCTTTCCAATGCGCAATATGATCTAATACCACTTATCCGATGTCGTTAGTCTGGCCAATATGAACTTGAAGGAGTAAATTACTAACAGCTAACAGCTAATGGTTTAGATAAATTTAAGACAGTTATAAAGAAGATTAGATGACCGTAAACGCTACTGGACGCTTTATTGTATTATTCCAGAGTGTACAAAGCATGGCGATATTAGGATGACTTTTAAGGTATTAAAAATGTACATCGGTCGTGAAAGAAAAGAAACATGCTACGGCCATCGCTGTAATAAGCAAATGAACGTATCAAATGCCCCATGGATAGACATGATTAGCTTATATGCAAACAGTTTCCTTATATTATCAAATTCTTGTGAAGTTTGAAAACCTACTCCTGCGATATGGTCCAGTAAGTGCAAAATCGTCAGGTTGGTGCAGAAATCGAATCGTTGGGGGTAAATTTGCACATTTATATAAACACATAATATATGGAAACTAACACATGGAAACGTTCCTCTGTAGGTACAACTCGAGATCTTATAAAATCAATCAATCTTTTTCAATATCAGATTAACTTCATTTTTTTTCCATTGCACAGGCGGAGACAAGATGAAAAACATTTCCGCGAGATGTATTTATAATGTAATCAAGTCTTATGCTGTTTTTAAAAGTGATCAATTTCATTTAGCCACTAAGGGATTCGGGACTACGTGCAAGAAGTACTTACTCTCGAAATGAAGATTCGACAAGGGAAGTAATAACTTAAGTGACGTAAATGGTCATAAGGGTTACTCGTTTCATATTTTCAGAGTCATGACTCTTACAAACACCAGTCCGTGTGTGGGGATGAAAAATGGAGATAAACTTACATGTGCCTGGACGACGAGAGTAAATATTATGAGCTACAGTAAGGTCGAAGTGCCATTGGAATATGAGGATGATGGCAATAGATTCCGATATAATGCCGCTTGTTTAAAAATCCAAAGAAAAATGCATGCCTTACTAAGGCCAAAATCATATTTTTACCAGAGCTTTTTACAAAACGTATGTCAGCACGTTTTGACAATAAAATGTACTTAGTTCAAATTACATTCAACATATATAATAGAATGGCTTTATCAGATCATAACAACATGGTAAAGGGCTATAGCGTGTGCAATTATTTATTTAATATTATGCATCCGCCAGCTTGCTTAGTGGCAATGAGATACCTAAAATAAATACACTTTTCCAAATGCGTGCCACTAATGCAATTATTGCACTTGAAAGAGAAATGGATTCGTAAATACAGTATGGATTATGATTCCATCAAGATCTTCAAACCGTATTATCTTATCATGCAAGTTTATTTCCGGACATACATATAAACTGTAACCGCAGATCAAAGTTACCAGTTAAATTACTGAGAAATTATAAGCAGACCCAATTACATAATGTAATATATATATATATATACATATATATATATATATATATATATATATATATATATATATATATATATATATATATATATATATATATATATATATATATATATATATATATATATACAGTTATGCTTTCGAGACTAATGAATGGATCGATTGGACGCAAATTACATGTACTAGTCGTATCTGTGGCAATAATGCAATCACTATTGTGTATATTAATACATTGAACACATATGTATATGTTGAATCAGAATATGCGATCTTTAATTGAATGATCCATGATGTATTATTTTGATTACTAAGGAAGGTCTGTCCTACTACCATCATCGTAGGCCCGGATATGCTGTTGCATGCTCCAGTCGCAGATCAGGGGTCAAATCTGTTCTTTCTGCTCCATTATTCTGTCCGAGTTCATTTTAACCAAATCATACACCGCATTCTTTGACATCGTGTCAAGTTGTTTGACTTTAGCGCAATAGTCCACGAGGGCATACAATTTAACAGTATTCCCTGATCCATCGATTTCCGAAAGGAGAACGATGTATATATATTAGGTACGGCCAAGAAACTCATTTCTTCTCTAATTATTGCTTTGCTTATTGTCTCAAAAAAAAGTCATGGGGCTAAGTGTACTGAACGTACTATACTTCCGACTCTGTCCGGAATATAGAAATATGTTATTTGTCTGCGATACGTTGAAAAATAAAGGTGTGAAGTTTCTGCACCATACGTACTGTTTACACGTTTCTTATATTATCGGAAACTTCATTGTTTACATATCTGGGAATTCTGTATGAGTTTATAACATAATGGACAATAGGAATAAGGCCGAACCTCCAAGTTAAGAAATGATAGATTTTGAATAAACACTAAGGTGTTCAGCCATATTCTACTCCAGATCTGGACATGGGCTGTTCACTGTTCAGCACATTTTATTCATACGTAGGGACAGTACTCATATCAGTGACATACTTAAACTTATATACACAGCTGCTTCCCAATACAGCTGAGTCTGTATTAGCTAAGAACAAATGGTTGAAAATGGATGTGTGAAATGCTACCATCCCTACTATGAAGCCGCTCCCACAACTTTGTTTATTGCTATTATCTTTGTACTTTCTTCTAGTCGCTACTTGTGTAAGTGATAAATTGGTAATGTGTCTTAACTCTACGCCTTTTACCACCACAAAATTCTGTTTGGTACTCAAGCAGAGGACTCGGAGTCTTCTTTCATAAGACGGTATGCATTTGCCTGTTATCAAATACGTAGAATAATTCTTTAAGATTATACAATCCCTGCTTTCTTTTTGACAAGGGCTTACTCCTCTTATTCTGAATTATTTTTTGTCGAAGACAGTGCATAAGCATCATAGCTTCAAATATTAAATGCACCATAATTAACTGATAATGTGTCTCATTTATGGTAACTCGTGTGCATGAAATTATTTTCGTTATCCGCCACTGCAGTAGATACATGAAATATTAAATAAGGTCGTCTTCTTTAAAAAATAGCAGATATTTGCCAAATAGAATAACTTTTCTGACGTTAGTCTTCACGTAAGTTCCTCCAGTAGGTTTACACATTTGTTGGAGCAATATTTTATTCCATCCTTGATGTTATGTGTTGGGGTAAATATTCTACATGCCATTCCGTTTCTTTATTTCCATATGTGTGTGGCTTACATCGCTTGCTTTTGTTTTCGTGGAATCGTTTGCTCCAAGTGCTTCTTAGCTTAAAGAGCAGTGAAATAGACACAAGTTTCCACGACAATGATCTTTGGCAAATATAAAAGTTCGTTACAATTGCATATCTTTAGCAAAATATGTAGGAGTTTAGTTTCGTTCATGTTTTTCCTTTTCTGATTTTCCTTCCTTCCTTATTATTCATGGAACTTTGTTTTGACTGATACGCTTGCTGACAGTTAACATGCTCTCTATAAATGTGTTTCTCTTTTTAGTATTCGCTGTGTTTGAACCTGACGCTGTTTCCGCTTTCCACCTATATAGCCCAGATTAAACCGCAGTCCGAATCGATGTTCATAGACTTCATATATCATAGAATTTAAGAATTTCTGCTTGAGTAAACATTGTAAATATCACGTTTGGAAATCTATGCAGATTAATATTTTTGATGCCCATGGCCAACATTTATGCAAGCGTCAAAACAGGATTTATTAATAAAATAAACGTACCTTATTTATATCAACAAATACTTCTAGTTTGATTTCCTGGTCTTATTGTATGTGCATGTAACAAATATTATTATCTGTTGTAGTTCTTGTTGCACTACAGGCTTCCATGAGTGGTCACCTCTACAACGCAGACACTTCTTTTTAAATCCAGGTGCACATATGCTCAATTTGAACATCAATAAGTGAGTACATACTTGAATATAATGGCCACCTGACATAGCGGCACGTTTTGCAAGTATGGTCTGCGGGTGATTTTCAGGTACGTATTACCTTTAAGTGTTCACAATGTATCAATCTACATTCGTACCTGGGGCGGAAATGTCAGAAATACCACCTCGACCAAGATGGCAGGGGTATTAATATTAGCACACACTATCGAGATGTCTGAGCTGAAAGATATGGAAAATAATTTGAAAATGCATTTCTTGGATTTATTAGACGTTGCCATGACATAGTTCACCTAAATTAAGTTGAATAAATGCTTTGATATATTATGTTCCTTTGTTGTATTATATGCATACATACATAATGACAGGCAACCATCATTTTCAGATTCTTTATAGGTTGTTGTTTCATCTGGTACTATTCACACCCTTAGACGATATTAAACTTCAATAAAGATTAAGACAATATTTCCGTGCATTGATAGTTTGATATATATCGGAATCCGTAAAGAAAAATGAGGCTAATCAATTATAATATCTCTCTCTCTCTCTCTCTCTCTCTCTCTCTCTCTCTCTCTCTCTCTCTCTCTCTTGCATCATAGTCGACAGATATGTTGTGTCTGTCCCGAATGATCTGTTTAAATTACAAACAGCTCCTTCCACTTGCAAATCAACATAATATGGCTAACTTGCTTCCATGAGTTTTTGATCGCACCAGTTCCGGTTCCGGTCTGACAGTGAAAAGCAACAATTAATTCCAATTGGTTGTATGTTTTGATAACAATATATTCCACTTCAAAGTAAACAATGACTACCAACCGGTATTAAATACAACATGTATATGTGTTTAAAACCGGAAGCGGACCACCCTTTATTCAGCATCAATGTGAAATGGTGAGCCTTTTAAAAGACGTGACGGCTAAATCAATATATATTAATGTAACTAATAAATCATGAAATAGTTCAGAATGTATAATTGTCTTTGCTCTAATAGAAGCATATAATGCAATTTAAAAGAACCTACATATTTTCGAAGGCCCAGGGGAGTACACATTAAACAGGGGAACGTTTGTCACCTTGATCTGATTGTGAGATATTAGGGAAATCGTTTGCGATTTTATCAGTAAAGATGGATACAGGTAACTTTGTCGAACTGTAGTCAGAGGCAACATATCAGAAGTGAAGTCAAGCTCTTTACTTGGGGAACAAATCCCACTATTGCTTACCCCCATCCTGATGTGCGACAAAACGTTATTGTAATCAGAATGGATATATCAGAACAAACTGTTCAATAAATTATTTTAGTGCCCACTGCATTTTCGCTTGACAAACATTTTCAAAACTGTACCGACCTAGTTGGGATCCAAATGCATTTATTTGTCATTATGTACATGATTTTGGACAATTAATTAAACATCTATGTTTGCAATTGCGACCTAAGTAAAACGATAATATAAAACGTGTCTCGAAAGGATGGTCAGTATACATTCTACCTTGTTATAGCTTGATAATCATGATATGCTGTGTTCGTTTTGTATAATATTCATATCGGTTGTTCTTATTGGGTCTTTTTCTGGTTAGAATGATATATTGGAAACAGGTGCACCATGTTAGTTTGCGTGTTGTTCACTAAGTAGAAGAGACAGAAGGGAGGGAAGGAGGAAGGCGGAAAACCAATGCTTCAGAATTAACCGTTTCTCAGTGAGACTTGGCCAAATTTAATATTCATGAATATTTGTTCATGACATGTGTGTGTGAGACAGATAGAAAAACAGACAGACAGAGAGCAAAGGGAGCTTCTGATGTTGCCGAGTTAACAAACTAAAGAAACAGACCCAGCTTTCCTAATGTGTGTACCACTCTGATGTTTGAAAATTAAAAGACAAGTCTTATTTTAGCTCTTTGATTTGGCAACTAACAGTTGAACCACATAAGTAAAATGAAAACACAGGTCTTATTTTAGCTCTTTAAGTCTTATTTTAACTCTTTAATTCGGCAACTAACAGCTAAACCACATAAGTAAAATGAACAGATAAGACTGATCATAATTTTCCTTCATCATGTTCTCTTTGCGGGTTTGAAACGTTTCATACACCTTACTTTTAACACATATAATGAATTGTACCCACACACACACACACACACATATATATATATATATATATATATATATATATATATATATATATATATATATATATATATATATATATATACACACAGACACACACACACATATATATATATATTTATATATATACCGACAAAAAGAATTGCTAACGCCGCAAATACTAAAGTTTCTCAAGGTTTTGATAAAATTAAGTTCTACGTCAGGGGAAGAAACACAAAGAGTACAAACATTCGAAGTCATCTAGAAAATGTACAATATAAAATAAAGCCTATTAAAGTTATGCATGGAGGTACGAAGGGAAATATGTCAATTTGTCAACATACATACATAATACATACATACATACATACATATGAAATAATAATGAATATTTTTTTAGGCAATCATTATTACACAAAATTGGCTAAATGTTGTTTTGATTGGCTGAATTGGAGGGCAGACTCTTTTATTTAGACTTAACTCCATATGTGCTTGCAAATGTAACATCCGCAGTAGAGGCACGAGGGCGGTCGGGAGAGACAGTTGGCCCCTGAATGGAAAACTGAAACTTTCATAGTATTCCACCTCACGTTATTGTAATTGGGACAATTATGCAAAAAAAAATATTTAGAAAGGAGAGAATGGAGATTGGCAACTGACTTAACATCGGTTCTCGGAGGTAAAGTAGGGTCGCCACTAAAGAACATTGTACCCAGGTGCCTCGAATCTTTCGCCGTCACTAAGAATCGTTCATTACACATTCGTCCTACACTGAGTGCCCATTTGAGCTCCAGTAAGGCTAGTTTCTCGTGGGTTGGTTTAGTCCGAATGTAGCTCTTACCCTTGTTCTTTCATTTTATGTCACCAACGGTTTCGCCAACATAATGAGCAGCACTGATATTGCATGCTATAAGAGATAATACATTTTCGATTCGACATTGTAAATTTTTATTGATAGTGAAGTCCAATGTCTGAAAGATTACATATCGGGCATATGTTTGCAAATTATTCAAGGCATGTGGTTTGTAGCAACATGATTCTGGTATATATTCTTGTTTGAAGTTGCTTTTGTAAGTCGAAGATAATACCATAAACATGTATGCAAATATATTCAGCATAAAATAATGTCTTCTTTCATTCATCTAGAATAAAAACAAGAGAGAATAATGAGATGATGAAAATGAATTTAGAGGAAGCATTATGATGACAATATTAATAAAAGAATAAGCATCAAGGTGGTTGAAGAAACAAATATGTGTTATCATAAATAACAGAGATTTCCTTCTTATGTGTAAGTATCTAAATAACGTTTAGGAAAATTATATTTCCTGAATTTAAAATTTATGATGGAAGACATGTTTTTTTTTTCTTCACAATTTAGTATATCATTCTACTGAAGTAAATCCTTATTGAAGAAACGTAATTACAACGAATAAAAATATAAAGCTAATAAGTTTATTTAGAAGATTAAGAAACTAATAAGATGGAA
Source organism: Sinohyriopsis cumingii (assembly GCA_028554795.2). Taxonomy (NCBI): domain Eukaryota; kingdom Metazoa; phylum Mollusca; class Bivalvia; order Unionida; family Unionidae; genus Sinohyriopsis; species Sinohyriopsis cumingii. The sequence goes on from CM068832.1 coordinate 49,073,976, forward strand.
CTGAACCACACTTATGAATATATCAAGAACTTATAATATTTGGCAACGCATGTCTCTGCGACCTTATTTTGTTATTGTAAGTTCTCTAAATGAATGTACCTAACTACAAATGCTTGATCGTTAAGCAATGTTACGATATTTAAATTTTATCGTCATCTCGGAAATGTAGATAATTTTTCTCGAATTCTGAAAGTGGAACGATGTATTTTTTTATATTGTTATGTATATTTGATTTAATTTATATCTGATTTAATTTTTGTAAGTTTTAAAATCTTTCTATTTTTGTAATTTCATTATGTGTGAAAATAATGTAGTTCTGTTTACTCGCAACTCGTACTTTTTCCAGAAAATAGCTTGACCTTGACTGAACATTTCTGTAAATACATAAGGCCGACCTGGTTCCCGAACCTAATTCAAATTTAGTTACAGTCACGTCAACAAGTTCTCTGTTTTAATTTATTTTATTGTGGGAGTAATAAGAGTGAGATTGAGGCTGTATTGAATGCGTGACCCTAGGCTCGTAAATAGATTTTAGTGAAGTAAACAACTTTGTTAAACCTTATTCTTAGAGTAAAATGATTGATATTTGTCAGGGTCAAGCTGAGAGTACGTGATGTAAACATGATCACGTGACCCTCGTACGGGTACGCATTCTGCGTCTCAAAATTACTGTATAACTATTGTTTTAGAGAAATAATCACAGTGTGGGTTTGAAAACGCTTGATGTTAAGTAGTTTCCTTCTGTTTGAAGCCAGTTTTCGAGTTATATGTTAATTTTTCGTCAGATTAGTTGGATTCTAAAGGAATAATTCTTTTTTCCTGGAAACATATGTGTGCTCATGCTAAATTCTTTAACAAAGACATTTCTTCACAAAAATTATTCGGATTGCCAAAACCGGATGATTATTTCTTGAGTTTCTACAAGGAACTGTAGACAACCACACTATAAAAGATATAGCATACGTCATCGCCTTCCATCTTGGATTCTTCGTCGGGAATCGAACTTGAATTCATTAGAACATTTTATTATTAGGACTTCTAAAAAAATTCGTGGATTATTCTTGGATTATTTTTGGATTTGATTCTTAAAACCGTAAGTTCTTATTTTTTTCTCAATTTTACCATATTTTTCCAGGGAAATAAATAATTTTTTAATTTTTTCAAAGTTTGTTGTTTTCGCTCTTTCTTGTGTAACTGTTTATTCGAGGCTAAACACGTAACATAATAATATGTACCGGTATATTTTCATAACTGTATACTAGAAAGTCTGCGCGACTATCTCAAATTAAATTAATGACAAACGCATGAAGTTTTCCGGTTGCAAGGATATCCTTACTTTCACTTTTCCCATTGTTGCATTCTGTATTCGAAGATTTGCTATCAATACATCATTTAAGTCTGCCAAAGTTTACGTTTTAGACATTGTCGATACCACAATGTTGCTTGCAATGTTCACAGTCTTTTTTCAGTTTCAACGGGCAAGCATGATTTTCGAAACAATAACTGGTAAGCGAGATTCACTGGCTGTCTTTCTGTCTGTCCGTCATTTCTTTTGCATGCATGAGTTTCCATCGGATTGTACATATGTATATATGACCACATGTTTGTCTCTTCCTCTGCATGGGTGGATGGATGGATGGATGTATGCACAGATTAATTGATAGATACATGTGAATTTATATTAGCAAAATTAAATCATCGGTTTATTCACCAAACATCACTCATAAAATAACGTATGTGTCAAAGTTTCTTCCTACATACACCATTTGTTATCTAATCACATGGTAATTCTTTACCACTGTGATCGATGAATGGGATGTGAGTGTGTGTATGTTGCTTTCAGCGTTTGGTTTCGAAACGGAAAAATAATAATTTCAGTAGGAATTCATCTACCCGAATAATGCAGTTTTATGTATAATATCATTTTTAAATGGCATTGCTGTAAATTGAACCTTAAATGTTTGAATGAAGGAGAATACGTGCAGTGCTAAGGCTCAGCGTACTGCATACATTAGTTTAGTTTATTATTTGTTATACAAGTACAGGGGCTGTTGATATGGATGCATATCACCTGCACGGTCTTTCGTATACTCTAAGCCGCGGGGAATTCTCGGTATGTGTAAAAACTCATATCACCCGCCTGTTGATTTATATGTCGAATTTGTCACTCTGCAGAACCTTTCTTCTTTTTCAAATCTGAATAAATTTGAAACTCATTATATAAAGCATACAATCCTGACTACTGAAAGAAAACAAGGATAATTTGGTTTTGTGCTCTTCTTAAATGTCTAAGAAAACCCTTTTTCAAGCAAATATTTATTCTGAAAAAAAGAATATACATATATTCTAAAAGTTATAAAGTGAAGAAATGACTTGCAGGAAATTGTTCATGGTATAAATAGTCACAAGGTTACATGCAATGTACTTGCAATTGATCATTACAATACGAGTTACCTTTCTATGTGGTCACCTCACAGATACATCGGTATAGGTTCCGCTCAACAGTTGTAAGGGTAAGTTGTTTACAGTGGCAACATGCATTATAGAGATTATGCTGGCAAACCTGCATGCTAATTGCAGGTACTGTGATTTAATTGGCTGCATGTGGTAATTATGGTAACCATGCACGTAAACAGACAACTGTCAAAATAGCTCCAACTTGTTGTTATTGTTGTGGGGTTGAACGCCATTTTTCAGCACACGATAGGCTATGGATGGCGGCCAGTATTAAAAGGTGGAGGAAGAACCCGGGAAAACCCCTGGAAGAACCACCGACCCACGAGAAGCTATTGGCAAGCTTTCTCACATACCAACATTGACCGAATCATAGACTCGAGCCCACGCAGACAGAGGTGAGATGGCAGTGATCCGTAACGGAGAGCGCTTTACTCCACTCAGCCACTAGGGGCCCTAAATAGCTCCTACAATATGCACGAAAGATCAACCTGGGATAATCCAAAAGAACACTAAATGTAGCAGTTATTAAAATAAGGAAAATGAACAGCCTAGACAATACCAGCCTCGGAAAGTGCAACAGATGAATGATTAACTATTTAAAATGACAAACGTTATTTGCTCGTTTCTTAGAAATTACATTTAAAGTCCATATACAGCGAAAGAGCAAGTGGAGTATTTCATGAGATTACATCGGAAGTAAGGGACACACTACATGAAAATTATATAATACACACACGCACGCGCGCACACACACAATATATATATATATATATATATATATATATATATATATATATATATATATATATATATATATATATATATATATATATATATATATATATATATATATATATATATTACACACTATAACCCAAATTACGCCGTTTGCTCACCAAAAGTAAAGTAAAATATGTTCAACAATAGCTCGAATGATAATGAATGAGCAAATCCTTGGAAATTATTTTCTTGATAAATCAAACAGTACGCAAAGTATAAAACTGTAGAGCAGAACCATACATGAACTCTCGTAGTTACCTTCTCACTGTGGGTGTACATGAGCATGCAAGTTTGCGACTGACTAATCAGACTCATAGGATTTCATTCTGCAGTGTGACATAAAGTTGTAACCTTCTGTTTTGATCACATATTATATCTTTTACGAAGGAAACGAGACATTCTTTACTCGAGGATCTGACCAGTTGTCCTGGATAAGGGCACGAGAAGCTTGTGATAATATGTCATACGCCATGCTTTCTGGAATGCGAGTCAAAAGTGCTTTTGGATTGCTTCATGTTGGAGAATTCGCCTGGATCGATGGAAAGGAATACACTTTCTGCCATACACGGGGTAAACTAACGAGTGTTTCTTTGTTTTTGTCATACCCTGCTTAGAGACATACATATATAGGATTCGTTTGTTTCCCAACTGTCCGTCACATTTTTGCTTCTGGATTATAACCCACAAATATCATTCAACACACGTTGATAAAATTTGCTACAAATGTCCGACTGATGGTTCCTTAAAGCAACCTATGAATGGATGTATGTTAAGTTCGACCCGACATATTGTTGCTTTCTCTGAAAACAAATATTTATATTTGTTGTAAATTAATGGTTGGGTAGGCATATAAATGTGGCCCAAAGTTTACTCAGATACGTGTTATAGCTCATGCTGACAATATTAATGAAAACTGTGCAAACAACCTTATCCAAAAAACGTGTAATACAAGAGGATCTGTCTGATACAAAAACAGTGTTTTCAAATGATGGATGACATACAAAAACCATACTATTTGTATTATAATCAAGATAGTATGTACCTTTTTGTTTAATTTTTTTTTAAATTTCAAGGGACTAAAATTATTTTTTCCACTTTAAATTTAATGGTAGCTAAGAAAGTGAATAAAACTGTGTTCAAGAGATTCCAGGAAATTATGTCAATGTGTAAATCAGAGTATTGTTCTTACTAAAATGAAGCATATATTCAAATTCTGCCAATATAATGCTTATGTGGCACACACACACACATTTTTATAAGCCCCAAACAGTACTTGCTAACCGTATTTAATCTGATTCAGCGCCAAAGTATGAAGTGAGTTTCAGTTTAGTAAGGGAGAATGGTGTTCAGCATAAAATTGAAAGTTGGGATTGAATTGGTTTCAATATATATATATATATATATATATATATATATATATATATATATATATATATATATATATATATATGCAAGTTAAATATTCATATCCATCGTGTGAAATCATTAAAAATAAGTATGAATATCGTGCCAGGATTCCAAAAATTTGTGTATTCCCTGTCGTCACGACTTTGATACTTTTCGAATAAAATGAAATTTAACATTGTAATGTCTGAAAATCTTACTCGAATATAGTAAATCCAACATATTCACCGCATGAATTGTGTCAGAACTAATTTGTATATGCTGTATCTCATCTTATATTTTAAAACCATTATTAATCTCAAGACATAACTTTACTAACCTAATTTCCTAAAAGCAGAGGAAACTGTATGTGCGCTAATACTTTTTGATTTATAGCAGAGTTTATACAATTTCTCTATGCATAATTACTTTCTGCAATATATGTATAGACTGTTCATCACTCTTTTTAATACAAAACAGATGTCAATGAGACAAACAGACAATGCAGATATGTGACAGTAAGGAAAGAGGACACAAGAAATAATCTTACTTATATTTACAACAAAGGTAAAAACTGTGCATACAGCGATATGTTAAACACTCTTTATTTTACTATCGATATGCAACTTCATGGATTGTTAAGCTAAAGTTAAAGAAGGAAAGCTACACTACTCTTATTATTAACTTTTCTGTTTTTGTTAAATTATTAATCTTGTACCTGTATGTATCAATTTAATTACTAGTGACAAGAAACATATATGACTTATACTAGCAACAAAGTAGGCTTTAGCACTGTTAAAGATATTTGTATATTCATGTCAGTTGATCAGAACCTTTATAACTCTGGTCAAAAGATGTTTCATGTAGGTCAGAAAGTTCGGTTTGTTAGACCTTATCCTCGTTTCAATTCCAGAACCGTTAATATTAGTAATTTGCATTTTGTTTTCAAATAAATTTTTCGACAACTTTAGCGCTTCTAGTTATAAAATAAAATGATTAACATGTCTTAACAAATAATAATATTTTAACTCAGTGATAGTATATACGTTCAAATTAATGGTTTATACAACAAGAAATATTGCGCCAGTCACCTAGTCGAAGGAACGAGTATTAGCTTTTGATTGGTTAATATTCGTTATAACGTGAACGATACAAATATGGAGTCTGCATTCCGGTTTGGTCTTCGCAAATGTATCAAACTTGTACTAATTTCAAACAGACGGAAAATTTGAGATGAGTGAGGACATTCTTTCGTACACTGATGTCGTCACAAAATGCCTGAAATCAAGTACATCCCTGCAAGTGGTGGAAAACTTTGCCTTACCAATGATTGTTCCAGTGAACAGTACATACTGGATAAAGGATTACAATGCTACTAGTATCATCAACGGATTGAGTAGGCATTTAGTCAGAATCACTTTGTATAACCTCTTGAATATGTATTAGATGTCTTCTGTAGAATTGGATATAACTGGTATTTTGATTCCTCAATTGTTTATATGGTCATCATCCAGTCTGCATATGGTAATGTCATTTTCAATCGTTTGGACAGTAAAATTAAATTATTTTATACGTTATATATCTAATGTTCACTTTTGTCCTCTAATCAGTCAGACAATAATAAGTAACGTTTGTTGAATAATGTATATAACATTAATATATTTCTTAGAATAAGTAATTTCTAAATTAACGTATGCAAAGTTCCGAGCTAAATAGGAAGAACATCATTTGCTTTTCGCATAGATATGACACAGACAAACTCATATTATAAATTATTGATGATGTCAGCACCCAAAAGTAAAACATGGAAAATAAAACATCATATAATAATATTTTAGGGTCGCAAATAGGTTATTAATTTATTTCACATGTAAAAGTCTTACTATGTCCTCTATGAAATAATTCCTTGTCCAATATTGTACAGGTGCAGCACAAACGGTGACAGAGAAATGCATCGGTATAGTGAGGCTGGACTACGACACATTTGAGTTTGGTACAACCTCATGTGATGAGACTCATCCCGTTATATGTGATGCGAGTAAGACTGTCTTTTAATTAAGGCATATCGTCTTCATTTGATACAAGCAATGGGGAGTATAAGGTAGCAAAAAGTACCGCATAGAACCTCGTCTGAATAAACGTCACAAATTCCCAAACACTAGCGAAGAAAATGTTACAAAGCGCTCATTTGAAATCAAAATAAATAAGAGAATTTATGACTCAAAATGGGGCACGTTCAAGGTTTCTCTTCAAAATTAAATTGCTACCATATGTTTAACAATGCATATATAGTGCTTTCTTGCTTGATTTGTAAGTGCTCAAGTGCTTTTTGTCTGTAATTTGATTTATATTCATTAAAGTTTAATCAACGTCACAACAGAGTGCCAAAAATGCTAATAAGAGCATCTAAGCAGTAGGAACTAATACATATAAGTTTTGGGCCTGTTTAATACTGTCTCAAGAGACGCTGATTTTCTTGACGTTTTAAGGAGAAACAAAACACAGACACAATAAAATATCTTAGATGGATGATGTAATATTGCAAACACTTATCGTCATTTTTCATTTTTCAATGGTACAGACATAAATACTACTAAATACGAGCTTGATTCTTGCAGGAAAAGCGAAAGGAAAATAGGTACACTCACTTTAGCCTAAAATGGTTATATTTTCTTTCTTGCAGGTGGCGTCCATACTGCATTAACATTAACAACCAGAGATGAAAGGATGCCTCAGCTCGCTGATTTAAAGGCTTCTAACCAGCCGCAATCTAATGGTACGTCTAATGACAATTCAATGGGCATGTGTCTTTTGCTAGCAACATTTCGCGTCATTCAGCCACTGGAAAATAAACTCAAATCGAATATAATTCATGTATCGTCATATTGAAGCTATTTGAATCATATCACTTATACATGGATGCGATGCATCTACAGACGGCATATATATCAAGTTGTTGGGGAGAAACGCTAGAGACGTTTCAGCAATTATTGACGAAGGAAACTTCGGCAAATGGACAAATTGAGTTTCGGCAAATGGACAAATTGATAATGTATTAATCCATAGTAATACTTTGAAGGAGGTTCTCCGTTGTCGGAAAGGCTGAGATATTGAGATTTACAGGTTTCCAAATTCTGAAACGAGCTAAACTGGATGTGTGCTGCAAAAATACTGAATAACAACAGCTAACACGTTTGCAAATGATTATATGATTGTTATATAAATGTATGTTACATGTACATGATCGAAGTTATATGAACATAACCGCATGATTGGAGTCAATTACATCTGCAAGTAAAGTAAGGTCTGTGAGATCTGATATTTTGTATTATATGTTGCATGTACTAAATGTTTGTAAACTTCTATTTCTGCATTTCAGATTTGATATTCATCGTATTATACTCGACCTTATGGGTGTTACCCTTTGCCCTATCGATTGTCGCCATCGTGCAGTACCGGAAAAAACGTTTGACTAAAAGCATTGCGAAGAATAGTATATACAAGTCGCGTCGTTCTGATGCAAAGTATGTCTTTCTGTCTCTGTCTCTCTGTCCGCCTGTCTGTCTTATTTCTCTCTCTCTCTCTCTCTCTCTCTCTCTCTCTCTCTCTCTCTCTCTCTCTCTTGAGTGCTGCGGAGCCACAGCTGTTAATGGATTGAACTTGTGACTATATTTGTTTTACATGCCTCGTCATAATATAACCTTCAAAATCAGTACGGTAAAATAGTAAACCACAACCCCACATATCTCTCTCGTGCATTTGGTATCTACCTGACGTTATTGTGGTTACGAATGGAAATGATTAAGCGGTAAAAATACGCAATATATGTCAATAACATGTCGGTTCGTTTATTACAGTGACAATGAAAGAATACATATGCTTATGACAAGCACAACTCACGTTCGGACATATATGGTAAAGACCTAAACACGCTGAACAAGCAATTACTTCGAATGGTTACATAATAGATATACATATTTTAACAAAATTTGTAATAGTACTCCTTCTCATAATAAGAGATGCATAAACATAACAAATAAAACAGATATTCTAAATTATAATTATCATTGCAAATTAGCATAAGAAGCGGCTAATGAAGAAACAAATTACGTAACTTGGTGCTTAAGGACCTATTTTAGTAAAATTACGGAAAATTAAAAAAATTTAGAAATATATTGTAGCGAATTAACATTCGAACAATAAATTGGGGTTTCTTTCTTCTGTAATTCGCATTGGAATACAATGTTAAATTTAACCACCCAATTATATTTTTATATGAAGTCATCAAACACAAAAAAACACCAGTAACACAGTCTCTCGTAATTATTCCAAATTGTTCAAAATATTATTCGATAATTATAGTTTAGATGAGCAATGTATTGATTCAGATGAAAACATCACGAGAAGACTTTAGCAACATATTCCTAATTACAAATTTAGAACATCAATAAAACAGTCTCTTGTAACTATTAAAAGTTGATCCAAATGTTACTTCAAAACTTTAGTTAGGTAAGCAACGTTATGATTTAGATTAAAATATCACGAAAAGATTTCAGCAAAATATTTCTGATAACAAAGTTAGACTAAAAGATGATGATACATTTTCATTGCTGCCTTGTGAAATAGTTATAAAAATAAGTAGTATTGTTCGGTAAAAATTAATTTTATAGATCAAGGCATTGTTTCAAACTATGATTTAACACTGCTATAAACAAATGACGTTGGAAACAAAATATAATTCCAACAAATTATACACTGCCTGTAAGAAGTCGTCAAAGATATGCACAAGACGACGACTTGGATAAAACTGTGTGGACAACAACACCATGGCAACTGCAACTGAACATCATTTTAAAGACACAGATCTCGAACGGAAAATGTTTTATTCATGCTAATACCCACAAAAGCAGATTTTTAAAAAAAATTCTCAAATTTTAGAATATTTTATAAATTACAATTTTATGCATTATGTTTACTTTTCAAATTTCCACATTTTTAATAAATACTGCAGACAACAACTCAACTAATCATTCGAGTAAAATGGCATGACCAACTGTGAAGTTAAAACCTGTCGATTTATAAACAAATCAAGCTGTCCATCGGCTTGCATAGATGAGGATGTAACGCTGCCATGAATTCCAGATAATGCTGATTTTTTGTTTGACTGCTTGAAGCACAAATGATTAGTAATATTATAAATCGTTTTTAATGTTAAAAAAAGATTAGCCTGAAGCAAATGTAGCAGGAATAGAAACACGTGAAGTAAGTGTATGAGCAAAAGACAGCGGAACGGGATTAGATTTAGGAAAAACTACTTTATACTAAATTTGTCACAGACAGAGCAATAGTTCTTGAGTTTTCGGAATCATGCAGATAACTGTAATAATTGCTGCACCTTTCTATTTAAACAACCATTTAAAACTCTTACAAAATCGTAAGTTATCTCTTCCTCATTACGTCACTTGCATCACGTGATTGATTGTAAAGCTACGGTCTGGATCTGCTAAATGTTCAACTATGTAATCTCCTAAACTTTCCACACTTTCCAACAGTTTATGCGATCTAAATTACAGGTGCAAGTTACGACTGTAAACATCTCCATATACAGTTGTTTCCACTACCTTCTGCTGTCATAGGTTTCGGCGTTTCATATGTTTGACTAAACAACCGTTAAATCTTACACAAAGCCTCTTTATTCTCTTTAGTTTCCCCCATAACTCAAGAGATGAAATAGTTTCACCTTGATTCTGTTCGTTGAAATCATATACTAATGTCCCTGTTTCTTGTAGTTCTTGGACACATGATTGCTTTCTACTAATTGTTTGCATCACTATGTCTGAAGGAGTTACTATTGGCTATCTTTGTGCAACGGTAGGTTGAAAAGGGTGGTATGAATATATGTCCAGATTTTTATTATTTGGATGTATGAATTTACTCCTATAGTATGTACAACGTAATACATTAATTAAGATACTTCCACCTTTATTTGGAATGCTCCTTTAATATTCGCATTTGCCTTTTGCTTTGCAATGCAATGTTTCTCTCAATATTTACATGAACAAGAATAATTTCATAACGTCTAAAAGGAAACGAATGACAACAGAAGCCTCATCTCCCAATTGCATTTTCGAATATGACTAGAAATAAAAATTCTACTATAACCAATTGAGCATAAAAATAACTGTTCAAACGTTAACTAACAAGTAGTTGGAAATATACGGATGCTACCAAATCAAGAAAACCTATGACAATGCCCCAGTGCCTATCAACAACAATCTTTTGTCCCATGTCATTATCTTAGAATTAAAAAGAAATTAAAAAGTAAATTTCTATCAGTTGATTATCTGGATAAATTTTAGATAGTGATACAAGAATATCACCTAAGATTTTTCACACCTTATTGGTAGCTTTTCTAATGCAAGTTAACATTGCTTATATCGCACTAAGTGCCCGGTTGATGAGACTTAAACAGAAACATATAATTTAATTACCTGCTAAAAAGAACACATGCAATCGTCATATATGTTTTGTAATCGATCTTTTCTTACTTATAACAATTAATTACAACAAATGCAGTTTAACTGGAGTGTTTGATTATTAATATTTAGGTCATTAAGAGAAAGAAAAGAAGTGGACTATATGATAATGAAAGTTACACAAAAGAACAATAATTATGTCAGTTTCGAATGACCCCAGCTCTTTCCTGTGTTATTTTACACAATCTCCATGGTAATAACATTGACAACTTCAAACAACGCCACCTCTTTCCTGTTTTATTTTACTTGGGTTTTCGCTGGCAGTTTTGCATTTTTTAAACAATATGCTTTCACTATCGCTCAAGCATAGTGTATTATTGCAGGGAAAATATTTCTATCCTGTTCTGTCTCATATATGTCAATCGAAACACAAGGAATAATGCGATCTCCATTTAAATCATTATGGTTCATACCTTCATGTTTTGTAATGCAGTCACAGACAGTACAAATGACGTGGTATTACACAAATCAATATAAATCTTGTTAAATTATTTTATTTTTTTAAAGAATTTAAATTTCTAAATTATTATGTTTCTGGAATTTGTATTCTTGATGTATTATATTGGTGTGAAGATTACCTGAAAGAGAGTGTAGATTATTTCGCGACAACTATTCAAGTCATTTTTACGTTTACCTTATATGCTTGTTGCAAATTAAGGTAGAGAGAACAAATATTGAAGACAAAAATTCAACAATTGAAGACCTTAAAATGTTTGTTAGAACTAATGGTTTTATTACTTGACCGCTGGATTCATTGCTGCATTGGGTCTGGTATTGAATCACAAATATTGGTGTATTTTTAAGCATGCTATACCTAATAAAAACTCATAAGGACAATCAATTAAATTGGCCAATGTGCGAAACCAATTCCAAAACTGTTGTAAATTTGTAATTGGCTGAGTTTTTTTGCAACTGGTGTAATTCCAACTACAACAATATAAATGTACAAAGTCCTTCATGCAGCCTGATTATCCATTTGATCATATTGCTAAAGAACGTGAGAAATGAAGGTAGGGTTATTTTCAAAGTTATAATGGCTAAATGTTTGCATTATTCACAGTAGCTCATGTTGCCCCACAAAGACAAAGAAGCAGAGCTATGGTATATACGTCATGGTGGTGGGATCTAAATAGATTTATTTTCTGGCAAAGTTATATTTTGATAATACAAGCAATCGTTGTATTATCAATTTTAAATAATTGCAGTTGCACCAGTTGATAAATGAAAGGAAGATTTCCATTGGTCGAACATAATCATGTGATCAGACCCAATTGCGGTTATTTATGTATAAGCTGTACGGAGAACTACTTTATACTAACTTCTATAAATGGAGTCACGTGGAAAGTAACTAACGTAAACACTAACCTGGAAGGCATACACACTGCATGCCTTTAAAACGAAATAAAAACGGTGGGGGCGTTATGTGCTGTGTGACTTGGCATCTGCCAGTTTATACCACGATAAACTCAGAAGAACAACGTCACACTCTTAAATATATTCTTGATGACACATTTCCTGGAAACATTTATTATAAGAAAACAAAATTGTTGGATATCATTTCATCTTTCAGTCATTCAACAACTTCCTAGGTTGCACATGTAATGTTGTAAATGTAATATTTCTAATGACATGGAGTGGACTGCTCCATTTTATGTCTATATAAAGTCTTCTCGTTTCAAAATAAATGCATGACAATAATATCTTATTCTAGTATAATTCGTGAACTCTAACATTATAATTCCTTCCTAATTATCTTTGGTAATTTGATTTGTTTCACATTTTCCATACTTGCTATGGTCAAATCGTCATCATTTATTGTCCTCATTTTTCTCATATTTGAATATTTGTAGTACATCTCAATGATTACGGTGTACATCTGTTTTCCAAATGCAGAGAAAATAATACTCATAAAATCATTTTGATAAAATTATTGGTTTTTTTTTGTTCGTTAAAACTCTTTTCAATTGGTTGTCTGGTTTCTATTTTACTTGCCATAGCGCACCAAATGGAAACGAAGAGCAAAGAACGTTGGAATTAAGTGACTTTTAGTATTGGTAAATATACCTGTCTGAGAATTATGGTGAACTGAAAGTTTCACAATTTCCATTCGATGTTATACTCAGAATTTACAACTCAATCCACAGTTTAATTGCATGATCGTGCTTACCTCGATTGACAGAGTGAACAGGTTATGCGTTTAGTAAAGATTAAAATTCCTTATAGTCTGTCATTGTCACAAGCATACATCAGCAGATATCAAGTGTGCTTCACATGTCGCTTTATATAATTATTACATCAGCAGATATCAAGTGTGCTTCACATATCGCTTTATATAATTATTACATCAGCAGATATCAAGTGTGCTTCACATATCGCTTTATATAATAATTTAGAGCGTCATTTTTTCTTATTGATTGGTGTTGGATTTATTGTCTGATTTAAAGAAACAAAATGCTATCAATAATATTAAGACCTCTTCAAATACCCCTAGTGGTACCATGTGCATATAATAATAGCGCTAGCATTTAATTTGACTGCATACGCAATTCGTAAAATATTAACTCAAAGCAATAACAAACATCCATCAACAAATTAGGGATTTACATTTTTATAGATTTCCAATGTGACAAATGTACCCAATAAAGAATGAAGAGGTAAATAGTTATTGTCCTGTTTTATATATATATATATATATATATATATATATATATATATATATATATATATATATATATATATATATATATATATATATATATATATATATATATATATATATATGTGTGTGTGTGTGTGTGTGTGTGTGTGTGTGTGTGTATGATTTGGATTTTTAACTTAGCTTTAACAATTTTTCAGTCATATCGGTACGATGTCTGCAGTGTAGCAGTTTATAATGATGTCTAGCACTGGGGCATCATGCCGAAGACATGTAGCATGATGTCCCACACAGTCACATCATCTTGACACGAGGCCTACCAGTCCTAACACTAACCTCTTAATGCTGAGTGCCTAGCGAGGCAGCTGTTAGTTCCATTTTTGTAAGTCTTTGGGATGATTCGGCCGGGGATCGAACCCACGACCTCCCGCATCCGAGGCGGACGCCCTAACCACTAGGCCACCGGAGCGGTTGTCGTGTCCTGTTATCTATAGTTTGGACTACCTTGCCGCGTTTATATTTCGCGTGTTTAACTATATGTTCCTGGTACTATAACAACCAAAATGATTTAAAAGTTGTATATTTTTGCAAATGACTTTTGACAGCAAAGATTACGCTGGCGGTAATATAGAAAAGAAATACTAAGTAATTAGGTAATTTATGATTTCCCAGAAATCCCATTCTAAAGGTTGGTTTTAGAAATTTAGAAAGGATCGAAAAGTTATAAAGCCTAGATCCTAGGCTGGGCTTAATGCATATTCATAGAATTACGTGATATATGGAGAATAAACCACTGAAAAGTTTTGCCGTAAGTTATCTTTTAAGATCTTTTCAAAAATTGCAATATTTCGGAGCAGAAAATTCATTTTTCTGTTCACTCTTTCAGGCGAAAACAAGATCGAGAAACGCTACCCCGAGACCATTTTATGCGGTGGCATAATGAATCAGAGAGCAAATCGACGCCTTGTAACGACTACAAGATTAAGGACAGCACAGAAGGTCAAGGAAATAATCCAAGAGACGTCATTGATGACGAAGGATACGATAATTTCGATCCGCAACTTGGGTTGTACGAGAATCCCATTACCGCAAACAATCCTACATCTCGCTATCATATTCAAGGACACGCATTTTTGAGAAATCATGCCCCACTTTGTAACGAACGTTACGATCATACCGATCCACAACTTGGGTTGTACGAAAATCCCATTAACACTAACAATTCCACAACACGCTTTCATATCCAAGGAAAGGAGCTATTGGCAAAGCATGCCGCTCTTTGCAAAGAAGCAAAGTCCAGCAAAAATGAGAAAGGATTGTTTCCCGCTAGAGAAACTCTTGACCCTCAGAAATACATGTCGATGCATGCGAATGAAAGAGACAGCACGATTGTTTTGGATACAGAGAACACGAATCTTTACGAGAACTTCAATCGGGTCGATATGCCATTGGAATGTCATTACGATAATATCTGATTTTGAATAGATCCGCCACTTTAAAAATCCTAAGAAACATTATCTGCCCTACTAATTATGTGTACAAAATATTCAGATCTTTTCAATAAAACTATCTGAGAAAGACTGGCATTATGTTATTTCATTATGGAGTGCGTCTGTGTGTGTGTGTCTATATTATATCCCCGACTTCGTTCATTCCTCTGTTGGGTATGTGCGTGTTTTCAAGATGGTTTGTAGATTATTTTCAGTCGGGGACAAATTAAAATCATCTAACATACATAATAATTAAAGATTCTTTCTCTTCCCATACATTTTCTCACTTTATATATATGTTAAAATAAGTAATGGAGAAGAGTGAGAGGGAACAAACTTTGTAAAATTAACAAATAATTTAGTTCCTTAGAATACAATTGAAAAATGTAGAATGATCCTACGGTTTTGCGAATCAAACCACCAAATAGTTTTATATATATATATATATATATATATATATATATATATATATATATATATATATATATATATATATATATATATATATATATATATATATATATATATATATATATATATACGGTGTCGTTAATGTAATGGTTATATATTTAAATTAGCGGAGTCGGATACAGATAAATTCACACACTGTTCTTTCTCAACAGAAAATTTGATAATACCTCTTGTCATTGGCAAGTGAAAAGCAAAAGGAGTGAGGATACAGTATCCTTTTGTTGAACATATTTTATTACATATTTATTTTTTATTTTTGCTAAATAGCTGGACTAAATCATGTAACTTAGTTGTCAAGTACTACTAATACTGCTACTACTACTACTACTAATACATGTGAAATAATCATGATGATAATATTACCAATGATAATGCTAATGATAATGCTGTTCGATTCATAATCCCTAATTTTGTCATAATGAAAATTTGAGAGCAATGACTTCCTTCAGAGGTCACCTGTATACAAAGGCCATTTATGCCTTTTGCATTGCAGCCGAACTTCGTCCTAAAAGGCAAACATTCTGTAACACCACGTATACACACACACACTGTACACACACACACACACACACACACACACACACACACACACACACAGAGTAGGTATGGGTGCAACGTTGTATGTAATGACGCGTGTTTTTTAGGTCAAGATTGCACACAAGTGCATTCACATTGGAGAACATCTGCAATATTCGCCGTTTTCAAACGACAGAATATGTTTGCGGACGTCGTTTTGGAATTACTTACCCCGGGAACTGAACGTTTATCAACAGAAGTGTTCCACTGAGCATTTTCAATTTAATGGTGTGGAAAATTTGTGTTAAAACATTTTTACAATGACGTTTCCTTAGTTCAAATTGCAATGAAGGCATAAAACAGAATTAAAAAAGCAAGTCATCACAGCAGATATAGTAAATGACTCTTCTCTATGGAACTATTTGGTTAGACTTTTAACCTGCAGAGGCTCTCACATAGCGGGTGATGGTGCTGTGTAAGATACACTTAAAATAAAACATTCACTAAAAGTCATCCCACTTGCCACACTTATTGTGGACAAAAATGGATTACTTAACGTATTATGGATTATGACGCTATTCAGATCATCGTTATCATCTCGTGTAAATGTATTTGTATGTAGAAATCTTAACCTTAACCACATATCAGTGCAACAGCTTGACATACTGAATAAATAGCAATTCACAAATGGATATTGCATGACTGTGTTTAATACCCTTGCAGCAGTAAAGGATGTATTTTGTTTATGCCAGATGTTCATAATCCTTTAACCGATTTTGGTGTCAATAATATTGTTTACAATTGTTGCTTTCAGGAACGGGGATGAAAAACATGTACTTGTTTTGATTGTGGAAACTATACAAAGAGGTTTTGCACACACACACACAGACAATTGAACCACTAAACAAGTAATACAGGTGAATGATCTGTGCGATATAGTGATTACTATGCTCCATGCAGGACTACCAAGAGCGTAGTCATAGATGTGTTGTTCCATGGTGGACCATGCAGATCGACTTTAGTTGTGGAAGTTCAGAGTGATGACCCATAACGACATACAATTGTACAATAATGGAAAGCAAAGGGTATGTGTTGCGTTTTATCTCAATATTCCGTTATCATGTCCTCCAATTAATTCTTTGGACTTTGTCTCAAAAAGAAATCGTATGGGCTGATTTCACATACCGCACGAAACTTTCCAATCCTACTTTCGTATACCAATCGATAATTTGTCTGCGAAAAGGTGAAGAACATAGCTTTGAAGTTTCTTGGTGACACGTATTATTTGCACGTTTCTATAGTATCGGACACTGCATGCCCGAGCGATCTGTGTACTCTGGAAGCTTTTGTAAAGTAATGAGCTATATGGCCACAGCCAAACCTCCATATTAAGAGAAAGTATTTGCATTAAGAAATAAGGTGTCTCCAGCCAAATTCGACTGCAGATATGGCCGAAGCTATTCGATATTGACCAGTTTTTATCCATAGATAGGGACTGTACTCGAATCAGAGAGAAATTATAACTGATATGAACTTCAACTCCCGAAAAATGTTGATTCTGTAAAGGTAAAAAACAAACTGCTGAAAATGAATTTGTGAAATATGAATCACATCTAAACCTTATTCAATATCAACTTCTAATCTGAATCATAACAGATGTTGATATCATCACAAATTTCATTAGAATCACTTGAGTACGAATCTGGGTTTATGTGTTTCATATGTCATTGCATTTGGATATGTCTGCCTGTGAAAACATGAGAAATATTTTTCTATGAAAATCTCAGCACATTAAAAATTTCACATCTATGCCCATCGCTTGCGCTAGCGTTCAAACAAGATGAATTAAACACGTACAACAATTACATGTTATTTGATTGACTGGGCTGATTACGTGTAAATTTAACAAATATTATCATTTATTGTTGTCTCAATACGGTGAGCTGTATTAAAGGTCGGGTACATAGAACTTCAATTTGAATATTACTAAGTGCACTGAGAAAGTACATACATACATACACAGATACATACATACATACATACATACATACATACATACATACATACATACATTGATGCATACATACATACATACATACATACATACATACATACATACATACATACATACATACATACATACATACATACATAGACATTTTGCTGTTACATCGTGTATATGACTAATACAGAACTGTATTAAACTTCAATAAAGAATGTGACAGTATGGGCCTAATTTCACAGTTTCGTACATATTGGAGTCCTTAATAGAAAAAGAGGCTAATCAATGACTCAGTTCCTCATCCCCCTCTCTCTTTCACCCTCTTGTGTCCTAGTTTACAAGCATTTTTCGTGTTAAAATTAGGAACAAACTGTTCAATAACCTCTTAGAGTGCTTAAATTTGAGTCACGCTTCAACAACTTTTAGAATGGCAGCAACTGTAGTTGTGACCTAAATGCGTATTTTCGTCTTTTGAAAATGCTTTTAAACATTACGATCAAAATTATAAGTTTGCAATCTCGACCTAATTCAATAAATATTATCAAACTTGCGCTGAGAGCAGAATCTACTTGAATATTGCTTGAGAAACATGCTGTATCATGGAGGCGGTTTTAAATATAGAAATGGAAGGTTTTGTTCTTGTCAATACAGGCATATAAAATGAAACTATCGCATGTAGGATTTGCAAAGAGCAACTGGCAGCATTAATCGTTGTATGGTTTCAAAAGGAAAGATACATAAACAAACACGTTTTCTTTTAACTTTGTCAATATTACACCACTTGTGAACTAGACGATTGCAAGGATGATTATATTTTTATTCTCTAAAATCGATTTGCGTAATTTCTAGGATGATGAGAGGGTATTCATTCATAAGAGGGTTTTGAAGACGAGAGTAGAAATACACTGAAATGTGTAATTACGCTGGAATCAAAGACAACACTATAGAAAGACGGCAAGTGAAAGAGATTTCCTCTTTTTCTTCTCCGTTTAACGTGGCATAAACCGTTTGTTGCCAAATCACACAGCTTGCATAACCATATATGGCATAATTTTTTGACCTAATTTGAATCAACTGTTTTAGCTGTCTTTCGGCAGCTAACAGTTTAACCACGACAAGCACAGAACACGATTCGCCAAGGCTAATCTTTACTTCCTTTTTTTTACTTCTCTTTTCCCAATTTAAAGCGTTATTTACCACGTTTGTTTCAGCGCAAAATAAAATGGATTGTTGTATAATGTCTACAAGACCAATCCAGATTACCTTCTGCAGATATTTGACTATGAGACGGACACACAATAAATGCAACACATTTTCTTGGAAGTTTTCTGAAAAGCACGGTATAGTGAGGTACAAATAAAACTGATTAAACTGAATAAGAAACTTTGCATGTTTTAAGAGAAACACCGCAGAAAAACAAGGAAATCGACCGTCATTTGCGGCGCAAACAATTATGTACATTTTCAAACTATTTCTTTGATTTGTTTTCTTTTTAAGTTTGTTCATTTTTAAATACGCGAATCACCAACTCACGGATTTCAGTACATCACGAATCTTTTGTTTTGATTTATTCATTTGAACATGTATTGTCGGGAATATTGGACAATTCAATATCTGTATTGTTTTCAAGACAGACCAGAAACCCTCGGAAATGAGTAATATTTGTTTCTATTCCATAACGCTTCCATTGAATCATGTCATTGATAATTTATTTTAGCCTATAATACAACATAGAAGTTTTATTTTAATTTGACTCCATAATTCACTTGCATTAGTAGTCGTAGTAGCGGTAATAGTAGTAATGTCCTTTCATGTGAACCGTACAAGATATTGTTACGTTACTCACAGAGATTGTGTGTTGAAAGAAATGTTTTCAGTAATATAACAACCAGTATACGCTCCAAATGTTATGCATTTACGTTGATCATCTTCCAGTCTCAAATTTGTACATTTTTCCGTCTACATGTCCGTCAGTACATATCTCTCTCTCTCTCCTAGCAACTTATAATATTTACTTTATTCAAGCAGATCCTTCATTTAATGCAATTAGGATTTTTAAAAATATTGACAAATAGGTAGTTATACTAACACTGAAAAAAAATCAAGGCTATCTCAAAAATTAAAAAAACTGCCATGAAACCAGTATGTTAGGATGCGCAGATACAATGTGATTTGTCTTCAAACTCTTCAGCAATGTCATACATCATCCGTCAAGACGTGACGTACATGATGACAATGACGTCAGTAATGTCCGGTTTTCGTATCTTTGTATTTTGTTGAGTAATAAAGAGAGCAGTAAAGAAATTAAACAAATATAGAGACGAAACTAAACTAAAATTGAAAATGTTCCAATAGCAAAATGTGACTTAAAAACCCTGTTGTTGTAATTTGTGCCATGCTGAGAAGAAAATGATGAATTATATAGAAAAACTCATAAATCGATATGTGAATCAGACAATGAGTAAGGAAGCTGAATGTATGTGATCGAATAGTCCAATATCTTGGGTATAATAGGCACTTTATGTTACAGAAAATAGAAGTTCAGACGAGAGTCAGATCCACAATGTTTTCGGGGGTTGGGGTGGGGGGTTGGGGTGTAAGAGGTGGATCAGGAGTCTGAGGAGTAGGAACCCTTGGCCCTTGATTGCAAAGCCCCACGCTGCACTTGTATATTGAGCGTTTCAAAGGTATCATTTTAACTATTTCAATAAAAGAAAATACTCTATTAAGTGAGTAGGTTTTTCTTGCAGAATTTTAATGGAGCTTGATGGTTTGAGTTAATGGGGTGGGAACAGACAGAGAGGTATAAGCGTAGATACACACTGGTGAAATTTGAAGACAATCAGCCTTAAGATATTCCAAGACAGAGCATAAAGTACCATTGGTAACACGAAGAACAATTAGTTCAGTTGTTTCTAGTATGTTTATTGACTTGAGGTTAGTTTACACAAATAAGCAATGTCGTAACTATTATCATAATATTTAAACGTTTTAGAAAAGACAAGTTAAATGTGTGAAATTCAATATAAAAAATTAGGTTGTGTCACTGTCAGTTGAAAGAAAATAAGCTAAGGAGAGGCAGAGCTGTATGACAGTATTAATTGCGTGCATATATATATATATATATATATATATATATATATATATATATATATATATATATATATATATATATATATATATATATATATATGTGTGTGTGTGTGTGTGTGTGTGTGCGCGCGCGTGCCAACATTTTAAGCTAATGAAGCTATTCGTAAGGGGAAGAAACAGTTTACCTCCACAAAACAAACATAAAACACAAAAGTAAAGCGATATTTTTCTCTCACATGTTTGAATGTCAAGGAGGAAATCTTCCAACATGATATAAAGAGATGGAAAGAAGAAAAGCGGTCTTTAGACGGGTAATCTAAATGTCTCTTTTAGGCTCCAGTCAGCCCAACAAAGTTGCATAACAGAAATCAAAGAAAGGATTATTGTGCTTATCTCATAGTTAATCTAGGTGTTAGGAGCTAATTCCAGCTTGGGGATAAAGGACAGAAACTATGCGTGCCGAATAATCATCGCCATGTATAAAATTTACAACAGAAAATATATTCTGGTAAAATTATGCAAGGAGGTACTAAAGTAAATGATTTAAGAGAATGGTGCTGCGAGATATACTACTACTACTACTACTACTACTACTACTACTGCTACTACTACTACTACTAATAATAATAATAATAAATCTAAACAGTTATTTGAGTAAATAGTTATGAAAAAATTGTGTACCATTTGATAAAACTGATGCCAGTTAGACTTTATATTTAAGCCGAGCTACCTGTGAGTTTCACTTGTAGCGTCCAATATTGCCTCTTTCGTATGCGTTCTATATCCGTCCACCTGAGTTAGATTCAGTTAGTAGTTTCTTGATGGACTCGCATGAATCCATAGTCGAGTTGTCGCGGTGGACAAGGTTCGCATAAATTTTGTTGCGATTGACGTTCTAGTGGTTATTCATTTTCTTTTTTTAAATCAACAGTTTCCCAAACATCATCATCATCATCAGTCTCATGACCTAGTGTGGTCGTTGAGGCACTGTGCTGCTGAACATCTGACCAGTTCCATCCACTTGTCTCGATCATGTGCCAATACCTGTGTCTCCTCAAAACTTTTCCTGGTCCATTCTGTGATGTTGTCAGTCCACTTTTTTCTCTGTCTACCTCTCCTTCTGACACCCTGGACGCTGCCCTGCAGGACTGTTGTGGAGAGACTGTTGGCTGTAGTGACATGGCCATACCATTTCAGCTTTCTCTTTTTGACGGTGGTGAGGAGGTCCTCATATTGGCCCACTTCGCGCCTGATGGTGTTACGCACTTCTTCATTTGTGATGTGGTCCAAGCAAGAGATGCCAAGGACGGTTCTGTAACATCTCATTTCAAGTGACTGGATTCTTCGTTGTAATTCTGCTTTCAGGGTCCATGCCTCACATGAGTACAAAACGACTGAGATGACTACAGCTCGTAATAGTCTGATTTTAGTTTTCAGACAGATATCCTTGTCTCTCCAGATGGGTCTTAGCTTTGACATAGCTGCCATTGTTTGTGCTGCTCTTGACAAAATTTCTGCTCTTGATCCCTCTTCAGTGATTATGGAACCAAGATATTTGAACTGGCTCACTGTTTCCAATTCATGTCCTCTGACTTCAATCTTGGCTGAGATTTGTTTGCCACTATTTGTCATCCGTTTTGTCTTCTCAGCGCTTATCTCCATGTCAAATCTGGAAGATGTTTCATCCAGGTTCCTCACTAAGGTGGCTAGCTCGTCTTCACTGCCTGCCAGTCCATCAATGTCGTCTGCAAAGCGGAGGTTGGTGATGTTACGCCCTCCAGTGCTGACTGTCCCACAGTGGTTTTCCAGGGCTTCGCCCATGATGCGCTCTAAGTAGATGTTGAAAAGCGTGGGTGACAGGAGAAAGCCTTGACGCACTCCCACTGTTGTCTGGAACCAGTCCCCCACAGCACCTTGGGAAATAAATGCACTGGTAGCCTTGGCGTACAGCTGCTTCATGGTATTGATTCACTTTTGACCCATGTTATACTTCTTTATTGTGGCCCACAATGCCTCATGCCACACTCTGTCAAAGGCCTTTTTGAAATCGACGAACACATGATAGATGTCTTGTTGGTGTTGCGAGTACTTTTCGCACAGAACCCTGAGATTGAATATTTGTTCTGTTGTGCTTCTTCCACTCCGGAACCCGGCCTGTTCTTCAGCGATTATTTTTTCTGCTTGTGGTTTCAGTCTGTTCAAGATGATCTTCAGCATTACCTTACTAGCATGGCTGATCAAACTGATAGTTCTGTAATTTTGGCATAGCTGGAGATTGCCTTTTTTGGGAAGTGTTATAATCAGTGAATGGGTCCATTGTGTTGGCCATTCACCTGTCTGCCAGATCTTGTTGCAGATTTTTGTTAGTAGCTCTTTCACTGATTCTCCCCCATTCTTGATAAGTTTAGCTGGTATGTTGTCTACTCCAGCTGCCTTCCCATTCTTCACTGCTCTTATTGCTGACTCCACCTCTTCTTTGAGAATGGGGAAGTCATCATCATTTGTGGAGTTTGGAACTTCAAGCACCTCTGGGTCTCCTGTGGACTGATGGTTGTAGAGTTCTTTGCAATACTCACTCCATCTTTCTGCAATGTCACTCGCTTCTGTGAGGCATTTTCCATTTTTGTCTTGAATGGTACTGACTCTTGGTTTTTTCTGTCTGGTGAGGTCTTTCACAATTTGGAATGCCTTTTTGCTGTTATTCTTTATCAGACTGTTCTCCATTTCTGTGCACTTTTGTCCAATCCAATTTTCTTTTGCTTTGCTCAAGTTTTTTTTCTGATATTCTTGTTTATTTCTTGGTACTTCAATGCCCCTGTTGTGTGTCTGGTGGTTTTTAGTTCACTTCGGGCATCACACAACTTCAGAATTTCTTCTGTAACCCAGGGTTTTTTTGTCGGTCGATGAAGGCCAAAGATGTCCTTGGCAGTTGCTGTCATGACTGTGTTGAAGGTGTCTGTCATCTCATTGACATCACCATCCATCACAAGGAGTGGAGCAAATTTTCCTCCAATTGTGGTTTTAAATGACTTGCAGATGTTAGGGTCCTTCAGTTGTTCAAGGTTGAATTTGAGCCTGATGTTCTTTGGCTTGTTAATTTTCTTCAGCTTCACTCGGAAGTTCATAATCACGAGGTCGTGATCACTCCCAACATCAGCACCTGGGAATGTCCTTGTTTTTGCTCTATTGATGCCAGATCGGTAACGGTTTTGAACCAGTATGTAGTGGATCTGGTTGTGATGGGTTCCATTTGGTGAGTGCCATGTCCAGCATCGTGAAGCTTTATGTTGTCCCAGGGTGCTGGCTAGTACCAAGTTGTTGTAACTTGCGAACTCGAGCAGCCGTCTCCCTCTTTCATTGATAAGCTCATTGCAAGAAGGTCTACAATATACTCCCCAGTCTTTTAGAGCATCTTAGCCAACTTTGGCATTTAATTCTCCTTGGACAATGAGGATATCTTTCTTACTGACCATGTTTGAAATACCCTGTAGTTTGTTGTAAAACTCCTCTATTTCTTCATCATCATGATCGGTAGTTGGAGCATAGACTTGGATAATTGTGATGTTAAAGGGAGATGCTTTCAATCGAATGGAAATGATTCTGCTAGATATGGGGCAGCATTCAAGCACAGATCCCTTGATGTCTTTGTTTACAAGGAAGCCTACTCCATTTATGGATTTGTCACACTCTCCACTATAGTATAATATATGCCTATCTTCGGTTTGGTGTTCTCCTAGGGATTTCCATCTAACTTCACAGAGTCCCAGAATGTGCCATGTGTAGTGTTCCAGCTCATGTGTCAACTCTTGGAGTCTTCCTATTTGCGCCAGAGTTCTAATGTTCCAGGTGGCGATGGCAATGTTGTCTCTCGCTCTGATTGTATGTATAGTACCAGTAGCACACTTGTCACCTCCGTCCTGGTGAACAACGGGCGCGGTCCTTGTTGACCCGGGCGACGACCGATCCGGTATTGTAAACTCAGATTTGTCCAGCATTATCAGTGTGTCTTGGGCAAAAGTCGTCTGGTGGAGCCGATCCCTCTCCAGACCAAGAAGTTGCCAGAAGAGGATGTAGTACATCGTCCAGCTGCCTTAGGGTCTCCACTCCGGATTTTCTTTTAGGGTTTACTCCCTTAGCCTTTGGCTAACCAAAGCCGACCTTCAAGGCAGCATGAAGAGTTGCAAAGGTTTTACATGTTAGAAGACTGATTACCTTTCTAGTTTGACACGCTAACTTCTGATTGTTCATGAAGCTAACCCTTGTCGTCGAATTTCTGAACGATTTAGTTTCTGGGTTTTTGTGCACATTAGAAAGACTTGATTTTACAGCGGTATATGCCTGAGTCTGTGCTCTTGTTGGATGCTACTATGGCACGCACTAGATGGTCCTTCAGAGCTTTAAGTCCACCGTACGCAACCATAGGAACTTATTGATATATCTCTTCTGACGTTCGGAGGATTCGATATATTGCCAGTGCGTTGGAGTGATTTGTTGTAAATTTGGGTTTAGGTGGGGGCAGTAACACTTTTTTGGTTTTCTTGGTTTTATATTTCTTAAGGAATCTTCTTTCGAAGGGTTGTAGTTTTGTTAAAACTCTCCTCACTGTAACCCCGTATTTATGTTCTCCTTCAGCGGAACCCCTTGATCTCTTGGTGACGCTTTCCAAAGGCAGCTGATTTACAGAATATGCGTTTAGTTCCAGTTCACATACCATAAAGAAAATTTTATATACACACGTATACATACAAACATATATATACATATGCAAACACGCACACATATTGTTTCACCTTTCACGCCGAAGCATCCAAGAAACATTGTCGGAATTCGCCCTTTTGATATGCAAGTATGAATTTCTCTACGATACTATGTCACAGGTAGACACTTGCCAAACGATATGTATTATATTACATATTCTTTTATACTAGTTTATGGAATGACCGACGTTCTGAATGGAGAGTAAATAAATCATTATATGAAGCTTTTAAATGCTTGAACAACAACTATCTACTGTTCCAAATGAATAGATTATAGAGTAGAAAGTTGCCTTTAATTCATGAAGAAGTGTTTCTCTCAGATATATATTTCTTGATAAAACTACATGTGGAGCAAATGTTTAAATGAGTAGAAAGGAATAAGTGTTCGTCGTTGTGGCTTTTTTCCCCGTTTGTGCTGTAGAAGGTATTTATTTGAAAGCTAACAACATCCATTTCTTACAAGACCTACGATGCCGTAATTCTGGTTCATTGGGCATCGGGACGTATTTATGACAAATAAAGGCTTTTTTACTCTGCATTTGCTAAGTTGCTAATATATACTGACACCTGGCCGACCGGTCTTAACACTATCCTCTTAATGCTGCGCACCAATCGAGGCAGCTACTAATGCCATTTTTTAAAAAAAGTCTTTGGTATGACTCAGCCGGGATTCGAACCCGCGACCTCTTGCGTTCGAGGCGGACGTTTTAACCACTTAGGCCACCGGAGAGGTCTGTGTGCGTTTGGCATTGTATCTTTATGGTATCCTTATCAGCAAGACAAACAGAAAGACGTTTGGAGCAGTTAGTTCGATTTTTGAGGTGAAATGAATGTGGTCCAACATGAGCTGTAGCACTAAACAGACGAAGGGCTGTGAGGATTATAATGTCTAACTTCAAGAAATGGCTATGAGGATTACAGTTTCTAACCTCAAAAAATGGCCGTGAGGATTACAGTGTCTAACCTCAAGATATGGAGGAAGAGAAAGATGTTACATTTTTTTCATAGTATAGGTATAACGATTAATAATGACTTTGGTGTCTTTGCCACAGTAAGTCTGTTTTAATATTTAGCATCAAAAGCCTATGCATATTTTCTATTACAACAACAACAACAACAGCACCAGCAACTACTACTACTACACTTCTACTACTACTACTACTACTAATAATAATAATAATTGCATAAACAGGTATTAAATATATAATACGTTTTTTCTTCAATTGGACGAGCATAAAAACAAAAGAAATAATGCAATAATGCGATGACTGAAATGGGAGAGGGTCATCCTTACAGCAACAATAACGAAATTGATAAACATATGTAGGCTTTGAAGAAATATATCTCGGCGATACTTAATAACTTAGATTTCCTTCTTGCATGCATAATAAATATGATTCGGTTTCTTGTTTGCATGGTGAACAAGTAAACGACAACACTGATGAACATTACGCCGCTATATGAATTATATTTCATGAATTCAAAATATTAGAATAGCAGAAAAGTAAATTGCAGCTTAGTCTAAGACTCTGCTGACTAAATCACTCTTGGCGAAAGATAATTCCAAAGAATGAAAGTAACAGCAAAAATTGTCTATTTCGAAAATTTAAGAATATATATATTGGGGGTCGTCTGTGTGAATTCCTTTTTTATTGGAATGAGAAATTTGTGCTAAAGCCAATGAAGGCCCCTTGTTGTACCTATGCGCAACTTCCGGTCACCCCGACAGGCCTAATGTTTAATGGGTCATAAATTTAAATCAGATTTGTTCTGTAGTGGTGTATTACAATCCCCATTTCCTAAGTGACTTCGTGATAAATGTTAGAGATCTTTTATGTACGTTTGCAGAGGAACCCTATGAGGAAATCACAGCTTACAAATAACCAATTGTAATCTCACTCATAAAGGTTGTTGTCTAAACGAATCCTTGCTCTAAAGGTGATACAAAGCTTACAGATTTTTTACTGAGTTTGTTGCCAAGTACAAGAGGTTTAGAAGTGATAAAGAAAAACAAATTAAGTTATCGACAGAGCAGCGAGCATTTTTACTATTACATTCCACTTTTAGAAGTACATAATTTCAAGATTTCATCATTTACAATATAATTTCCTGTCAAACTGCAGTTGTCCGTATTTGATCCCTAATGAGTTATGCTGAATATGTATCAAACATTCACAATGATAGAGAACATTAATACAATCTACCGACCACAGCACAATTAACTAATCGGCAAATGTAGAAAGGTTTCGGGTTGAAAGGATATCATGACATTTGTTTCTTGCATTGTCATATCTGTCATGTCATCTTATCATGTTTTTTGTTTTAAACATATGCTAAAAAGTATTGTCAGGTTTCTTATGTACCATATCCACTTTATATGTCAGGGAGTTTGATAAGTTGTTGAAGCTGCAATGTTGATTGCAGTATTCACAGTTTTCCTTCAGTTTCAACTGGCTAGATCTCTATGTATGTATGTATGTATGTATGTATGTATATATGTATGTATGTATATATGTTATTTCCGTACTTATGTATTATAAAATAAAAGTTAAATCTTCGATTTATTCATAAAATATCACCATTAAAAGAAGCTTGTGTTTCATTGGCATTTCTTACATAGTCCAATTTTTAACAATATAATACCAGCGTGATGTGAGTGGAGTGGGGATGGATAGTGTTTTAGAAAGGAAGAATATAAATAATCGCAGTAAAAATTCATATACCATAATATTATTTGTATTTCATAATGTCTTTAAATAAGAGTTGCAAACTCTGTTTTAAATATTTCAATTAAGTGTAAGCTGTGCAGTACTAAAATAACCTTAATACATTGCATATATTAGTATACCATTAGTTATAGACCACTTTGGCGGCATATGTGGTTACAGCGTCCGCCTCGGGTACCGGAGGAATCGAGTTCGAACCCCGGCTGAGACATACTAAAGACATAAAAATGATTTTCACAGCTGCTTCGCTTGGCGCTCAGCATTAAGAGGTTAGTGTTAGGATTGGTCAGGCTGGTGTGAAGATTATGTGACTGGGTGGGACATCATGCTACATGTCTGCGGCATGATACCCCAGTGCTAGAGATCACTATAAACTGTCACACTGCAGACGTCGTAGCGACATGACTTAAAACATGTTAAAGCTACGATAAAAATCCAAATCCACACATAATTAGTTATACAAATTAACAGACCATTGATATAGGTGCATATATTATGCATTTTTTAAAATACTCAGAGCTGCAGGGAATGACGGGTATGTGCACCCAATCTTATCACCCACCAATTAATTTATAATTGGAATTTGTCACCCTGAAGTACCTATCTCCTTTGTCAAATCTCAGCAAACTATTTACCTTTTTTAGTGCATTCAATAAGCCATATTAGAAAAGCTTGTTGCATTAATACGGATTATCTTTCTTTTGTGTTCACTTCACGTACATCAGACGGTACATACGAACTCTCGCATGAGTG
This sequence comes from Sinohyriopsis cumingii, assembly GCA_028554795.2. Classification (NCBI taxonomy): domain Eukaryota; kingdom Metazoa; phylum Mollusca; class Bivalvia; order Unionida; family Unionidae; genus Sinohyriopsis; species Sinohyriopsis cumingii. The sequence continues at coordinate 49,103,596 of CM068832.1, forward strand.
CACAGCGTAATATGAACTTTCGAATGCCTAATCAAATCTAACGGATTTTATTCTATATTATGACATACGTTTTTTAACTTCTGATTGGATCTTAATGTACCTCTTTTACGAAGGAAACGAAACAGTGTTCACCCGATTATCTAACCAACTATCATGGATAACAGCACGAGAAACTTGTAACAACATGTCATACGCCATTCTTCCCGGCATGCGAGCTGCACGCGCTCTTGGAAAGATGCATGTTGGAGAATTCGCCTGGATTGATGGAAAGGAATACACTTTCTGCTATGGAAAAGGTAAGCTAAACATTGTTGTTGTTTGTTTGTTTTGTTTTTTTTTTGTTTGTTTGATTTCTTTTTTTTTTTTTTTTTTGTGCATACCCTACCTAGGAAAAGTTGGTGGGATTTGTATACACTTGTACCGTTTGTTTCCTCGTCTGTCCGTCACACTGTATTCCCAAGGTATAGATCCAAGATCATTCAACATCTATTCATGGAACAAGCTGAAAATCTCCAAATTGTAGTTACTGAAGCTAACTGAAAATAATGTGGCAGAATACATACAGTGCTCTCTTTGTACTCGATAAGGTTGTATGTTAAATCAACATGTTTGTAATCTGTATGTACCTTCACATTTACATTTGTTCAAAATTAATGGTTGTAAGGCATACAAATTAAGCGAAACACAATCCACATATTTGCTATAACATACGCCGATGGCATTTCTCAAAACCGCTGACAGTAGAATAACCTCTGAACAAAATAATTAAATTTCATGAAAACTAAAATTGCGGAATAAAAGGAGATCTGAATCAAGCATAAATAATGGTTTAAGACAAAGGAGCACATAAGAAACGATGAAATGTTATGCTACAATAAAGACATTACTGAATTTATTTTAATATGTAGATATATTTTTCAACCACATTAAAAAAGTCAGAAATTAATTTTATCTAAACTAGCAAAGGAAATAAAACTGCACTGCTGAAACATGTGCGGGCAATATGTAAATGTTTTGATTTTGAAATATTGCTTTTTGTTTTTGACCGTATGTTCATAAATCAACATTACTTAAATGCATTTGAAATAATGGATGTGAGTATATTCATTACATTAAATACTTTAAATGTATACAAATATTTTATTGTATAAATATATTTTTAAACAAACATGTTTCAAACTTCCTCTCTTTGGTCAGTGATTTATACGATCATGTGGACCATGTTTCATACGATCATTTATACCAAGTTTTGTTTGTAAACTTGGATGTTCCTTTAAAGCCAAATGTATGATATCAACTGCTGAGATCATCTGGTGAATATGGGTAGGATGGCTTTGCGGTGTTTACAGGGTGTAATAGCCATGTAATCACCTACACCTTGATGTAACTAGACATCATAACATCCCAGTCTGACATCACCTACTCGCTGATGTACAAGACCTTACCAATTCCTAGTCTGAGTAGAAGATCCTTCATATGAGTAGGCAAAGCTATCCTACCACAGTTCATTCTCAAGGTATATAAAGCGGGATGATGAAAAAAAAGGCTTTCGGTGAAAGACGAGGACAAAGATAAGAAAAATTTTTAAAAGAGAAATTGTCAGTTAAATTGTGTTAGACATTGTGTAGAATGCTAAGAATATTTTGGGAGTAGAGACAGGGGAGGTACAAAAATCAATAAATAAATGAAACAGAACAAGAAAAACCCTGTAGAATTAAAGTGAATTGTACTTCTTTCTAGAATGATTCGTTGTTCTAGGTCGAGCAATTATTAATTTGAAATTTTCGTTTACACCCTCCCCCCATAAACGTGCATGGGGTCATAAGTGTCACGAGTACTTAGTATGCTTCTGAAGTTGTTAATGGAGTCGGTTTGATGAGTCTCAATAGGTAATGTATGCCATTATGGAACGGACGAAGGAAAAAAAACGAGATTAATACAGACTTGTTCTAAACTGTACTAACCGAAAATTGTTTATATGTCATTGTAAATATACTACCATACTTTTTTTGTTGCACCAGTCACAGTTCTGGCTGCCTCATTTCGTATTTTTTAATACAAAACAGACGCTAATGAGACGAAAAAAATATGCAGATATGTCACAGTGAGGAGAGAGGACACAAACGAAAACCTTACTTACATTTGCAACAAAGGTAACAACCTTGAATTCAGCGATAATAATACTTGAAACAATGCTTTCTTTATTGTATTGTCGTTTAAACCTAATGGATTAAGAACTACAGTAAAAGGAGACATCAATAACTCGTCATTATGTAAGTTTTCGTGAATCATCAGTAAATTTGTCACACAGAAGTTAACAAATGGAGCAAGGATTTGAAGAAGAAAAAAAATCTTTTTGATTCTTTGAATTGTTAACCTTGTAACTTTATGTAACAATATAACTACACATGAGAAGAAAAATACTTCATCCGGAACCTTTAATATGGATCACATCCGGTTTGTGTCGGTGAAAACATTAGGTATGTTAAATCTTTTCAGGGGTTCGTCGCCACGATCCTAAATTTTAGTAATTTACATTTGATTTGAAATAAATATACGAAACATTTAGGAACGATCCTTTTGCACTATGAAATGATTAATTTTCGAAACCAGTGACAGCGTAATTTAATGGTTGCATATACTCTCAAAGTAATATGATGTGCAAGAGCAAATACCGAGTCATTCACGAAGTGGAATGAACGAATAGAAGTAACTGATTGGCTAATACTCGAGATGACATAAATGATAAAATTATGATCTGGATCCTGTTTTTATCGTTGGAAATGTATCAACATTTTATCAATTTCCATCAGCTAGACAGTTCGAGAACAATAGGGAAATGCTACCGTACGCTGATGCCGAAAATAAATGTCTCAAGTCCAGTGCGGCCATTCAGGGAGTGGAAACCTTTATAATACCAATGACTATTCCAGTAAACAGGACACACTGGGTCAAGGATTTCAATGATACCAGTATCATCAGGAGTTTGAGTAGGCTTTTAGTCCAAATGATGTATAAATTTGAACCGCGTATATATATATATATATATATATATATATATATATATATATATATATATATATATATATATATTTATATATATATATTCAGTCTTCATATGGTAGTATTATTCTCATAACACTGTATCTGTCTTAGATCAATATTAATTTTATGCGTAATTTTTTATGTTTTAAATATTCACTCGTGGGTGATTTTTGTAGACGATAAGGTGCATGATCAATACAATTATAGCCAGTGTCATATGAATAACGTGCTTCATACAGTTATTTCCAGTATCAAATGAATAACGTGATTCATGCAGTTATATCAAGTGTCCAATGAATACCATGCTTCATACAGTTATATCAAGTGTCCAGTGAAAAACCATGCTTCATACAGTTATATCAAGTGTTCAATGAATAACGTGATTCATTGAGCTGTATCCAGTATCCACTGATTTATGTGATTCATTCAGTTGTAGCCAGTATCCACTGCATAACGTGCCTCATACAACTATTACCATTGTCAGCTGAGTCATGTATAATAAGTCATGTATAATAAGTCATGTATAATAGGATGAACATGTTTTTAGAAGTTATCTGATTGTGTCCAGGGTTACGATGCGTTTACTAAGTACACAATTCAGTCCTCGCATTTATTTCAATGGACGAATTCATATTATACACTACTGAGCATGCCAGTATACAGTATATAAAAAACAGATCGCATAGATAATATTAAGTGTCTTAGGATCTAGAAAGTCATGTCAGATATTATACAAACATTTTTGCCGTATCATGTGCAGGTCATGGACAGACGGTGACACAGATTTGTATCGGTATAGTGAAGATGGACCATGACAGTTTTGATTTCGGTACCACGTCATGTGATGAAAGTCATACAGTTATATGTTATAAGAGTGAGTTTAATATTTTAAATAAGATTTAATGTTTTCAAAATAATGTTTGATTTAGGAATTATAAGGGAGTACCGTGGAAATACTGAATACTGGTGGCATAATGCTATAACTAGCGAGAATGAGTATTACACATGTTTCCTCATCCAAGGTTCCAAAGTAGTATGTGTACTTACTGGAAACCAAAATGAATAAGTGAAAACATAAATCACAAAGGCGCACGTTCAGGAGATGATAATATAGTATTCTCTTCAAAGATGAATTGCTAGATAGAGTTTGCCACTACATATGTAATACTTTCTTGACAAGTGACAATTTACATTCATTACCTTCTTGTGAGCATGCCAGCAAAACGCCGAAATTACCAACAAAGGTATGTATGCAGCAGTAACCAATAACATCTATTGCGTTTTTTCTAATACTCCCTTCAGAGACTGGTTAATATTCTTGCGGCTTCAATCTGAAGATAAACACGCACACACACACATATACACATACACACAGACACATATACACATACAACTTTGGAACCTTGGATGAGGAAACATGGCACAGACATCCATACCACCTAATATGAGTTGGATTCTTACATCAAATTTAAAATAAAAAAATACATTAACTCATTTGTGTCAAACACAGGTTATATTTTCCACCTTTGCATCCGATATCAATACCTCATTAACATTGGCAACCAGAGATGAAATGGTGCCTAGACTAGGTGACTCGAAGTCTGGAATAGCTTCTAACCACGTTTTTTCATGACGTTTTAAGGAGAAACAAAACACAAGCACACACATATCTAGGATGGATGATGTCATATTGTAAACACCTAACGTCGTTTTTCATTTTTCATAGGTACAGATATAAATACTACTAAATACGAGTTGGATTCTTGCAGGAAAAGCGAAAAGGAAAATAGGTTAACTCAATTTAGCCTAAAACGGTTATATTTTCTTCCCTTGCAGGTGGCGTCCATACCGCATTAACATTAACAACCAGAGATGAAATGATGCAACGGCTCGCTGATTTAAAGGCTTCTAACCAGCCACAACGTGATGGTACATATAATGACACTTCAATGGGCAGTTAAAATGCATACAACATAAAATATTCCGTTTACATCATGTCCGTGAATTTATTTCACCTTAGAATTTTCAAGTTCTGGTGAACGAAAACAACAACTATTACAAATCCATTTAGTTCATGTACATTCTCGACTCACTTGGCTCACGTTTACTGTTCTGAAGAAAAGCATATGTGTAAGATAAAACACTGCTATTTTGCATTATTTCATAAATATACATCATTTAACTGTCGAAATATAAATGAGAGTTCTAAAATACATTTGCCATGCTATAACAATGTACTAAATGTACGTGTGGCTTTTTTTTGTTGTCAAAGGACAATAGCCTGAATCGTCACATGCAGATATGCGTACATAAAGAGATTATGCGATATGCATAAAATGTACTACATTGTTAAGATTATTGAATATGATTACAGTCATACCTCTGTGCTACGTGGAGATTCAGCAGGCATACGTCACGGGACACGCTCTTTTGAACTTCAGTTGGCCACACATGTGTCTTTCGCTAGCAACATTTCACGTCATTCAGCCACTGGAAAATAAACTCAAATCGAATATAATTCATGTATCGTCATATTGAAGCTATTTGAATCATATAACTTACACATGGATGCGATGCATCTACAGACGGCATATATATCAAGTTGTTGGGGAGAAATGCTAGAAATGTTTCAGTTATTATTGGCGAAGGAAACTTCGGCAAATGGACAAATTGGGTTTTGGCAAATGGACAAATTGATAATATATTAATCCATAGTAATACTTTGAAGGAGGTTCTCCGTTGTCGGAAAGGCTGAGATATTGAGATTTGCAGGTGTTCAAATTCTGAAACGAGCTAAACTGGATGTGTACAACAAAAATACTGAATAACAACAGCTAACACGTTTGCAAATGATTATATGATTGTTATATAAATGTATGTTACATGTACATGATCGAAGTTATATGAACATAACCGCATGATTGGAGTCAATTACATCTGCAATTAAAGTAAGGTCTGTGAGATCTGATATTTTGTGTTATATGTTACATGTACTAAATGTTTGTAAACTTCTATTTCTGCATTTCAGATTTGATATTCATCGTATTATACTCGACCTTATGGGTCTTACCCTTTTCTCTATCGATTGTCGCCATCGTGCAGTACCGGAAAAAACGTATGACTAAAAGCATTGAGAAGAATAGTATATACAAGTTCTGATGCAAAGTATGTCTTTCTGTCTCTGCCTCTCTGTCCGTCTCTCTCTCTCTCCCTCTCTTTCTTAAGTACTGAGGAGGCACAGTTGTTAATGGATTGAACTTGTGACTATATTTGTTTTACATGCCTCGTCATAATATAACCTTCAAAATCAGTAAGGTAAAATAGTAAACCACAACCCCACATATCTCTCTCGTGCATTTGGTATCTAACTGACGTCATTGTGGTTACGAATGGAAATGATTAAGAGTTAAAAATACGCATATATGTCAATAACATGTCGGTTCATTTATTACAGTGACAATGAAAGAATACATATGCTTATAATAAGCACCACTCACTCTCGGACATATATGGTAAAGACCTAATCACGCTGAACAAGCAATTACTTCGAATGGTTAGATAATAGATATAGATATTTTAACATAATTTGTAATAGTATTTCTCCTCCTCATAACTGGAGATGCATAAATGTAACAAATAAAACAGATATTTTTAATAATAATCATTGCAAATTAGCATCAGATGCGGCTTATGAGGAAACAAATTACGTAAATTGACGATTAAGGACCTGTTTTAGTAAAATGACGGAAAATTACAAATTTTTAGAAATATATTGTAGCGAATTAACATTCGAAGCAATAAACTGGGGTTTCTTTCTTCTGCAATTCGCACTGTAACACAATGTTAAATTTAACCACCCAATCATATTTTTATATGAAGTCATCAAACACAAAAAACACCCGTAACACAGTCTCTCGTAATTATTCAAAAATATTCATAATTGTTCAAAATGTTATAGTTTAGGTAAGCAACGTATTGATTCGTATGAAAACATCACGAGAAGACTTTAGCAACATATTCCTAATTACAAATTTAGAACATCAATAAAACAGTCTCTTGTAACTATTAAAAGTTGATCCAAATGTTACTCCAAAACTTTAGTTAGGTAAGCAACGTTATGATTTAGATTAAAATATCACGAAACGATTTCAGCGAAATATTTCTGATTCCAAAGTTAGACTAAACGATGATGATACATTTTCATTGCTGCATTGTGAAATAGTTATAAAAATGAGCAGTATTGTTCGGTAAAAAATAATTTTATAAATCAACGGACTGTTTCAAACTGTGATTTAACACTGCTATAAACGAAGGACGTTGGAAACAAAATATAATTCCAACAAATTATACACTGCCTGTAAGAAGTCGTCAAAGACATACACAAGACGAGGACTTCGGTAAAACTGTGTGGACAATAACACCATGGCAACTGCAACTGAACATCATTTTAAAGACAAAGATCTTGAACGGAAAATGTTTTATTCATGCTAATACCCACAAAAGCAGATTTAAAAATAAACATTTCAAATTTTATCATATTTTATAAATTACAATTTTATGCATTATGTTTTTTTCTTCAAATTTCCACATTTTTAATGACAACTGCAAACAATAACTCAACTAATCATTTAAGTAAATTGGCATGACCAACTGAAAAGAAAAGACGTGTCGATTTATAAGCAAATCAAGCTGTCCATCGGCTTTCAAAGATGAGGATGTAACGCTGCCATGAATTCCAGATAATGCCGACTTTTTGTTTGACTGCTTGAAGCACAAATGATTAGCAATATTTTAAATCGTTTTTAATGTTAAAAAAGATTAGCCTGAAGCAAATGTAGCAGGAATAGAAACACGTGAAGCAAGTGTATGAGCAAAAGACAGAGGAACGGGATTAGGTTTAGGAAAAACTACTTTATACTAAATTTGTCACAGACAGAGCAATAGTTCTTGAGTTTTCGGAATCATGCAGATAACTGTAATAACTGTCATAATTTTTGCACCTTTCTATTTAACCACTATTTAAAACTCTTACATAATCGTAGGGTATCGCTTCCTCATTACGTCACTTGCATCACGTGATTGATTGTAAAGCTACGGTCTGGATCTGCTAAATGTTCATCTATGTAATCTCCTGAACTTTCTACACTTTCCAACAGTTTATGCGATCTAACTTACAGTTGCAAGTTACGACTGTAAATATACTCCATATACAGTTGTTTCCACTACCTTCTGCTGTCATAGGTTTCGGTGTTTCATATGTTTGACTAAACAACCGTTAAATCCTACCCAAAGCCTTTTAATTCTCTTTAGTTTCCCCTTAACTCAACAGATGAAATAGTTTCACCTTGAATATGTTCGTTGAAATCATATACTAATGTCTCTGTTTCTTGTAGTTCTTGGACACATGATTGCTTTGTATTAATTGTTTGCATCACTATGTCTGAAGGAGTTACTATTGGCTATCTTTGTGCAACGGTAGGTTGAAAAGGATGCTATGAATATATGCCCAAATTTTTATTTTATTTTTATGTATGAATTTATTCCCATAGTATGTACAGCGTAATGCATTAACTAAGCCACTTCCACCTTTATTTGGAATACTCCTTTAATATTCGCATTTGCCTTTTGCTTGGCAACACAATGTTTCTCTCAATATTTACATAAACCAGAATAATTTCACAACGTCTAAAAGGACAAGAATGATATGAGAAGCCTCATCTCCCAATGGAATTTTAGAATATGACTAGAAATAAAAATTCTACTACAACCAATTGAGCATAAAAATGACTGTTCAAACGTTAACTAACAAGTTGTTGGAAACAACGGATGCTACCAAATCAAGAAAACCTATTACAATACCCCAGTCCAGTATGAACAACAATCTTTTGTCCCATGCCATGATCTTAGAATTAAAAAGAAATTAAAAAGTAAATTTCTATCAGTTTATGATATGGATAAATACTAGGTAGTGAAACAAGAATAGCACCTAAATGTTAAAGGTTATTCACACCTTATTGGTAGCTTTTCTAATGCAAGTTAACATTGCTTATATCGCACTAAGTGCCCTGTTGATGAGACTTAAACAGAAACATCTCATTTAATCACCTGCTAAAAAGAACACATACAATCGTCATGTATGTTTTGTAATCGATCTTTTCTTACTTATAACAATTAATTACAACAAATGCAGTTTAACTGGAGTGTTTGATTATTAATATTTAGGTCATTAAGAGAAAGAAAAGAAGTGGACTATATGATAATGAAAGTTACACAAAAGAACAATAATTATGTCAGTTTTGAATGTCCCCAGCTCTTTCCTGTGTTATTTTACACAATCTCCTTGGTAATAACATTGACAATTTCAAACAAAGCCACATCTTTCCTGTTTTATTTTACTTGGGTTTTCGCTGGCAGTTTTGCATTTTTTAAACAATATGCTTTCACTTTCGCTCAAGCATAGTTTATTCTTGGAGGGAAAATATTTATATCCTTTTCTGTCTCATATATGTCAATCGAAACACAAGGAATAATGCGATCTCCATTTAAATCATTATGGATCATACCTTCATGTTTTGTAATTCAGTCACATACAGTACAAATGACGTGGCATTACACAAATCATTATAAATCTTGTTAAATGATTTTAATTTTTTTAAAGATTTCAATTTTCTAAATTATTATGTTTCGGGGATTTGTTTTCTTGATGTATTTTATTGGTGTAAAGATTACCTGAAAGAGAGTGTAGATTATTTCGCGACCACTATGCAAGTCATTTTTACCTTTACCTTTATGCTTGTTGCAAATTAAGGTAGAGAGAAGAAATAAAGAAGACGAAAATTCAACAATTGAAGACCTAAAAATGTTTGTTGAAACTAATAGTTTTATTATTTGACCGCTGGTATATTTTTAAGCATGCTATACCAAATAAAACCTCCTAAGGACAATCAATTAAATCGGCTAATGTGCGAAACCAATTCCAAAACTGTTGTAAATTTGTAATTGGCTGAGTTTTTGCAACTGGTGTGATTGCAACTAAACAATATAAATGTACAAAGTCCTTCATGCAGCCTGATTACCCATTTGATCATATTGCTAAAGAAAGTAAGAAATGAAGGTAGGGTTATTTTCAAAGTTATAATGCATTATTCACAGTATCTCATGTTGCCCCACAAAGACAAAGAAGTAGAGCTAATGTATATACATCATGGTGGTGTGATCTAAATAGATTTATTTTCTGGCAAAGTTATATTTTGATTATACAGGCAATCGTTGTATTATCAATTTTAAATAATTGCAGTTGCACCAGTTGATAAATGCAAGAAAGATTTCCATTGGTCGAACATGATCATGTGATCAGACCCAATTGCGTTTATTTATGTATAAACTGTACGGAGAACTACTTTATATTAACTTCTATAAGTGGAGTCACGTGGAAAGTAACTAGCGTAAACACTAACCTCGAAGGCATACACACTGCACGAAATAAAAACGGTGGGGGCGTTATGTGGTGTGTGACTTCGCATCTGCCAGTTTATACCACGATAAACTCAGAAGAACAACGTCACACTCTTAAATATATTCTTGATCACACATTTCCTGGAAACATTTATTATAATAAAAAACAGCATTGTTGGATATCATTTCATCTTTCAGTCATTCAACAACTTCCTAGGTTACACATGTTATTTTGTAAATGTAATAGTTCGAATGTCATGGAGTGGACTGCTCCATTTTATGTCTATATAAAGTCTTCTCGTTTCAAATTAAATGCATAACAATAACATAACAATAATATCTTATTCTAGCAGAATTCGTGAACTCTAACATTATAATTATCTTTGCCAATTTGATTTGTTTCACATTTTCCATACTTGCTATGGTCAAATCATCATCATGTATTATCCTCATTTTTCTCATATTTGAATATTTGTAGTACATCTCAATGATTACGGTGTACATCTGTTTTCCAAATACAGAGACAATTAATACTCATAAAATCATTTTAATAAAATTATTGGGGTTTTTTCTGTTCGTTAAAACTGTTTTCAATTGGTTGTCTGGTTTCTATTTTACTTGCCATAGCGCACGAAATGGAGCCGAAGAGCAAAGAACGTTGGAATTAAGTGACTTTCAGTATTGGTAAATATACCTGTCTGAGAATTATGGTGAGCTGAAAGTTTCACAATTTCCATTCGATGTTATACTCAGAATATACAACTCAATCCACAGTTTAATTGCATGATAGTGCTTACATCGATTGACAGAGTGAACAGTCACATCAGCAGATATCAAGTGTGCTTCACATATCGCTTTATGTAATTATTACATCATCAGATATCAAGTGTGCTTTACATATCGCTTTATATAATTATTATATCAGCAGATATCAAGTGTGCTTTACATATCGCTTTATATAATTATTTAGAGCGTCATTTTTCCTTATTGATTGGTGTTGCATTTATTTACTGACCTAAAGAAACAAAATGCTTTCAATAATATTAAGACCTTTTCAAATACCCCTTGTGGAACCATATCCATATAATAATAGCGCTAACATCTAATTCGACTGCATACGCAATTCGTAAAATATTAACTCAAGGCAATAACAAATATCCATCAACAAAAATAACAAACATCCATCAACAAAGTAGGGATTTACATTTTTATAGATTTCCAATGTGATAAATGTACCCAATAAAGAATGAAGAAGTAAATAGTTATTGTCCTGTTAGATATATGTATGTATGTGTGTGTGTGCGTGTGCGTGATTTGGATTTTTAACGTAGCTTTAACAATTTTTCAGTCATATCGCTACGATGTCTGCGGTGTAGCAGTTTATAATGATGTCTAGCACTGGGGCATCATGCCGCATACATGTAGCATGATGTCCCACCCAGTCACATCATCCTGACATGAGGCCTACCAGTCCTAACACTAACCTCTTAATGCTGAGTGCCTAGCGAGGCAGCTGTTAGTACCATTTTTGTAAGTCTTTGGTATGATTCAGCCGGTTATCGAACCCACGACCTCCCGCATCCGATTCGGAAGCTCTAACCACTAGGCCACCGGAGCGGTTGTCGTGTCATGTTATATATAGTTTGGACTACCTTGCCGTGTTTATATTTCGCGTGTTCAACTATATGTTCCTGGTACTATAACAACCAAAATGCTTTAAAAGTTGTATATTTTTGCAAATGACTTTTGACAGCAAAGATTACGCTGGCGGTAATATAGAAAAGAAATACTAAGTAATTAGGTAATTTATGATTTCCCAGAAATCACTTTTTGAAGTTTGGTTTTAGAAATTTAGAAAGGATCGAAAAGTTATAAAGCCTAGATCCTAGGCTGGGCTTAATGCACAATCATAGAATTAAATGATATATGGAAAATAAACCACTGAAACGTTTTGCCGTAGTTATCTTTTAAGATCTTTTCAAAAATTGCAATATTTCGGAGCAGCAAAATTCATTTCTCTGTTCACTCTTTCAGGCGAAAACAAGATCGAGAAACTCTGCCCCGAGACCATTTTATGCATAATGAATCAGAGAGCAAATCGACGCCTTGTAACGACTACAAGATCGAGGAGTGTACAGAAGGCCAAGGAAATGATCCAAGAGACGTCCGTGACGACGAAGGTTACGATAATTTCGTTCCGCAACTTGGGTTGTACGAGAATCCCACTACCGCAAAAAATCCTACATCTCGCTATCATATTCAAGGACACGCATTTCTGAGAAAGCATGCCCTTCTTTGTAACGAGCGTTACGATCATATCGATCCGCAACTTGGGTTGTACGAAAATCCCATTAACACTAACAATTCCACAACACGCTTTCATATCCAAGGAAAGGAGCTATTGACAAAGCATGCCGCTCTTTGCAAAGAAGCAAAGTCCAGCAAAAATGAGAAAGGATTGTTTCCCGCTAGAGAAACTCTTGACCCTCAAAAATACATGTCGATTCATGCGAATGAAAGAGACAGCACGATTGTTTTGGACACAGAGAACACGAATCTTTACGAGAACTTCAATCGGGTCGATATGCCATTGGAATGTCATTACGATAATATCTGATTTTGAATAGATCCGACACTTTAAAAATCCTAAGAAACATTATCTGCCCTACTTATTATGTGTACAAAATATTCTGATCTTTTCAATAAAACTATCCGAGAAAGACCGGCATTATGTTATTTTATTATGGAGTGCGTCTGTGTGTGTGTCTATATTATATCCCCGACTTCGTTCATTCCTCTGTTGGGTATGTGCGTGTTTTCAAGATGGTTTGTAGATTATTTTCAGTCGGGGACAAATTAAAATCATCTAACATACATAATAATTAAAAATTCTCTCTCTTCCCATACATTTTCTCACTTTATATATATCTTAAAATAAGTAATGGAAAAGAGTGAGAGGCAACAAACTTTGTAAAATTAACAAATAATTTAGTTCCTTAGAATACAGTTGAAAAATGTAAAAGGAACTTACGGTTTTGCAAATTAAACCACCAAATAGTCATATGTATATATATATATATATATATATATATATATATATATATATATATATATATATATATATATATATATATATATATATATATATACGGTGCGTTGTCGTTAATATAATCGTTATATATTTAAATTAGTGGAGTCGGATACAGATAGATTCACACACTGTTATTTCTCAACAGAAAATTTGATAATACCTCTTGTCATTGGCAAGTAAAACGCAAAAGGATTGAGGATACAGTATCCTTTTGTGGAACTTATTTTATTAAATTTTTTATTTTTATTTTTGCTAAATAGGTGGACTAAATCATGTAACTTGGTTGTCAACTACTACTACTACTACTACTACTACTACTACTACTAATAATACTAATAATGATACATGTGAAATAATGATGATGATAATACCACTAATGATAATGCTAATGATAATGCTGTTCGGTTCATAATCCCTAATTTTGTCATAACGGAAATTTGAGAGCGATAACTTCCTCCAGACGTCACCTGTATACAAAAGCCATTTAGGAATTTTGCATTGCAGCCGAACTTAGTCGTAAAAGGCAAACATTTTGTAACAGCACGTGTACACACACACACACACACACACACACACACACACACACACACACACACACACACAGAGTAGGTATGGGTGAAACGTTGTATGTAATGACGCATGTTTTTTAGGTCAAGATTGCACACAAGTGCATTCACATTGGAGAACATCTGCAATATTCGCCGTTTTCAAACGACATAATATGTTTACGGACGTCGTTTGGAATTACTTACCTCGGGAACTAAAGGTGTATCAACAGAAGTGTTCCAATGAGGATTTTCAATTTAATGGTGTGCAAAATTTATGTTAAAACATTTTTACAATGACGTTTCCTTAATTCAAATTGCAATTAAGGCATAAAACAATTAAACGAGCAAGTCATCGCAGCAGATATAGTAAATGATTCTTCTCTGTGGAACTATTTGGTTAGACTTTTAGCCTGCAGAGGCGCTCACATAGCGGGTGATAGTGCTGTGTAAGATACACTTAAAATAAAACATTTTCTAAAAGTCATCCCACTTGCCACACTTATTGTGGACAAAAATGGATTACTTAACGTATTATGGATTATGACGCTATTCAGATCATCGTTTTCATCTCGTGTAAATGTATTTGTATGTAGAAATCTTAACCTTAACCACATATCAGTGCAACAGCTTGACATACTGAATAAATAGCAATTCACAAATGGATATTGCATGACTGTGTTTAATACCCTTGCAGCAGTAAAGGATGTATTTTGTTTATGCCAGATGTTCATAATCCTTTAACCGATTTTGGTGTCAATAATATTGTTTACAATTGTTGCTTTCAGGAACGGGGATGAAAAACATGTACTAGTTTTAACTGTGGAAACTATACAATCAGGTTTTGCACACACACAAACATAAATTGAACCACTAAACAAGTAATATAGGTGAATGATCTGTGCGATAGTGTGATTACTATGCTCCATGCGGGACTACCAAGAGCGTAGGCATAGATATGTTGTTCCATGGTGGACCATGCAGATCGACTGTAGTTGTGGATGTTCAGAGTTATGACCCATAACGACATACAATTGTACAATAACGGAAAGCAAAGTGTATGTATTGCGTTTTATCTCAATATTCCATTATCATGTCCTCCAATTAATTCTTTGGACTTTGTCTCAAAAAGAAGTCGTAAGGACTGATTTCACATACAGTACGAAACTTTCCAATCTTACTGGCGTATACCAATCGATAATTTGTCTGCGACAAGGTGAAGAACATAGCTTTGAAGTTTCTTGGTGACACGTACTATTTGCACGTTTCTATATTATCGGACACTGCATGCCTGAGCGATATGTGTACTCTGGAAGCTTTTGTAAAGTAATGAGCTCTATAGCCACAGCCAAACCTCCATATTACGAGATGAAAGATTTGCATTAAGAAGTAAGGTGTCTCCAGCCAAATTCGACTGCAGATATGGGCCGAAGCTGCTCAATGCTGACTAGTTTTTATCCCTGGATAGGGACTGTACTCGAATCAGAGAGAAATTATAACTGATATGAACTTCAACTCCCGAAAAATGTTGATTCTGTAAAGGTAAAAAACAAACTGCTGAAAATGAATTTGTGACATATGAATCACATTTAAACCTTATTCAATATCAACTTCTAATCTGAATCATAACAGATTTTGATATCAACACAAATTTCATTAGAATCACTTTAGTACGAATCTGGGTTTATGGGTTTCGTATGTCATTGCATTTGGATATGTCTGCCAGTGAAAACATTAGAAACATTTTCCTATGAAAATCTCTGCACATTAAAGATTTTCACATCTATGCCCATCGCTTATGCACGCGTTAAAACAAGATGAATTAAACACGTACAACAAGTACATGTTATTTGATTGACTGGGCTGATTACGTGTAAATTTAACAAATATTATCATTTGTTTTTGTCTCAATTACAGTACATCCTGCGAATGTGATGATCTGTATGAAAGGTCAGGTACATAGAACTTCAATTTGAATATTACTAAGTGCGCTGAGAAAGTACATACATACATACATCCATACACATTTTGCTGTTACATCGTGTATATGACTATTCCAGGACTATATTAAACTTCAGTAAAGATTGTGACAGTATGGGCCTACTTTTACAGTTTCGTACATATTGGAGTCCTTAATAGAATAGAGGCTAAGCAAAGATTCAGTTCCCCAACGCGCTCTCTCTTTCACCCTCTTATATCGTAATTTACAAGCATTTTTCGTGTTAAAATTAGGAACAAACTGTTCAATAACTATCATGGTGCTTAAATTTGAGTCACGCTTTAACAACTTGTAGAACGGCAGCAACTGTGGTTGTGAGCTAAACGCGTATTGTCGTCGTTTTGAAAATACTTTAAAACATTACGATCAAAATTATAAGTCTGCAATCTCGACCTAAATCATTAAATATTATCAAACTTGCTCTGAGGGCAGAATCTACTTTACTATTGCTTGAGAAACATGCTGTACTATGGACGCGGTTTTAACTATAGAAATGGAAGGCTCTGTTTTTGTCAATAAAGGCATACAAAAAGAAACTATCGCATGCAAAATTTACAAAGAGCAACTGGCAGCGTTAATCGTTTTATGGTTTCATAAGGAAAGATACATAAACAAACATGTTTTCTTTTAACTTTGTCAATATTACAGCACTTATGAACTAGACGATTGCAAGGATGATTATATTTTTATTCTCTAAAATCGATTTGCGTAATTTCTAGGATGCTGAGAAGGTATTCTTTCATAAGAGGGTTTTGAAGACGAGAGCAGAAATACACTGAAATGTGTAATTACACTGGAATCAAAGGCAACACTATACAAAGACGGCAAGTGAAAGAGATTTCCTCTTTTTCTTCTCCGTTTAACGTGGTATAAACTGTTTCTTGCCAAATCACACAGTTTGCATAACCCTATCTGGCCTAATTTGAATCAACTGTTTTAGCTGACATTCGGCAGCTAACAGTTTAACCACCACAAGCACAGTACACGATTCGTCAAGGTTAGTCTTTACTTCCTTTTTTACGTTCTCTTTTCCCAATTTAAAGCGTTTCTTACCACGTTTGTTTCAGCGCAAAAAAGTGGATTGCTGTATAATGTCTACACGACCAATCCAGATTACCTTCTGCAGATTTTTGACTATGAGACGGACACACAGTAAATGCAATACATTTTCTTAGACGTTTTCTGAAAAGCACGGTATAGTGACATACAAATAAAATTGCTTAAAATGAATAAGAAACTTTGCATGTTTTAAGAGAAATATCGCAGAAAAACAAGGAAATCGACCGTCATTTGCGACGGAAACAAATATCTCCCATTAGATCGAATCATAATTATGTAAATTTTCAAATTATTTCCGTGATTTGTTTTCTTTTTAAGTTTGTTCCTTTTTAAATGTACGAATCACCAACTCAAGGATTTCCGTAAATCACGAATCTTTTGTTTTGATTTATTCATTTTAACATGTATTGTCGGGAATATTTGACAATTCTATATCTCTATTGTTTTCAATACAGACCAAATACCTTCGGAAATGAATATTATTTGTTTCTATTCCATAACGCTTACATTGAATCATGCCATTGATAATTTATCTGAGCCTATAATACAAAGTAGAAATTTTATTTTAATTTGACTCCACAACTCATTTGTATCAGTAGTAGTAGTAGTAGTAGTAGTAGTAGTAGTGTCCTTTCAAGTGAACAGGCAAGATATTGTTATGTTAGTCACAGAAATTGTGTGTTGAAAGAAATGTTTTCAGTAATATAACAAGCATTATAAGCTCCAAATTTTATGCATTTACGTTGATCATCTTCCAGTCTCAGATTTGTACATTTGTCCGTCTACATGTCCGTCAGTACCTATCTCTCTCCTAGCAGCTTAGAATATTTATTTTATTCAAGCAGATCCTTTATTTAATGCAATTAGGGTAAAAAAAATATTGACAAATAGGTAGTTATACAAACACTAAAAAATAATCAAGGCTATGGCAAAGATTTAAAAAAGTGCCATGAAACCAGTATGTTAGGATGCGCAGATACAATGTGATTTGTCTTTAAACTCTTCAGCAATGTCATACATCATCCGTCAAGACGTGACGTACATGATGAGAATGACGTCAGTAATGTCCGTTTTTCGTATCTTCGTATTTTGTTGCGTAATAAAGAGAGCAGTAAAGAATTAAACAAATATAGAGATGAAACTAAACAAAAGTTGAAAATGTTCCAATAGCAAAATGTGACTCAAAAACCCTTTTGTTGTAATTTGTGCCATGCTGAGAAGAAAATGACGAATTATATAGAAAAACTCATAAATCCATATGTGAATCAGACAATGAGTAAGGAAGCTGAATGTATATGATCGAATAGTCCAGTATCTTGGGTATAATAGGCACTTTATATTACAGAAGATCGAAGTTCAGACCAGACTCAGATCCACATTTTTTTCGGGGAGTAGGTGGGTTTGTCAGTAAGAGGTGGATCAGAAATCTGCGGAGTAGGAACCCTTGGCATGGGGCCCTTGATTGCAAAGCCCCAAGATGCACCTGTATATTGAGCGTTTCAAACGTATCATTTTAACTATTTCAATAAAAGAAAATACTCTATTAAATGAGTAGTTTTTCTCGCAAAATTTTTTAATGGAGCTTGATGGTTTGGGTTAATGGGGTTGGAACAGGCAGAGAGGTATATCCGTAGATACGCACTCGTGAAATTTGAAGACAATCAGCATAAAGATATTCCAAAACAGAGCATAAAGTACCATTCGTATCACGGAGAACAATTAGTTCGGTTGTTTTTAGTATGTTTATTGACTTCAGGTTAGTTTAACTATTATTATAATATTTAAACGTGTTTGAAAAGACAAATTAAATGTGTGAATTCTGTAAAAACAACTAGGTTGTGTCACTGTCAGCTGAAAGAAAATAAGCTAAGGAGACAGAGAGAGAGAGAGAGAGAGAGATAGAGCTGTATGACAGTATTATTTGCGTGCATATATATATATATATATATATATATATATATATATATATATATATATATATATATATATATATATATATATATATATATATATGTGTGTGTGTGTGTGTGTGTGTGTGTCAACATTTTAAGCTAATGAAGCTCTTTGTAAGGGAAAGAAACAGTTTACATCCACAAAACAAACATAAAGCACAAAAGTAAAGGGATATTTTTGTCTCTCACATGTTTGGATGACAAGGAGGAAATCTTCCAACATGATATAAACAGATGGAAGGAAGAAAAGCGGTCTTTAAACGGGTAATCTAAATGTCTATTTTAGACTGTCGTCATCCCAACAAAGTTGCATAACAGAAATCAAAGAAAGGATTATAGTGCTTATCTCACAGTTAAGCTAAGTGTTAGGAGCTAATTTCAGCTTGGGGATAAAGGACAGAAACCATGCGTGCCGAATTATCATCGCCATGTATAAAATTTACAACAGAAATTATATTCTGGTAAAATTATGCATGGAGGTACTAAAGTAAATGATTTAAGAGAATGGTGCTGCGAGATATACTACTACTACTACCACTAATAATAATAATAATAATAATAATAATAATAATAATAATAGTAATAATAATAATGATAATAATAATAATAAATCTAAGCAGTTATTTGAGGAAATATTATTGAAAAAATGTGTACCATTTGATAAAACTGATGCCAGTTAGACTTTTTATTTAAGCCGAGCTACCTGTTAATTTTCCGTTGTAGCGTCCAATATTGCCTCTTTCGTATGCGTTCTATATCCGTCCACTTGAGCTTAGATTTAATTAGTAGTTTCTCGATGGACTGGAATGAATCCATTGTCGAGTTGTCGCGGTGGATGAGTTTCGCATAGATTTTGTTGCGAATGACGTTCTAGTGGTTATTCATTTGCTTTTTTTTGAATCAACAGTTTCCCAAACATGAAGAGTTGCAAAGATTTTACTTGTTAGAAGACTGATTACCTTTCTAGTTTGACTCGCTAGTTTCTGATTGATCATGATGCTAACCGCTGTCGTCGAATTTCTGAACGATTTAGTTTCTGAGTTTTTGTGCACATTAGGAAGATTTGATTTTGCAGCGGTTTGTGTCTGAATCTGTGCTTTTGTTGGATGCTACTTTGGCACGCACCAGATGGTCCTTCAGAGCTTTAAGTCCACCGTACGCAACCATAGGAACTTCTTGATATATCTCTTGAGATGTTCGGAGGATTCGATATATTGCCAGTGCTTTGGGGTGATCTGTTGTAAATTGGGGTTTAGGTGGGGAGGGGAGTAAGACGTTTTATGGTTTTCGTGGTTTTATATTTCTTAAGGAATCTTCTTTCGAAGAGTTGTAGTTTTGTTAAAATTCTCCTCACTGTAACTCCTTCTCTATGTTCTCCGTCAGAGCAACCCCTTAACCTCTTGGTGACGCTTTCCAAAGGTAGCTGATTTACAGAATATGTGTTTAGTTCGAGTTCACATACCATAAAGAAAATTTTATATACACACGTATACATGCAAACATATATATACATATGCAAACGCGCACACATATTGTTTCACCTTTCACGCCGAAGCATCCAAGAAATATTGTCACAATTCTCCATTTCGATATGCTAGTATTAATTTCTCTAAGATACTATGTCACAGGTAGACACTTGCCAAACGATATGTATTAGATTACATATTTTTTAATAGTTTATGGAATGACAGACGTTCTGAATGGAGAGTAAATAAAGCATTCTATGAAGCTTTTAAATGTTTCAACAATAGCCATCTACTGTTCCACATGAATAGATTATAGAGTATGGACTTGCCTTTAATTCATTATGAAGTGTTTCTCTCAGATATATATTTCTTGATAAAACTACATGTGGAACAAATGTTTAAATGAGGAGAACTGAATGATTATTCGTCGTTGTGGCTTTTTTCCGTTTGTGCTATAGAAGGTATTTATTTGAAAGCTAACAACACCCATATCTTACAAGAAATACAAGGCCGTAATTCTGGTTCATTGCGCATCGTTATTCTATATTTATGACGAATAAAGACTTTTCTACGCCGCATTTACTAAGTTTCAAATCACCTGTTGCTTTTGATTCATTCCAACGAGTACAACTTTCTCGATCTTGTTCAGTATAAATTGTGTTCTCTCTCTCTCTCTCTCTCTCTCTCTCTCTCTCTCTCTCTCTCTGCGTGGACTTTCAGCAACAGTTACTCCGTCTTAGGCGTCATTATTACAAAAGTGGCTGCAGTTGTTGCTTCATTACATGCATGAGAATTTTGCATATAATCTGGATCGATGGACAGTTCTAAAGCAAGTTATTTCATTGCCAGCAGTTCATTGGTTCACACTGATATTAACAGAACCTCTTGTCAGCATCCCATAATGTATGTATGGTGTGTGTGTGATTTTGACTTGTAATGTACCTTTAACAATTTCTCAGTCATATCACTACAATGTCTGCAGTGTGGCAGTTGATAGTGCTGTCTAGCACTGAGGAATCCTGCCGCAGACGTCTGGCATCATGTCCCACACAGTCATAATATATACTGACACCTGGCCGACCAGTCTTAACACTAACCTCTTAATGCTGAGCGCCAATCGAGGGAGCTACTAATACCATTTTTTAATAAGTCTTTGGTATGACTCGGCGGGGATTCGAACCCGCGACCTCTTGCATCCGAGGCGGACGCTTTAACCACTTGGGCTACCGGAGATGTCTTTGTGCATTTAGCATTGTATATTGATGGTATCCTTATCAGCAAGACATACCGAAAGACATGTTGAGCAGTTAGTTTGATTTTTGAGGTGAAATGAATGTGGTCCAACATGGGCCGTAGGACTAAACAGACCAAGGGCCGTGAGGATTAGTGTCTAACCTCAAGAAATAACCGTGAGGATTGCAGTGTCTGACCTCAAGAAATGGCCTTGAGGATTACAGTGTCTAACCTCAAGAAATGGCTGTGAGGATTACAATGTCCAACCTCACGAAATGGCCGTGAGGATTACAGTCTAACCTAAAGAAATGGCCATGAGGATTACAATGTGGCCGTGAGGATTACAATGTCCAACCTCAAGAAATGGCCGTGAGGATTACAGTGTCTAACCTTAGGAAATGGAGGAAGACCAAGATGTTACCATTTTTCCATAGGATAGGTATAACGATTAATAATGACTTTGGCGTCTTTGCCAAAATAAACCTGTTTTAATATTTAGCATCAGAAGCCTATGCATATTTTCTGTTACAACAACAACAACAACAACAGCTACTACTACTACTACTTCTAATGGCAATAATAATAATAATAATAATAATAATAATAATAATAATAATAATAATAATAATTGCATAAATAGGTATTAAATATATAATACGTTTTTTATTTCAATTGGACGAGCATATAAACAAAACAAATAATGTGATGACTGAAATAGGAGAGGGACATCCTTACAGCAACATAACATAAACATATGTGGGCTTTGAAGAAATATATCTCGGTGAAACTAAATAACTTGGATTTCCATCTTGCATGCATAATAAATATGTGATTCGGTTTCCTGTTGGCATGGTGATAAGAACAAATACATGACAACACTGATGAATATTACGCCTCTATATGAATTATATTTCATGAATTCAAAATATTAGAATAGCAGAAAAGAAAATTGCAGCTTAGTCTAAGACTCTGCTGACTAAATCACTCTCGGCGAAACATAATTCCAAAGAATGAAAGTAACAGCAAACAAGTCTATGTCGAAAATTTAAGAATATATATATATATATATATATATATATATATATATATATATATATATATATATATATATATATATATATATATATATATATATATATATATATGGGGGGCGTCTGTGTGACCTCCTTTATTATTGAAATGAGAAATTTGTGCTACAGCCAATGAAGGGGCCTTTGTTGCACCTACGCGCAAATTCTGGTCAGCCCGACAGGCCTAATTTTTACACCGAATGTATAATGGATCATAAAATGAAATCAAATTTGTTCTGTAGTGGTGTATTAGAATTCCCATTTCCTAAGTGCCCTCGTGATAACTGTTATTGATCTTTTATGTACGTTTGCAGAGGAACCCTATGAGGAAATAACAGCTTACAAACAACCAATTGTAATCTCACTCAGAAAGTTTTTTTTCTAAAAGAAACCTTGCTCTAAAGGTGGTGCACAGCTTATAGACTTTTTTTTACTGAGTTTGTTGCCTAGTACAAGAGGTTTAGAAGTGATAAAGGAAAATAATTAAGTTGTCGACAGAGCAGCGAACATTTTTACTTTTAGATTCCACTTTTAGAAGTACATAATTTCAAGATTTCATCATTTACAATATAATTTCCTATCAAAATGCAGCTGTCCGTATTTGATCCATAATGAATTGTGCTGAATATGTACCAAACATTCCCAGTGATAGAGAAATATGTATCAAACATTCCCAGTGATAGAGAACATTAATACAATCTACCGACCACATCACAATCATTTAAAATGCTTGAAAAGTATTGTCAGATTTCTTATGTAATATATCCACTTTATATGTCTGGGAGTTTGATATGCTGTTGAAGCTACAATGCTGATTTTAGTATTCACAGTTTTCCTTCAGTTTCAACTGGCTAGTGTGTATTCCGAAACAACAACTGGTAAGCAAGATCTCTATGTATGTATGTATGTATGTATGTATGTATGTATGTATGTACGTACGTATGTATGTATGGATGGATGTATGTATGTATGTATGTATGTATGTATGTATGTATGTATGTATGTATGTATGTTATTTACATAATTATGTATTATAAAATAAAAGTTGAATCTTCGGTTTATTCACAAAATATCACTATTAAAAGAAACTTGTTTCATTGGCATTTCCTACATAGTCCAATTTTTAACAATATAATACCAGCGTGATATGAGTGGGTTGGGGGTGGATAGTGTTTTAGAAAGGAAGAATATAAATAATCGCAGTAAAAATTCATACACCATGGTGTTATTTGTGTTTCATAATGCTGAATATGTAACAAACACTCCAAGTGATAGAGAACATTAATACAGTCTACCGACCACATCACAATCATTTAATGGGCAAATGTAGACAGGTTTCAGGTTGAAAGGATATCATGACATTTGTTTCTTGCATTGTCATATCTGTCATGTCATCTTATCATGATTTTTGTTTTAAACATATGCTAAAAAGTATTGTCAGGTTTCTTATGTACCATATCCACTTTATATGTCTGGGAGTTTGATAAGCTGTTGAAGCTACAATGTTGATTTCAGTATTCACAGTTTTCCTTCAGTTTCAACTGGCTAGTGTGTATTCCGAAACAACAACTGGTAAGCAAGATCTCTATGTATGTATGTATGTATGTATGTATGTATGTATGTTATTTACATAATTATGTATTATAAAATAAAAGTTAAATCTTCGGTTTATTCACAAAATATCACTTTTAAAAGAAACTTGTTTCATTGGCATTTCCTACATAGTCCAATTTTTAACAATATAATACCAGCGTGATATGAGTGGGGTGGGGGTGGATAGTGTTTTAGAAAGGAAGAATATAAATAATCGCAGTAAAATTCATATACCATGGTATTATTTGTGTTTCATATTGATTTTAAATAAGAGAGTTACAAACTCTCTTTTAAATATTTCAAATAAGTGCAAGCTGCGCAGTACTAAAATAACCTTAATGCAATGCATATATTAGTATACCGTTAGTTAGTTACCGACCACTTTGGTGGCACGAAACTGGCTGGTTTTAACAGCTGCCTCGCTTGGCGCTCAGCAGTAAGAGGTTAGTGTTAGGATTGGTCGGCCTGGTGTGAAGATTATGTGACTGGGTGGGACATCATGCTATATGTCTGCGGCATGATACCCCAGTGCTAGACATCACTATAAACTGTCATACTGCAGACATCGTAGCGATATGACTTAAAAATTGTTAAAGCTACGTTAAAAATCCAAATCCACAAACCATTGGTTATACAAATTAACAGACCATTGATATAGGTGCATATATTACGCATTGTTTTTAAAACAACTCAGAGCCGCAGGGAATGACTGGTATGTGCACCCAATCTTATCACCCACCAATTAATTTATAATGGGAATTTGTCGAGCTGCAGTACCTATCTTCTTTTTCAAATCTTAGCAACTTTTTACCTTTTTTTAAGCCAAATCAGAAACGTCTGTAACATTAATACGGATTACCTTTCCTGTGTGTGAACTTCACGTGCATCAGACGGTACATACGAATTCTAGCATGAGTAAACAGCGTAATATGAACTTTCGAATGTCTAATCAAATCTAACGGATTTTATTCTGTATTATGACATACGATTTTTAACTTCTGATTGGATCTTAATGTACCTCTTTTACGAAGGAAACGAAACTTTGTTCACCCGATTATCTGACCAACTGTCATGGATAACAGCACGAGAAACTTGTACCAACATGTCATACGCCATTCTTCCCGGCATGCGAGCTGCACGCGCTCTTGGAAAGATGCGTGTTGGAGAATTCGCCTGGATTGATGGAAAGGAATACACTTTCTGCTATGAAAAAAGTAACCTAAGCATTGTTTTTGTATTTTTGTCATACCCTACCTAGCAAAAGTTGGTGGGATTTGTATACACTTGTTCCGTTTGTTTCCTCGTCTGTCCGTCACACTGTATTCCCAAGGTATAGATCCTAGATCATTCAACATCTATTCATGGATCAAGCTAAACATCGCAAAATTGTAGTTACTGAAGCTAAAGGAGAATAATGTGGCAGAATACATACAGTGCTCTCTTAGTACTCGATAAGGTTGTATGTTAAATCAACATATTTGTAATCTCTTTGTACCTTCACATTTATATTTGTTCAAAATTAATAGTTGTAAGGCATACAAATTAAGCCAAACACAATCCACATATTTGTTATAACGTAGGCCGATGGCATTTCTCAGAACTGCTGACAGTAAAATAACCTCTGAACAAAATAATCAAATTTCATGAAAACTAAAATTGCGGCATAAAAGGAAATCTGACTCAAACATAAATAATAGTTTAAGACAACGGAGCACATAAAAAATGATGAACTGTTATGCTACAGTAAGGACATTGCTGAATTTATTTTAATATGTAGTTATTATTTTCAACCACATTAAAATAGAAATTAATTTTTTCTAACCTATCAAAGGGAATAAAACTGCACTGCTGAAGCATGTGCAGGCAATATGTAAATGTTCTGATTTTAAAATATTGCTGTTTGTTTTTAACCGTACGTTTGTAAATCAGCATTATTTAAATAATTTGAAATAATGGATATGAGTATATTCATTACATTAAAACTTTAAATTGTATACAAATATTTTATTGTATAAATATAGCTTTTAAACAAACATTTTTCAAACGTTCCTCTCTTTGGTCAGTGAATTATACGATCACGTATACCATGTTTTATAAGATCGTGTTTACCGTGTTTCATACGATCACGTATACCATGTTTTATACAATCATTTATACCAAGTTTTTCCGCTCCGTTGCCTAGGGGTGGGAGCGTACGCGTCGGATGCGGGAGGTCGTGGGTTCGATCCCCGGCCGAGTCATACCAAAGACTTACACAAATAGTACTAACAGCTACCTCGCTTGGCTCTCAGCATTAAGAAGTTTGTGTTAGGACTGGTCGGCCCAGTGTCAGGATAATGTGACTGGGTGGGGCATCATGCTACATGTCTGCGGCATGATGCCCCAGTGCTGATCATCACTATAAACTGTCACACTGCAGACATATTAGCGATATGACTGAAAAATTGATAAAGCTACTTTAAAAATCCAAATCACACACACACACATACCAAATTTTTGTTGTAAACATGGATTGTCCTTTAAAGCCAAATGCATTATATCCACTGCTGACAGCACCTGATGAATATGGGTAGGCTGGCTTTGCCAAATCATATAAATAATCATCTACTTAGACTACGAATTGGTAAGGTCTTGTACATCAGCGAGTATGTGATGTCAGACTGGGATGTTATGATGTCTAGTTACATCAAGGTGTAGGTGATCACATGGTTTTTACACCCTGTAAACACCGCATAGCTTTTACAACTTAGCACTGAAAAATGAATTTAAAAAATCGTTAGCTGTAAAAAAAGTTTCAAAAGAGATTTAATTTTTTAAATATATTTGGTATCCAATATGTTCTTTATATATAAAGTTACTCTATCATAAACGACATGTCTGAGGAGTACATTAACTATAGGATGAAATTGTGGAAAAAAGAGATTTGGTAGATTATGCGTTCGTGATATTATTAATTTACTCAAAATGAATTTTACTTTATTTTTAAAATATCCACGATATACATAATTTAGAACTAAACTGGAAAGGTGTATAAAACATTTGTATGCAATTCAGAATGATGTTAAAATAATTATCTACCATATTGAAAGCCCTTGCATCATCCGTATGTCATGTAATGTATTATAAGACTGAACTGTGGTATGTCTGTAGTGTGTATCTTGACATTCTATTTTTTTATTTCTGCATAATTATTCATATAAATTTTATTGTTTTATTTTTAAACTGAACATTTACTTGGATAAATGAATTGAATTGACAGATTAATAGGGAAAACGTGCTCCTCGGAGACCTTTGATTATGTTTATATTACATAGTAACGCAATTAACAATGTATTATTGACATTTTCAAGAAACATTTTTCCATTGTCAATGTATTCATAGCGACATGGAAACAATCGGCAAATCTGACACATTAGATGTGTGTAGCGTAACGCCATAAGCTTGTTACAGAAAAACACCCAAGAATAAAGCCTTTGTCGCCTTTTCCAATCTATTGTTTTTCATGCGCAGCTTTTAATGTCATACAAACTTCAAGTTCACCAGACTGAATCTTTTTCATGGACATATTAAACAATCATTCGGAATGTGCACACGTATCAGATTAGTGACTTATAGGTTCCGTCTACTACGAAAAGTTTTTCACTGTCCATATTTTCATAATTTTTTTTTTTGCTTAGGGGGATTATAGATGATACTGTCTTTTTCACAAAACAAAACTGGATAAACTTGATTCTGGTGCAAATATACAAATCACAGATCTCGTAAAACGTTTTGTTTCATGAAGTAAAAAGTACACAACATTTCAACTGCCCTTTATCGCACTTTGCATTTGTAGGCCAACCACCTGAAATACCGAAAATGGTTAAAATAAAAGAACAATAAACAAATGAAGCAATTATTCATATTATCTCCTTTTACCTACCCCAAAAACATGTTTGCACTGAATATTTTTTTATGATGAAAATCTAACAGATAAATAATTTAGCATCACGGTATCGTACCGACCTTGGAGGATTACAAGTGTAAATACTGTCACGTCTGAAATATTTTTTTTCAATAACAATATAAGTGTTTTAAATTAAAAATTTAAATTTTCTACGCAAAGTGATTAGCAATATATTTTATTGTCGTACCAGATTTCCGGACGTTGTTTTTCTGTCATTACGACTTTGATGCCTTTTTTAAAAAGAAGGGTAATATTGTAAATTATGGAAATCTTGGCAAATCCACCATATTGATTGCATGTAATTTTCCAGAATCATTTCTTTATGATGTGCGTATATTTAAGAGGGATTAACAGTTTCAAAGACAGAACATTCTAAATCAAGTTTTCTTAACACAACTTGTTTGCTAATAATGTGTTTGTTTCTGATAGATTTTAGTTTAAACATATTTTATTTCATAATTGTGTAGCTCTAAATTAGAATATTTTGGGAGTAGAGACAGGGGAGGTACAAAAATAAATAAATAAATGGAACAGAACAAAAAAACGTAGAATTAAAGTGAATTGTACTTCTTTCTAGAATGTTGCACCAGTCGCAGTTCTGGCTGCCTCATTTCGTATTTTTTTAATACAAAACAGACGCTAACGAGACGAAAAAAATATGCAGATATGTCACAGTGAGGAGAGAGGACGCAAACGAAAACCTTACTTACATTCGCAACAAAGGTAACAACCTTGAATTCAGCGATAATAATACTTGAAACAGTGTTTTCTTTATTGCATTGTCGATTTAAACCTAATTGATTATGAACTACAGTAAAATGATACATGAATAACTCATTATTATGCAATTTTTCGTGAATCATGAGTGCATTTGTCATCACAAAAGTTAACAAATGATTTGAAGAAAAAAATCTTTCTGATTCTTTGAATTGTTAACCTTGTAACTTTATGCAACAATATAACTACAAATGAGAAGAAAAATACTTGATCAGGAACCTTTAATATGGATCACATCCGGTTTGTGACGGTGAAAACATTAGGTATGTTAAATCTTTTCAGGCGTTCATCGCCACGATCCTAAATTCTAGTAATTTACATTTGATTTGAAATAAATATACGAAACATTTAGGAACGATCCTTTTGCACTATGAAATGATTAATGTTTCGAAACCAATGACAGCGTAATTTAATGGTTGCATATACTCTCAAAGTAATATGACGTGCAAAGGCAAATACTGAGTCAATCACAAAGTCGAATGAACGAATAGAAGCAACTGATTGGCTACTATTCGGGATGACACAAATGGTAAAATTATGATCTGGATCCTGTTTTTATCGTCGGAAATGTATCAACATTTTATTAATTTCGACCAGATGAACAGTTCGAGAACAATGAGGATACGCTACCATACGCTGATGCCGAAAATGAATGTCTCAAGTCCAGTGCGTCCATGCAGGGAGTGGAAACCTTTATAATACCAATGATTACTCCAGTAAACAGGACACACTGGATCAAGGATTTCAATGATACCAGTATCATCAACAGTTTGAGTAGGCTTTTAGTCCAAATGACATATACATGAATATATATATATATATATATATATATATATATATATATATATATATATATATATATATATATATATATATATACAGATAGATAGATATTCAGTCTTCATATCGTAGTATTATTCTCATAACACTTTATCTGTCTCAGATCAATATTAATTTTATGAGTAATATTTCATGTTTTAAATATTCACTCTTGGGTGATTTTTGTAGACGATAAGGTGCATGATCAATACAATTATAGCCAGTGTCCAATGAATACCGTGCTTCATACAGTTATTTTCAGTATCAAATGCAGTTATATCAAGTGTCCAATGAATAACGTGGTTCATTGAGCTGTATCCAGTATCCACTGATTTATGTGATTCATTCAGCTGTAGCCAGTATCCACTGCATAACGTGGCTCATACAACTATTATCATTGTCAGTTGAATCATGTATAATAAGTCATGTATAACAAGATGAACATGTTTTTAGAAGTTATCTCATTGTATGCAGAGTTCCGATGCGTTTACTAAATACACAATTAGGTCCTCCCATTTATTTCAATAGACGAATTCACATTATACATTACTGAGAATGCCAGCATACAGTATATAAAAATAAAGAAGAATAAAAAAATATTTCTCTGTCGCATAGATGATATTAAGTGTCTTAGGACCTAGAAAGTCATGTCAGATATTCTACAAACATTTTTGCCGTATCTTGTGCAGGTCATGGACAGACGGTGACACAGATTTGTATCGGTATAGTGAAGATGGACCATGACGGTTTTGAATTCGGTACCACGTCATGTGATGAAAGTCATACAGTTATATGTGATAAGAGTAAGTTTAATATTTTAAATAAGATTTAATGTTTTCAAAATATTGTTTGATTTAGGAATTATAGGGGAGTACCGTGGAAATACTGAAAACTAGTGACATAATTCTATAACTAGCGAGAATGAGTATTACACAGAGCTTACTGGAAACCGAAATGAATAATTCAAAACATAAATCACAAAGGCGCACGTTCAAGAGATGATACTACAGTATTCTCTTCAAAGATGAATTGCTAGATAGAGTTTGCCACTACATATGTAATACTTTCTTGACAAGTGACAATTTACATTCATTACCTTCTTGTGAGCATGCCAACAAAAAGCCGAAATTCCCAACAAAGGTATGTATGCGGCAGTAACCAATAACATCTATTGCGTTTTTTCTAATACTCCCTTCAGAGAGTGGTTAATATTCTTGGGTCTTCAATCTGAAGATAAACACGCACACACACACATATACACATACACACAGACACATATACACATACAACTTTGGAACCTTGGATGAGGAAACATGGCACAGACATCCATACCACCTAATATGAGTTGGATTCTTACATCAAATTTAAGATAAAAAAATACATTAACTCATTTGTGTTAAACACAGGTTATATTTTCCACCTTTGCAGCCGGTATCAATACCTCATTAACATTGGCAACCAGAGGTGAAATGGTGCCGAGACTTGGTGACTCCAAGTCTGGAATAGCTTCTAACCTCGTTTTTTCTTGACGTTTTAAGGAGAAACAAAACACAGACACACACATAGCTAGGATGGATAATGTAATATTGCAAACACCTAACGGATTTTTTAATTTTTCATAGTTACAGACATAAATACTACTAAATACGAGTTGGATTCTTGCAGGAAAAGCGAAAAGGAAAATAGGTTAACTCACTTTAGCCTAAAACGGTTATATTTTCGTCCCTTGCAGGTGGCGTCCATACTGCATTTACATTAACAACCAGAGATGAAATGATGCATCGCCTCGCTGATTTGAAGGCTTCTAAACAGCCGCAACCTGATCGTACGTATAATGACACTTCAATGGGCAGTTAAAATTCGTACAACATAAAATATTCCGTTTACATCATGTCCGTGAATTTATTTCACCTTAGATTTTACAAGTTCTTGTGAACGAAAACAACAACTATTACAAATCCATTTAGTTCATGTACATTCTCGACTCACTTGGCTCACGTTTACTGTTCTGAAGAAAAGCATATGTATAAGAGAAAACACTGCTATTTTGCATTATTTCATAAATATACATCATTTAACTGTCGAAATATAAATGAGAGTTCTAAAATACATTTACCATGCTATAACAATTTACTAAATGTACGTGTGGCCTTTTTTTGTTGTTGTCAAAGGACAATAGCCTGAACCGTCACATGCAGATATGCGTACATAAAGAAATTGTAAGATATGCATAAAATATACTACATTGTTAAGATTATTGAAGATGATTACAGTCATACATCTGTGTTACGTGGAGATCCAGCAGGCATACGTCACGGGACATGCTCTTTTGAACTTAAGTTGGCCACACATGTGTCTTTCGCTAGCAACATTTCACGTCATTCAGCCACTGGAAATAAACTCAAATCGAATATAATTCATGTATCGTCATATTGAAGCTATTTGAATCATATCACTTACACATGAATGCGATGCATGTACAGACGGCATATATTTCAAGTTGTTGGGGAGAAACGCTAGAGATGTTTCAGTTATTATTGGCGAAGGAAACTCTGGCAAATGGACAAACTGAGTTTCGGCAAATGGACAAATTGATAATATATTAATCCATAGGAATACTTTGAAGGAGGTTCTCCGTTGTGTGAAAGGCTGTGATACTGAGATTTACAGGTTTTCAAATTCTGAAACGAGCTAAACTGGATGTGTGCTGCAAAAATACTGAAGAACAACAGCTAACACGTTTGCAAATGATTATATGATTGTTATATAAATGTATGTTGCACGTACATGATCGAAGTTATATGAATATAACCGCATGATTGGAGTCAATTACATCTGCAAGTAAAGTAAGGTCTGTGAGATCTGATATTTTGTATTATATGTTACATGTACTAAATGTTTGTAAACTTCTATTTCTGCATTTCAGATTTGATATTCATCGTATTATACTCGACCTTATGGGTGTTACCCTTTGCTCTATCGATTGTCGCCATCGTGAAGTACCGGAAAAAACGTTTGACTAAAAGCATTGAGAAGAATAGTATATACAAGTCGCGTCGTTCTGATGCAAAGTAGGTCTTTCTGTCACTGTCTCTCTGTGCGTCTGTCTGTCTTAACTCTCTCTCTCTCTCTCTCTCTCTCTCTCTCTTAAGTGCTGGGGAGGCTCAGCTGTTAATGGGTTGATCTTGTGACTATATTTGTTTTACATGCCTCGTCATAATATAACCTTCAAAATCAGTACGGTAAAATAGTAAACCACAACCCCACATGTCTCTCTTGTGTATTTGGTATCTAACTAACGTCATTGTGGTTACGAATAGAAATGATTAAGAGGCAAAAATAGACACATATGTCAATAACGTGTCGGTTCGTTTATTACAGTGACAATGAAAGAATACATATGCTTATAATAAGCACCACTCACGCTCTGACATATATGGTAAAGACCTAATCACGCTGAACAAGCAATTACTTCGAATGGTTAGATAATAGATATAGATATTTTAACATAATTTGTAATAGTATTTCTCCTCCTCATAACTGGAGATGCAGAAACGTAACAAATAAAACAGATATTTTTAATAATAATCATTTCAAATTAGCATCAGATGCGGCTAATGAGGAAACAAATTACGTAAGTTGGTGATTAACGACCTGTTTTAGTAAAATGACGAGAAATTACAAATTTTTAGAAATATATTGTAGCGAATTAACATTCGAAGCAATAAATTGGGGTTTCTTTCTTCTGCAATTCGCATTGGAATACAATGTTAAATTTAACCACCCAAACATATTTTTATATGAAGTCATCAAACACAAAAAAATACCAGTAACACAGTCTCTCGTAATTATTCAAAATTGTTCAAAATTGTTCAACATGTTATTCGAAAATTATAGTTTAAGTGAGCAACGTATTGATTCGGATGAAAACATCACGAGAAGACTTAAGCAACATATTCCTGATTACAAATTTAGAACATCAATGAAAGTCTCTTGTAACTATTAAAAGTTGATCCAAATGTTACTCGAAAACTTTAATTAGGTAAGAAACGTTATGATTTAGATTAAAATATCACGAAAAGATTTCAGCAAAATATTTCTGATTCCAAAGTTAGACTAAACGATGATGATACATTTTCATTGCTGCCTTGTGAAATAGTTATAAAAATAAGTAGTATTGTTCGGTAAAACATAATTTTATAAATCAATGGATTGTTTCAAACTATGATTTAACACTGCTATAAACAAAGGACGTTGGAAACAAAATATAATTCCAACAAATTTTACACTGCCTGTAAGAAGTCGTCAAAGACATACACGAGACGATAACTTGGGAAAAACTGTGTGGACAACAACACCATGGCAACTGCAACTGAACATCATTTTAAAGACAATGATCTCGAACGGAAAATGTTTTATTCATGCTAATACCCACAAAAGCAGATTTAAAAATAAACATTTCAAATTATAAAATATTTTATAAATTACAATTTTATGGATTATGTTTATTTTTCAAATTTCCACATTTTTAATAAATACTGCAAACAACAACTGAACTAATCATTGAAGGAAAATGGCATGACCAACTGTGAAGAAAAGACCTGTCGATTTATAAATAAATCAAGCTGTCCATCGGCTTTCAAAGATGAGGATGTAACGCTGCCATGAATTCCAGATAATGCTGACTTTTTGTTTGACTGCTCGAAGCACAAATGATTAGTAATATTTTTAATCGTTTTTAATCTTAAAAAAAGATTAGCCTAAAGCAAATGTAGCAGGAATAGAAACACGTATGCAAGTGCATGAGCAAAAGACAGAGGAACGGGATTAGATTTAGGAAAAACTACTTTATACTAAATTTGTCACAGACAGATCAATAGTTCTTGAGTTTTCGGAATCATGCAGATAACTGTAATAACTGTCATAATTTTTGCATCTCTCTGTGTAAACAACCATTTAAACTCTTACATAATCGTAAGTTATCTCTTACTCATTACGTCACTTGCATCACGTTGTAAAGCTACTCTCTGGATCTGCTAAATCTTCAACTATGCAATCTCCTAAACATTCTACACTTTCCAACAGTTTATGCGATCTAAATTACAGTTGCAAGTTACGACTGTAAATATACTCCATATACAGTTGTTTCCACTACCTTCTGCTGTCATAAGTTTCGGCGTTTCATATGTTTGACTAAACAACCATTAAATCTTACACAAAGCATCTTAATTCTCCTTTTTTCCCATAACTCAACAAGCTTTGCGCCGCAGATGAAATATTTTCACCTTGAATCTGTTCGTTGAAATCATATACTAATGTCCCTGTTTCTTGTAGTTCTTGAACACATGATTGCTTTGTATTAATTGCTTTCATCACTATGTGAGAAGGAGTTACTATTGGTTATCTTTGTGCAATGGTAGGTTGAAAAGGGTGCTATGAATATATGCCCAGATTTTTATCATTTGGATGTAGGAATTTACTCCCATAGTTTGTACAGCATAATACATTAATTAAGCTACTTCCACCTTTATTTGGAATGTTCCTTTCATATTCGCATTTGTCGTTTGCTTTGCAATGCAATGTTTCTCTCAATACTTACATGAACAAGAATAATTTCATAACGTCTAAAAGGACAAGAATGATAACAGAAGCCTCATCTCCCAATTGAATTTTAGAATATGACTAGAAATAAAAATTATACTAGAACCAATTGAGAATAAAAATAACTGTTCAAACGTTAACTAACAAGTAGTTGGAAATATACGGATCCTACCAAATCAAGAAAACCTATAACAATGCTCCAGTACAGTATCAACAACAATCTTTTGTCCCATGCCATGATCTTAGAATTAAAAAGAAATTAAAAAGTAAATTTCTATCAGTTGATGATATGGATAAGTTTTAGATAGTGATACAAAAATATCACCTAACCTTTAAAGGTTTTTCACACCTTATTGGTAGCTTTTCTAATGCAAGTTAACATTGCTTATATCGCACTAAGTGCCCTGTTGATGAGACTTAAACAGAAACATCTCATTTAATTACCTCCTAAAAAGTACACATACAATCGTCATGTATGTTTTGTAATCGATTTTTTCTTACTTATAACAATTAATTACAACAAATGCAGTTTAACTGGAGTGTTTGATTATTTAATATTTAGGTCATTAAGAGAAAGAAAAGAAGTGGACTATATGATAATGAAAGTTACACAAAAAAACAATAATGATGGCAGTTTCGAATGGCCCCAGCTCTTTCCTGTGTTATTTTACACAATCTCCATGGTAACAACATTGATAATTTCAAACAACGCCACCTCTTTCCTGTTTTATTTTACTTGGGTTTTCGCTCGCAGTTTTGCATTTTTTAAACAATATGCTTTCACTATCCTTGTTCTGTCTCATATATGTCAATCGAAACACAAGGAATAATGCTACCTCTATTTAAATCATTATGGTTCATACCTTCATGTTTTGTATTTCAGTCACATACAGTACAAATGACGTGGCTTTACACAAATCATTATAAATCTTGTTAAATGATTTTAATTTTTTTAAAGATTTTAATTTTCTAAATTATTATGTTTCGGGAATTTGTATTCTTGATGTATTATATTGGAGTAAAGATTACCTGAAATAGAGTGTAGACTATTTCGCGACAATTATGCAAGTCATTTTTACGTTTACCTTATATGCCTGTTGCAAATTAAGGTAGAGAGAACAAATATAGAAGACGAAAATTCAACAACTGAAGACTTAAAAATGTTTGTTGAAACTAATGGTTTTGTTACTTGACCGCTGGTTTCATTGTTGCTTTGGGTCTGGTATTGAATCACAAATCTTGGTATATTTTTAAACATGTTATACCTAATAAATACTTCTTATTGATTGGTGTTACATTTATTGACTGATTTAAAGAAACAAAATGCTATCAATAACATTAGGACCTTTTCAAATACCCCTAGTGGTACCATGTACATATAATAATAGCGCTAGCATCTAATTCGACTGCATACGCAATTCGTAAAATATTAACTTGAGGCAATAACAAACATCCATCAACAAAGTAGGGATTTACATTTTTGTAGATTTCCAATGTGATGAACGTACCCAATAAAGAATGAAGAAGTAAATAGCTATTGTCCTGTTATATGTGTGTGTGTGTGTGTGTGTGTGTGATTTGGATTTTTAACGTTGCTTTAACAATTTCTCGGTCATATCGCTACGATGTCTGCAGTGTAGCACTTTATAATGATGTCTAGCTCTGGGGCATCATGCCACAGACATGTAGCATGATGTCCCACCCAGTCACATCATCCTGACTCGAGGCCTACCAGTCCTAACACTAACCTCTTAATGCTGAGCGCCAAGCGAGCTGTTAGTAATAATTTTGTAAGTCTTTGGTATGATTCGGCCGGGGATCAAACCCACGACCTACCGCATCCGAGGCGGAAGCTCTAACCACTAGGCCACCGGAGCGGCTGTCGTGTCCTGTTATATGTAGTTTGGACTACCTTGCCGTTTTTATATTTAAGTGTTCAACTATATGTTCCTGGTACTATAACAACCAATGTTTTAAAAGTTGTATATTTTTGCAAATGACTTTTGACAGCAAAGATTACGCTTACGGTAGTATAGAAAAGAAATACTAAGTAATTAGATGATTTATGATTTCCCAGAAATCACTTTTGAAAGTTTGGTTTTAGAAATTTAGAAAGGATCGAAAAGTTATAAAGCCTAGAACCTAGGCTGGGCTTAATGTACATTCATAACATTACATGATATATGGAGAATAAACCACTGAAACGTTTCGCCGTAGTTATCTTTTAAGATCTTTTCAAAAATTGCAATATTTTGGAGCAGCAAATTTATTTCTCTGTTCACTCTTTCAGGCGAAAACAAGATCGAGAAACGCTACCCCGAGACCATTTTATGCGGTGGAATAATGAATCAGAGAGCAAATCGACGCCTTGTAACGGCTACAAGATCGAGGACAGCACAGAAGGTCAAGGAAATAATCCAAGAGACGTCAGTGATGACGACGGTTACGATAATTTCGATCCGCAACTTGGGTTGTATGAGAATCCTATTGCCGCTAACAATTCTACATCTCGCTATCATATTCAAGGACACGCACTATTGAGAAAGCATGCCCCTCTTTGTAACGAGCGTTACGATTATATCGATCCGCAACTTGGCTTGTACGAAAATCCCATTAACACTAACAATTCCACAACACGCTTTCATATCCAAGGACACGAGCTATTGGCAAAGCATGCCGCTCTTTGCAATGAAGCAAAGTCCAGCAAAAATGAGAAAAGCTTGTTTCCCGCTAGAGAAACTCTTGACCCTCAAAAATACATGTCGATGCATAATAATGAAAGAGACGGCACGATTGTTTTGGACACAGAGAACACAAATCTTTACGACAACTTCGATCGGGTCGATATTGGAATGTCAATACGATAATATCTGATTCTGAGTATATCCGCAACTTTAAAAATCCCAAGAAACATTATCTGCCCTAGTAATTATGTGTACAAAATATTCAGATCTTTTCAATAAAACTATCTGAGAAAGACTGGCATTATATTATTTTATTATGGAGTGCGTCTGTGTGTGTCTATATTATATCCCCGACTTGGTTCCTTCCTCTGTTGGGTATGTGAGTGTTGTCAAGATGGTTTGTAGATTATTTTCAGTCGGGGACAAATTAAAATCACCTAACATACATAATAATAAAAAATTCTCTCTATAAAATTAACAAATAATTTAGTTCCTTAGAATACAGTTGTAAAATGTAAAAGAAACTTACGGTTTTGCGAATCAAACCCCAAAATAGTCATATATATATATATATATATATATATATATATATATATATATATATATATATATATATATATATATATATATATATATATATATATATATATATATATACCGTGTCGTTAATGTAATCGTTATATATTTAAATTAGCAGAGTCAGATACAAGTAAATTAACACACTGTTATTTCTCTACAGAAAATGTGACAATACCTCTTGTCATTGGCAAGTAAAAAGCAAAAGGAGTGAGAATACAGTATCCTTTTGTGGAACTTATTTTATTCAATTTTTTATTTTTCCTTTTGCTAAATAGCTGGACTAAATCATGTAACTTGGTTGTCAAGTACTACTACTACTACAAAATAATAATAATAATAATAATAATAATGATAATAATAATAATAATAATAATACATGTGAAATAACCATGATGATAATACTACCAATGATAATGCTAATGATAATGCTGTTCGGTTCATAATCCCTAATTTTGTCATAATAGAAATTTGAGAGCAATGACTTCCTTCAGAGGTCAGCTGAATACAAAGGCCATTTATGCCTTTTGCATTGCAGCCGAACTTTGTCCTAAAAGGCAAACATTTTGTAACACCACGTACACACACACACACAGGGTAGGTATGGGTGCAACGTTGTATGCAATGACGCATGTTTTTTTGGTCAAGATTGCACACAAGTGCATTCACATTGGAGAACATCTGCAATATTCGCCGTTTTCAAACGACATAGTATGTTTGCGGACGTCGTGTAGGAATTACTTACCTCGGGAACTGAAGGTTTATGAACAGAAGTGTTCCAATGAGCATTTTCAATTTAATGGTGTGCAAAGTTTATGCTAAAACATTTTTACAATGACGTTTCCTTAGTTCAAATTGCAATTAAGGCATAAAACAGAATTAAAAGAGCAAGTCATCACAGCAGATATAGTAAATGACTCTTCTCTATGGAACTATTTGGTTAGACTTTTAGCCTGCAGAAGCGTTCACATAGCGGGTGATGGTGCTGTGTAAGATACACTTAAAATAAAACCTTTACTAAAAGTCATCCCACTTACCACGCTTATTGTCGACACAAATGGATTACTTAACGTATTATGGATTATGACGCTATTCAGATCATCGTTATCATCTCGTGTAAATGTATTTGTATGTAGAAATCTTAACCTTAACCACATATCAGTGCAACAGCTTGACATACTGAATAAATAGCAATTCACAAATGGATATTGCATGACTGTGTTTAATACCCTTGCAGCAGTAAAGGATATATTTTGTTTATGCCAGATGTTCATAATCCTTTAACCGATTTTGGTGTCAATAATATTGTTTACAATTGTTGCTTTCAGGAACGGGGATGAAAAACATGTACTAGTTTTAACTGTGGAAACTATACAATCAGGTTTTGCACACACACACACACATATAATTGAACCACTAAACAAGTAATATAGGTGAATGATCTGTGCGATATAGCGATTACTATGCTCCATGCGGGACTACCAAGAGAGTAGGCATAGATATGTTGTTCCATGGTGGACCATGCAGATCGACTGTAGTTGTGGATGTTCAGAGTTATGAACCATAACGACATACAATTGTACAATAACGGAACGCAAAGTGTATGTGTTACGTTTTATCTCAATATTCCATTATCATGTCCTCCAATTAATTCTTTGGACTTTGTCTCAAAAAGAAGTCGTAAGGGCTGATTTCACATACCGTACGAAACTTTCCAATCCTACTGGCGTATACCAATCGATACTTTGTCTGCGACAAGGTGAAGAACATAGCTTCTTGGTGACACGTACTATCTGCACGTTTCTATATTATCGGACACTGCATGCCTGAGCGATCTGTGTACTCTGGAAGCTTTTGTAAAGTAATGAGCTCTATGGCCACAGCCAAACCTCCATATTACGAGATGAAATATTTGCATTAAGAAGTAAGGTGTCTCCAGCCAAATTCGACTGCAGATATGGGCCGATGCTGCTCAATGCTGACTAGTTTTTATCCACGGATAGGGACTGTACTCGAATCAGAAAGAAATTATAACTGATATGAACTTCAACTCTCGAAAAATGTTGATTCTGTAAAGGTAAAAAACAAACTGCTGACAATGAATTTGTGACATATGAAATAAAATTTAACCTTATTCAATATCAACTTCTAATCTGAATCATAACAGATGTTGATATCAACACAAATTTCATTAGAATCACTTGAGCACGAATCTGGGTTTATGGGTTTCGTATGTCATTGCATTTGGATATGTCTGCCTGTGAAAACATTAGAAACTTTTTCCTATGAAAATCTCT
This sequence comes from Sinohyriopsis cumingii, assembly GCA_028554795.2. Lineage (NCBI taxonomy): Eukaryota > Metazoa > Mollusca > Bivalvia > Unionida > Unionidae > Sinohyriopsis > Sinohyriopsis cumingii. The sequence goes on from CM068832.1 coordinate 49,144,804, forward strand.
GCACATTAAAATTTTACACATCTATGCTCATCGCTTATGCACGCGTTAGAACAAGATGAAATAAACACGTACAACAAGTACATGTTATTTGATTGACTGGGCTGATTACGTGTAAATTTAACAAATATTATCATTTGTTGTTGTCTCAATTACAGTACATCCTGCGAAAGCGATGATCTGTATTAAAGGTCAGGTACATAGAACTTCAATTTGAATATTACTAAGTGCACTGAGAAAGTACATACATACATACATACATATTTTGCTGTTATATCGTGTATATGACTATTCCAGGACTATATTAAACTTCAATAAAGATTGTGATAGTATGGGCCTACTTTTATAGTTTCGTACATATTGGAGTCCTTAATAGAATAGAGGCTAATCAGTGAGTCAGTTCCTCAAACCCCTCTCTCTTTCACCCTCTTATATCGTAATTTACAAGCATTTTTCGTGTTAAAATTAGGAACAAACTGTTCAATAACTATCATGGTGCTTAAATTTGAGTCACGCTTTAACAACTTTTAGAACGGCAGCAACTGTGGTTGTGATCTAAACGCGTATTGTCGTCGTTTTGAAAATACTTTAAAACATTACGATCAAAATTATAAGTCTGCAATCTCGACCTAAATAATTAAATATTATCAAACTTGCTCTGAGGGCAGAATCTACTTTACTATCGCTTGAGAAACATGCTGTGCAATGGACGCGGGTTTAAATATAGAAATGGAAGGCTCTGTTTTTGTCAATAAAGGCATACAAAAAGAAACTATCGCATGCAAAATTTGCAAAGAGCAACTGGCAGCGTTAATCGTTTTATGGTTTCATAAGGAAAGATACATAAACAAACATGTTTTCTTTATTTGTCAATATTACAGCACTTGGGAACTAGACGATTGCAAGGATGATTATATTTTTATTCTCTAAAATAGATTTGCGTAATTTCTAGGATGCTTAGAGGGTATTCTTTCATAAGAGGGTTTTGAAGACGAGAGTAGAAATACACTGAAAAGTGTAATTACACATTGTATCAAAGGCAACACTATATAAAGACGGCAAGTGAAAAAGATTTCCTCTTTTTCTTCTCCGTTTAACGTGGTATTAACGGTTTCTTGCCAAATCACACAGTTTGCATAACCCTATCTGGCCTAATTTGAATCAACTGTTTTAGCTGTTATTCGGCAGCTAACAGTTTAACCACGACAAGCACAGAACACGATTCGCCAAGGCTAATCTTTACTTCATTTTTTTTACGTTCTCTTTTCCCAATTTAGAGCTTTTCTAACCACGTTTGTTTTAGCGCAAAAAATGGATTGTTGTATAATGTCTACACGACCAATCCAGATTACCTTCTGCAGATTTTTGACTATGAGACGGACACACAGTAAATGCAATACATTTTCTTGGAAGTTTTCTGAAAAGCACGGTATAGTGACATACAAATAAAATTGATTAAAATGAATAAGAAATTTTGCATGTTTTAAGAGAAATATCGCAGAAAAACAAGGAAATCGACCGTCATTTGCGACGCAAACAAATATCTCCCATTAGATAGAATCATAATTATGTAAATTTTCAAATTATTTCCGTGATTTGTTTTCTGTTTAAGTTTGTTCCTTTTTAAATATGCGAATCACCAACTCACGGATTTCCGTAAATCACGAATCTTTTGTTTTGATTTATTCATTTTAACATGTATTGTCGGGAATATTTGACAATTCTATATCTGTTGTTTTCAATACATACCAAATACCTTCGGAAATGAATATTATTTGTTTCTATTCCATAATGCTTACATTGAATCATGTCATTGATAATTTATCTGAGCCTATAATACAAAGTAGAAATTTTATTTTAATTTGACTCCACAACTCAATTGCATCAGTAATGGTAGTAGTAGTAGTGTCCTTTCAAGTGAACAGGCAAGATATTGTTATGTTAGTCACAGAAATTGTGTGTTGAAAGAAATGTTTTCAGTAATATAACAAGCATTATAAGCTCCAAATTGTATGCATTTACCTTGATCATCTTCCAGTCTCAAATTTGTACATTTGTCCGTCAACATGTCCGTCAGTACCTATCTCTCTCCTAGCAGCTTAGAATATTTATTTTATTGAAGCAGATTGTTTATTTAATGCAATTAGGGTAAAAAAATATTGACAAATAGGTAGTTATACAAACACTGAAAAATAATCAAGGCTATGGCAAAGATTAAAAACACTGCCATGAAACCAGCATGTTAGGATGCGCAGATACAATGTTATTTGTCTTTAAACTCTTCAGCAATGTCATACATCATCCGTCAAGACGTGACGTACATGATGAGAATGACGTCAGTAATGTCCGGTTTTCGTATCTTCGTATTTTGTTGCGTAATAAAGAAAGCAGTAAAGAAATTAAACAAATATAGAGACGAAACTAAACAAAAGTTGAATATGTTCCAATAGCAAAATGTTACTTAGAAACCCTTTTGTTGTAATTTGTGCCATGCTGAGAAGAAAATGACGAATTATATAGAAAAACTCATAAATCGATATGTGAATGAGACAATGAGTAAGGAAGCTGAATGTATATGATCGAATAGTCCAATATCTTGGGTATAATAGGCACTTTATATTACAGAAGATAGAAGTTCCGACCAGAGTCAGATCCACATTTTTTTTCGGGGAGTAGGTGGGTTTGTCAGTAAGAGGTGGATCAGAAATCTGCGGAGTAGGAACCCTTGGCATGGGGCCCTTGATTGCAAAGCCCCAAGATGCACCTGTATATTGAGCGTTTCAAACGTATCATTTTAACTATTTCAATAAAAGAAAATACTCTATTAAATGAGTAGTTTTTCTCGCAAAATTTTAATGGAGCTTGATGGTTTGGGTTAATGGGGTGGGAACAGACAGAGAGGTATATCAGTAGATACGCACTCGTGAAATTTGAAGACAATCAGCATAAAGATATTCCAAAACAGAGCATAAAGTACCATTCGTATCACGGAGAACAATTAGTTCGGTTGTTTTTAGTATGTTTATTGACTTCAGGTTAGTTTACACATATAAGCAATCTGATAACTATTATCATAATATTTAAACGTGTTTGAAAAGACAAATTAAATGTGTGAATTCTGTAAAAGCAATTAGGTTGTGTCACTGTCAGCTGAAAGGAAATAAGCTAAGGAGAGAGAGAGAGAGAGATAGAGCTGTATGACAGTATTATTTGCATGCAAATATATATATATATATATATATATATATATATATATATATATATATATATATATATATATATATATATATATATATATATATATATATATATATATATATATATATATATATATATATATAGATATATATATATATATATATATATATATATATATATATATATATATATATATATATATATATATATATATATATATATATTCCCCATATATATGTTATATGGGGAGTTAGCAGAAGGTGCACGACCAACTGGACGACCACGTCTGCGCTACAAAGATGTTTGCAAGAAGGATATGAAGACAGCAAACATCAATGTCAACGACTGGGAGAACTGTGCAACCGTTCCAGCTGGCGTCTAGCTGTCAGGCAGGGAGTTCAAACCGCAGAGGAAAAGAGAAGAATAAAGCAAGCTGAAAAGAGAGCTAAAAAGAAGGAGCTATGCCATCGTCTCTCGTAGACGGACGGATGCCAAGAGCAAGATATATATATATATATATATATATATATATATATATATATATATATATATATATATATATATATATATATATATATATATATATATATATATATATATATATATATATATATATATATATATATATATATATATATATGTATATATATATATATATATATATATATATATATATATATATATATATATATATATATATATATATATATATATATATATATATATATATATATGTGTGTGTGTGTGTGTGTGTGTGTGTGTGTGTGCCAACATTTTAAGCTAATGAAGCTCTTTGTAAGGGGAAGAAACAGTTTACATCCACAAAACAAACATAAAACACAAAAGTAAAGGGATATTTTTGTCTTTCACATGTTTGGATGACAGGAAGGAAATCTTACAGCATGATATATGCAGATGGAAGGAAGAAAAGCGGTCTTTAAACGGGTACTCTAAATGTCTATTTTAAACTGCCGTCAACCCAACAAAGTTGCATAACAGAAATCAAAGAAAGGATTACCGTGCTTATCTAACAGTTAAGGTAAGTGTTAGGAGCTAATTTCAGCTTGGGGATAAAGGACAGAAACCATGGGTGCCGAATAATCATCGCCACGTATACAATTTACAACAGAAATTATATTCTGGTAAAATTATGCATGGAGGTACTAAAGTAAATGATTTAAGAGAATGGTGCTGCGAGATATACTACTACTACTACCACTAATAGTAATAATAATAATAATAATAATAATAATAATAATGATTTTATTTTTTTAAAAGATTTGAATTTTCTAAATTATTATGTTTCGGGAATTTGTATTCTTGATGTATTATATTGGAGTAAAGATTACCTGAAATAGAGTGTAGACTATTTCGCGACAATTATGCAAGTCATTTTTACGTTTACCTTATATGCTTGTTGCAAATTAAGGTAGAGAGAACAATTGCCAGTGCTTTGGGGTGATCTGTTGTAAATTGGGGTTTAGGTGGGGAGGGGAGTAACACGTTTTTTGGTTTTCTTGGTTTTATATTTCTTAAGGAATCTTCTTTCGAAGAGCTGTAGATTTGTAAAAACTCTCTTCAATGTAACTCCTTCTCTATGTTCTCCCTCAGAACAACCCCTTGACCTCTTGGTGACGCTTTCCAAAGCTAGCTGATTTACAGAATATGTGTTTAGTTCCAGTTCACATACTATAAAGAAAATTTTATATACACACGTATACATACAAACATATATATACATATGTAAACGCGCACACATATTGTTTCACCTTTCACGCCGAAGCATCCAAGAAACATTGTCAGAATTCTCCCTTTCGATATGCTAGTATTAATTTCTCTAAGATACTATGTCACAGGTAGACACTTGCCAAACGATATGTATTAGATTACATATTTTTTTAATAGTTTATGGAATGACAGACGTTCTGAATGGAGAGTAAATAAAGCATTCTATGAAGCTTTTAAATGTTTGAACAATAGCCATCTACTGTTCCACATGAATACATTATAGATTTGGGAGTTGCCTTTAATTCATTATGAAGTGTTTCTCTCAGATATATATTTCTTGATAAAACTACATGTGGAACAAATGTTTAAATGAGGAGAAAGAATAATTATTCGTCGTTGCGGTTTTTTTTCCGTTTGTGCTGTAGAAGGTATTTATTTGAAAGCTAACAACACCCATATCTTACAAGACCGACGAGGCTGTAATTCTGGTTCATTGGGCATCGCTATTGCTATATTTATGACGAATAAAGACTTTCTTACGCCGCATTTACTAAGTTTCAAATCACCTGTTGCTTTTGATTAATTCCAACGAGTACAACTTTCTCGATCTTGTGCAGTATAAATTGTGTTCTCTCTCTCTCTCTCTCTCTGCGTGGACTTTCAGCAACAGTTACTCCGTCTTAGGCGTCATTATTACAAAAGTGGCTGCAGTTGTTGCTTCATCCCATGCATGAGAATTTTGCATAGAATCTGGATCGATGGACAGTTCTAAAGCAAGTTAGTTCATTGCCAGCAGTTCATTGGTTCACATTGATATTAACAGAACCTCTTGCCAGCGTCCCATAGTGTATATATGGTGTGTGTGTGTGTGTGTGATTTTCACTTGTAATCTACTTTTAACAATTGCTCAGTCATATCACTACGATGTCTGCAGTGTGGCAGTTGATAGTGCTGCCTGGCACTGAGGAATACTGCCGCAGACGTCTGGCATCATGTCTCACACAGTCATAATATATACTGACACCTGGCCGACCAGTCTTAACACTAACCTCTTAATGCTGAGGGTGCTACTAATACCATTTTTTAATAAGTCTTTGGTATGACTCGGCCGGGATTCGAACCCGTGACCTCTTGCATCCGAGGCGGACGCTTTAACCACTTGGGCTACCGGAGATGTCTTTGTGCTTTTGGCATTGTATCTTGATGGTATCCTTATCAGCAAGACATACAGAAAGACATGTTGAGCAGTTAGTTTGATTTTTGAGGTGAAATGAATGTGGTCCAACAGGGGCCGTAGGACTAAACAGACCAAGGGCCGTGAGGATTAGTGTCTAACCTCAAGAAATAGCCGTGAGGATTACAGTGTCTAACCGCAAGAAATGGCCTTGAGGATTACAGTGTCTAACCTCAAGAAATGGCCGTGAGGATTATAATGTCCAACCTCAAGAAATGGCCGTGACGATTACAATGTCCAACCTCACGAAATGGCCGTGAGGATTACAGTGTCTAACCTAAAGAAATGGCCGTGAGGATTACAATGTCCAACCTCAAGAAATGACCGTGAGGATTACAGTGTCTAACCTTAGGAAATGGAGGAAGAGCAAGATGTTACCATTTTTCCATAGGATAAGTATAACGATTAATAATGACTTTGGCGTCTTTGCCAAAATAAATGTTTTAATATTTAGCATCAGAAGCCTACGCATATTTTCTGTTACAACAACAACAACAACTACTACTACTACTACTACTACTACTAATAATAATAATTGTATAAACAGCAATTAAATATATAATACGTTTTTTACTTCAATTGAACGAGCATAATAAACAAAATAAATAATGCGATGACTGAAATGGGAGAGGGGCATCCTTACAGCAACAATAATGAAATTGATAAACATATGTGACCTTTGAAGAAATATATCTCGGCGATACTAAATAACTTGGATTTCCTTCTTGCATGCATAATAAATATGTGATTCGGTTTCTTGTTTGCATGCTGATAAGAACAAGTAAACGACGACACTGATGAACATTACGCCTCTATATGAATTATATTTCATTAATTCAAAATATTAGAATAGCAGAAAAGAAAATGGCAGCTTAGTCTAAAACTCTGCTGACTAAATCACTCTCGGCGAAAGATAATTCCAAAGAATGAAAATAACAGCAAGCAAGTCTATGTCGAGAAGTTAAGAATATATATATATATATATATATATATATATATATATATATATATATATATATATATATATATATATATATATATATATATATATGTAATGGGGGTCGTCTGTGTGAGCTCCTTTATTATTGAAATGAGAAATTTGTGCTACAGCCAATGAAGGGGCCTTTGTTGCACCTACGCGCAAATTCTGGTGAGCCCGACAGGCCTGATTTTTATACCGAATGTATAATGGATCATAAAATGAAATCAAATTTGTTCTGTAGTGGTGTATTACAATTCCCATTTCCTAAGTGCCATCGTGATAACTGTTATTGATCTTTTATGTACGTTTGCAGAGGAACCCTATGAGGAAATCACAGCTTATAAACAACCAATTGTAATCTCACTCAGAAAGGTTGTTTTCTAAAAGAAACCTTGTTCTAAAGTTGGTACACAGCTTATAGACTTTTTTTACTGAGTTTATTGCCTAGTACAAGAGGTTTAGAAGTGATAAAGGAAAGTAATTAAGTTATCGACAGAGCAGCGAGCATTTTCACTATTAGACTCCACTTTTAGAAGTACATAATTTCAAGATTTCATCATCTACAATATAATTTCCTATCAAAATGCAGCTGTCCGTATTTGATCCATAATGAGTTGTGCTGAATATGTATCAAACATTCCCAGTGATAGAGAACATTAATTCAATCTACCGACCACATCAAAATCATTTAATGGGCAAATGTAGACAGGTTTCAGGTTGAAAGGATATCATGACATTTGTTTCTTGCATTGTCATATCTGTCATGTCATTTTATCATGTTATTTGCTTTAAGCATATGCTGGAAGGTATTATCAGGTTTCTTATGTAATATATCCACTTTGTATGTCTGGGAGTTTGATAAGCTGTTGAAGCTATAATGTTGGTTTCAGTATTCACAGTTTTCCTTCAGTTTCAACTGGCTAGTGTGTATTCCGAAACAACAACTGGTAAGCAAGATCTCTATGTATGTATGTATGTATGTATATATGTTATTTACATAATTATGTATTATAAAATAAAAGTTAAATCTTCGGTTTATTCACAAAATATCACTATTAAAAGAAACTTGTGTTTCATTGGCATTTCCTACATAGTCCAATTTTTAATAACATAATACCTTCGTGATGTGAGTAGATTGGGGGTTTATAGTGTTTTAGAAAGGAAGAATAGAAATAATCGCAGTAAAAATTCATATACCATAATATTATTTGTATTTCATAACGTAATTAAATAAGAGAGTTGCAAACTCTGTTTTAAACATTTCAATTAAGTGCAAGCTGCGCAGTACTAAAATGACCTTAATACATTGCATATATTAGTATACCGTTAGTTATAGACCACTGTGGTGCCATAAAAATGGTTTTAACAGCTGCCTCGCTTAACGGTCAGCATTAAGACATTAGTGTTAGGATTGGTCGGCCTGGTGTGAGGATTATCTGACTGGTTGGGACATCATGCTACATGTCTGCGGCATGATACCCCAGTGCTAGACATCACTACAAAATGTCAAACTGCATACATCGTAGCGATATGACTTAAAAATTGTTAATGCTACGTTAAAAATCCAAATCCACAAACCATTGGTTATACAAATTAACAGACCATTGATATAGGTACATATATTATGCATTGTTTTTTAAATACTCAGAGCCGCAGGGAATGACGGGTATGTGCAACCAATCTTATCACCCACCAATTAATTTACAATGGGAATTTGTCAAGCTGCAGTACCTATCTTCTTTTTCAAATCTTAGCAACTTTTTACCTTTTTTAAGCCAAATCAGAAAAGTTTGTAACATTAATACGGATTATCTTTCCTATGTGTGCACTTCACGTGCATCAGACGGTACATACGAACTCTCGCATGAGTGTACAGCGTAATATGAACTTCGAATGTCCAATCAAGTCTAACGGATTTTATTCTGTACTATGACATACGATTTTTAACTTCTGATTGGATCATAATGTACCTCTTTTACGAAGGAAACGAAACATTGTTCACCCGATTATCTGACCAACTGTCATGGATAACAGCACGAGAAACTTGTAGCAACATGTCATTCGTCATTCTTCCCAGCATGCGAGCTGCACGCGCTCTTGGAAAGATGCGTGATGGAGAATTCGCCTGGATTGATGGAAAGGAATACACTTTCTGCTATGAAAAAAGTAAGCTAAACATTGTTTTTGTATTTTTGTCATACCCTACCTAGCAAAAATTGGTGGGATTTGTATACACTTGTTCAGTTTGTTTCCTCGTCTGTCCGTCACACTGTATTCCCAAGGTGTAGATCCTAGATCATTCAACATCTATTCATGGATCAAGCTAAACATCTCAAAATTGTAGTTACTGAAGCTAAAGGAGAATAATGTGGCAGAATACATACAGTGCTCTCTTAGTACTCGATAAGGTTGTATGTTAAATCAACACATATTTGTAATCTCTATGTACCTTCACATTTATATTTGTTCAAAATTAATAGTTGTAAGGCATACAAATTAAGCCAAACACAATCCACATATTTGTTATAACGTAGGCCGATGGCATTTCTCAGAACTGCTGACAGTAAAATAACCTCTGAACAAAATAATTAAAGTTCATGAAAACTAAAATTGCGGAATAAAAGGAAATCTGACTCAAGCATAAATAATAGTTTAAGACAACGGAGCACATAAAAAACGATGAAATGTTATGCTACAGTAAGGACATTGCTGAATTTATTTTAATATGTAGTTATTTTTTTCAAACACATTAAAATAGAAATTAATTTTTTCTAACCTAGCAAAGGAAATAAAACTGCACTGCTGAAGCATGTGCAGGCAATATGTAAATGTTCTGATTTTAAAATATTGCTGTTTGTTTTTAACCGTACGTTTGTAAATCAGCATTATTTAAATAATTTGAAATAATGGATATGAGTATATTCATTACATTAAAACTTTAAATTGTATACAAATATTTTATTGTATAAATATAGCTTTTACACAAACATTTTTCAAACGTTCCTCTCTTTGGTCAGTGAATTATACGATCACGTATACCATGTTTTATATGATCGTGTTTATCGTGTTTCATACGATCACGTATACCATGTTTTATACAATCATTTATACCAAGTTTTTCCGCTCCGGTGGCCTAGGGGTTAGAGCGTACGCCTCGGATGCGGGAGGTCGTGGGTTCGATCCCCGGCCGAGTCATACCAAAGACTTACACAAATAGTACTAACAGCTACCTCGCTTGGCTCTCAGCATTAAGAAGTTTGTGTTAGGACTGGTCGGCCTGGTGTCAGGATAATGTGACAGGGTGGGGCATCATGCTACATGTCTGCGGCATGATGCCCCAGTGCTAATCATCACTATAAACTGTCACACTGCAGACATATTAGCGATATGACTGAAAAATTGTTAAAAGTACTTTAAAAATCCAAATCACACACACACACATACCAAATTTTGGTTGTAAACATGGATTGTCCTTTAAAGCCAAATGCATTATATCCACTGCTGACAGCACCTGATGAATATGGGTAGGCTGGCTTTGCCAAATCATATAAATAATCATCTACTTAGACTACGAATTGGTAAGGTCTTGTACATCAGTGAGTATGTGATGTCAGACTGGGATGTTATGATGTCTAGTTACATCAAGGTGTAGGTGATCACATGGTTTTTACACCCTGTAAGCACAGCATAGCTTTTACAACTTAGCACTGAAAAATGAATTAAAAAATCGTTAGCTGTAGCAAAAGTTTCAAAAGAGATTTAATTTTTGAAATATATTTGGTATCCAATATGTTCTTTATATATAAAGTTACTCTATGATAAACGACATGTCTGAGGAGTACATTAACTATAGGATGAAATTGTGGAAAAAAGCGATTTGGTAGATTATGCGTTCGTGATATTATTAATTTACTCAAAATGAATTTTACTTTATTTTTAAAATATCCACCATACACATAATTTAGAACTAAACTGGAAAGGTGTATACAACATTTGTATGCAATTCAGAATTGTGTTAAAATAATTATCTGCCATATTGAAAGCCCTTGCATCATCCGTATGTCATGTAATGTATTATAAGACTGAACTGTGGTATGTCTGTAGTGTGTATCTTGACATTATATTTTTATTTATTTCTGCATAATTATTCATATAAATTTTATTGTTTTATTTTTCAACTGAACATTTACTTGGATAAATGAATTGAATTGACAGATTATTAGGGAAAACGTGCTCCTCGGAGACCTTTGATTATGTTTATATTACATAGTAACGCAATTAACAATGTATTATTGACATTTTCAAGAAACATTTTTCCATTGTCAATGTATTCATGGCGACATGGAAACAATCTGCAAATCCGACACATTAGATGTGTGTAGCGTAACGCCATAAGCTTGTTACAGAAAAACACCCAAGAATAAAGCCTTTGTCGCCTTTTCCAATCTATTGTTTTTCATGCGCGGTTTTTAATGTCATACAAACTTCAAGTTCACCAGACTGAATCTTTTTCATGGACAAATTAAGCAATCATTCGGAATGTGCACACGTATCAGATTAGTGACTTATAGGTTCCGTCTACTACGAAAAGTTTTTCACTGTCCATATTTTCATAATTTTTTTTTTGCTTAGGGGGATTATAGATGATACTGTCTTTTTCACAAAACAAAACTGGATAAACTTGATTCTGGTGCAAATATACAAATCACAGATCTCGTAAAACGTTTTGTTTCATGAAGTAAAAGGTACACAACATTTTAACTGCCCTTTATCGCACTTTGTATTTGTAGGCCAACCACCTGAAATACCGAAAATGGTTAAAATAAAAGAACAATAAACAAATGAAGCAATTATTCATATTATCTCCGTTTACCTACCCCAAAAACATGTTTGTACTGAATATTTTTTTATGATGAAAATCTAACAGATAAATAATTTAGCATCACGGTATCGTACCGACCTTGGAGGATTACAAGTGTAAATACTGTCACGTCTGAAATTTTTTTTTAATAACAATATAAGTGTTTTAAATTAAAAATTTAAATTTTCTACGCAAAGTGATTAGCAATATATTTCATTGTCGTACCAGATTTCCGGACGTTGTTTTTCTGTCATTACGACTTTGATGCCTTTTTTAAAAAGAAGGGTAATATTGTAAATTATGGAAATCTTGGCAAATCCACCATATTGATTGCATGTAATTTTCCAGAATCATTTCTTTATGATGTGCGTATATTTAGGAGGGATTAACAGTTTTAAAGACAGAACGTTCTAAACCAAGTTTTCTTAACACAACTTGTTTGCTAATAATGTGTTTGTTTCTGATAGATTTGAGTTTAAACATATTTTATTTCATAATTGTGTAGCTCTAAATTAGAATATTTTGGGAGTAGAGACAGGGGAGGTACAAAAATAAATAAATAAATGGAACAGAACAAAAAAACGTAGAATTAAAGTGAATTGTACTTCTTTCTAAAATGTTGCACCAGTCGCAGTTCTGGCTGCCTCATTTCGTATTTTTTTAATACAAAACAGACGCTAACGAGACGAAAAAAATATGCAGATATGTCACAGTGAGGAGAGAGGACGCAAACGAAAACCTTACTTACATTTGCAACAAAGGTAACAACCTTGAATTCAGCGATAATAATACTTGAAACAGTGTTTTCTTTATTGCATTGTCGATTTAAACCTAATTGATTATGAACTACAGTAAAATGATACATGAATAACTCATTATTATGCAATTTTTTGTGAATCATGAGTGCATTTGTCATCACAAAAGTTAACAAATGATTTGAAGAAAAAAAATCTTTCTGATTCTTTGAATTGTTAACCTTGTAACTTTATGCAACAATATAACTACAAATGAGAAGAAAAATACTTGATCCGGAACCTTTAATATGGATCACATCCGGTTTGTGACGGTGAAAACATTAGGTATGTTAAATCTTTTCAGGCGTTCATCGCCACGATCCTAAATTCTAGTAATTTACATTTGATTTGAAATAAATATACGAAACATTTAGGAGCGATCCTCTTACACTATGAAATGATTAATGTTTCGAAACCAATGACAGCGTAATTTAATGGTTGCATATACTCTCAAAGTAATATGACGTGCAAAGGCAAATACTGAGTCAATCACAAAGTCGAATGAACGAATAGAAGCAACTGATTGGCTACTATTCGGGATGACACAAATGGTAAAATTATGATCTGGATCCTGTTTTTATCGTCGGAAATGTATCAACATTTTATTAATTTCGACCAGATGGAGAGTTCGAGAACAATGAGGATACGCTACCATACGCTGATGCCGAAAATGAATGTCTCAAGTCCAGTGCGTCCATGCAGGGAGTGGAAACCTTTATAATACCAATGATTACTCCAGTAAACAGGACACACTGGATCAAGGATTTCAATGATACCAGTATCATCAACAGTTTGAGTAGGCTTTTAGTCCAAATGACATATGCATGAATATATATATATATATATTCAGTCTTCATATGGTAGTATTATTCTCATAACACTTTATCTGTCTCAGATCAATATTAATTTTATGAGTAATATTTTATGTTTTAAATATTCACTCTTGGGTGATTTTTGTAGACGATAAGGTGCATGATCAATACAATTATAGCCAGTGTCCAATGAATTCCGTGCTTCATACAGTTATTTCCAGTATCAAATGAATAACGTGATTCATGCAGTTATGTCAAGTGTCCAATGAATAACGTGATTCATTGAGCTGTATCCAGTATCCACTGATTTATGTGATTCATTCAGCTGTAGCCAGTATCCACTGCATAACGTGGCTCATACAACTATTATCATTGTCAGTTGAATCATGTATAATAAGTCATGTATAACAAGATGAACATGTTTTTAGAAGTTATCTCATTGTATGCAGAGTTCCGATGCGTTTACTAAATACACAATTAGGTCCTCCCATTTATTACAATAGACGAATTCATATTACACATTACTGAGAATGCCAGCATACGGTATATAAAAATAAAGAAGAATAAAAAAATATTTCTCTGTCGCATAGATGATATTAAGTGTCTTAGGACCTAGAAAGTCATGTCAGATATTCTACAAATATTTTTGCCGTATCTTGTACAGGTCATGGACAGACGGTGACACAGATTTGTATCGGTATAGTGAAGATGGACCATGACAGTTTTAAATTCGGTACCACGTCATGTGATGAAAGTCATACAGTTATATGTGATAAGAGTAAGTTTAATATTTTAAATAAGATTTAATGTTTTCAAAATATTGTTTGATTTAGGAATTATAGGGGAGTACCGTGGAAATACTGAAAACTAGTGACATAATTCTATAACTGAGTATTACACAGCGCTTACTGGAAACCGAAATGAATAAGTCAAAACATAAATCACAAAGGCGCACGTTTAAGACATGATACTATAGCATTCTCTTCAAAGATGAATTGCTAGATAGAGTTTGCCACTACATATGTAATACTTTCTTGACAAGTGACAATTTACATTCATTATCTTTTTGTGAGCATGCCAGCAAAAAGCCGAAATTCCCAACAAAGGTATGTATGCGGCAGCAACCAATAACATATATTGTGTTTTATCTAATACTCCCTTCAGAGACTGGTCAATATTCTTAGGGCTTCAATCTGAAGATAAACACGCACACACACACACATACACACATACACACAAACACATATACACATACAACTTTGTAACCTTGGATGAGGAAACATGGCACAGACATCCATACCACCTAATATGGGTTGGATTCTTACATCAAATTTAAAATAAAAAAATACATTAACTCATTTGTGTTAAACACAGGTTATATTTTCCACCTTTGCAGCCGGTCCAAAAACTCATTAACATTGGCAGCCAGAGGTGAAATGGTGCCGAGACTTGGTGACTCGAAGTCTGGAATAGCTTCTAACCTCGTTTTTTCTTGACGTTTTAAGGAGAAATAAATCGCAGACACACACATATCTAGGATGGATGATGTAATATTGCAAACACCTAACGTAGTTTTTCATTTTTCATAGGTACAGACATAAATACTACTAAATACGAGTTGGATTCTTGCAGGAAAAACGAAAAGGAAAATAGGTTAACTCACTTTAGCCTAAAACGGTTATATTTTCTTCCCTTGCAGGTGGCGTCCATACTGCATTTACATTAACAACCAGAGATGAAATGATGCATCGGCTCGCTGATTTGAAGGTTTCTAACCAGCCGCAAGCTGATCGTACGTATAATGACACTTCAATGGGCAGTTAAAATTCGTACAACATAAAATATTCCGTTTACATCATGTCCGTGAATTTATTTCACCTTAGATTTTACAAGTTCTTGTGAACGAAAACAACAACTATTACAAATCCATTTAGTTCATGTACATTCTCGACTCACTTGGCTCACGTTTACTGTTCTGAAGAAAAGCATATGTATAAGAGAAAACACTGCTATTTTGCATTATTTCATAAATATACATCATTTAAATGTTGAAATATAAATGAGAGTTCTAAAATACATTTACCGTGCTATAACAATTTACTTAATATACGTGTTGCTTTTTTTGTCAAAGGACAATAGCCTGAATCGTCACCTGCAGATATGCGTACATAAAGAGATTGTAAGATATGCATAAAATACACTACATTGTTAAGATTATTGAAGATGATTACAGTCATACATCTGTGTTACGTGGAGATCCAGCAGGCATACGTCACGGGACATGCTCTTTTGAACTTAAGTTGGCCACACATGTGTCTTTCGCTAGCAACATTTCACGTCATTCAGCCACTGGAAATAAACTCAAATCGAATATAATTCATGTATCGTCATATTGAAGCTATTTGAATCATATCACTTACACATGAATGCGATGCATGTACAGACGGCATATATTTCAAGTTGTTGGGGAGAAATGCTAGAGATGTTTCAGTTATTATTGGCGAAGGAAACTTTGGCAAATGGACAAATTGAGTTTCGGCAAATGGATAAATTGATAATATATTAATCCATAGTAATACTTTGAAGGAGGTTCTCCGTTGTCGGAAAGGCTGAGCTACTGAGATTTACAGGTTTTCAAATTCTGAAACGAGCTAAACTGGATGTGTGCTGCAAAAATACTGAAGAACAACAGCTAACACGTTTGCAAATGATTATATGATTGTTATATAAATGTATGTTACATGTACATGATCGAAGTTATATGAACATAACCGCATGATTGGAGTCAATTACATCTGCAAGTAAAGTAAGGTCTGTGAGATCTGATATTTTGTAGTATATGTTACATCCACTAAATGTTTGTAAACTTCTATTTCTGCATTTCAGATTTGATATTCATCGTATTATACTCGACCTTATGGGTCTTACCCTTTGCCCTATCGATCGTCGCCATCGTGCAGTAACGTTTGACTAAAAGCATTGCGAAGAATAGTATATACAAGTCGCGTCGTTGTGATGCAAAGAAGGTCTTTCTGTCTCTGTCTCTCTGTCCGTCTGTCTGTCTTATTCTCTCTCTCTCTCTCTCTCTCTCTCTCTCTCTCTCTCTCTCTCTCTCTCTCAAGTGCTGTGGAGGGACAGTTGTTAATGGATTGAACTTGTGACTATATTTGTTTAACATGCCTCGTCATAATATGACCTTCAAAATCAGTACGGTAAAATAGTAAACCACAACCCCACATATCTCTCTCGTGCATTTGGTATCTAACTGACGTCATTGTGGTTACGAATAGAAATGATTAAGAGGTAAAAATACGCATATATGTCAATAACATGTCGGTTCGTTTATTACAGTGACAATGAAAGAATACATATGCTTATAATAAGCACCACTCACGCTCGGACATATATGGTAAAGACCTAATCACGCTGAACAAGCAATTACTTCGAATGGTTAGATAATAGATATACATATTTCAACATAATTTGTAATAGTATTTCTCCTCCTCATAATTGGAGATGCATAAACGTAACAAATAAAACAGATATTCTTTATAATAATCATTGCAAATTAGCATCATATGTGGCTAATGAGGAAACAAATTACGTAAATTGGCGATTAAGGACCTGTTTTAGTAAAATGACGGGAAATTACAAATTTTTAGAGATATATTGTAGCGAATTAACATTCGAAGCAATAAATTGGGGTTTCTTTCTTCTGCAATTCGCATTGGAATACAATGTTAAATTTAACCACCCAAACATATTTTTATATGAAGTCATCAAACACAAAAAACACGAGTAACACAGTCTCTCGTAATTATTCAAAATTGTTCAAAATTGTTCAAAATGTTATAGTTTAGGTAAGCAACATATTGATTCGGATGAAACGTCACGAGACATCTGAACATCATTTTAAAGACAAAGATCTCAAACGGAAAATGTTTTATTCATGCTAATACCCACAAAAGCAGATTTAAAAATAAACATTTCAAATTTTAAAATATTTTATAAATTACAATTTTATGGATTATGTTTATTTTTCAAATTTCCACATTTTTAATAACTACTGCAAACAACAACTCAGCTAATCATTCAAGTAAAATGGCATGACCAACTGTGAAGAAAAAACCTGTCGATTTATAAATAAATCAAGCTGTCCATCGGCTTTCAAAGATGAGGATGTAACGCTGCCATGAATTCCAGATAATGCTGACTTTTTGTTTGACTGATCGAAGCACAAATGATTAGTAATATTTTTAATCGTTTTTAATGTTAAAAAAAGATTAGCCTGAAGCAAATGTAGCAGGAATAGAAACACGTGAAGCAAGTGTATGAGCAAAAGACAGAGGAACGGGATTAGATTTAGGAAAAACTACTTTATACTAAATTTGTCACAGACAGAGCAATAGTTCTTGAGTTTTCGGAATCATGCAGATAACTGTACTAACTGTAATAATTTTTGCACCTTTCTATTTAAACAACCATTTAAAACTCTTACATAATCGTATGTTATCTCTTACTCATTACGTTACTTGTATCACCTTGTAAAGCTACGCTCTGGATTGCTAAATCTTCAACTATGCAATCTCCAAAACTTTCTACACTTTCCAACAGTTTATGCGATCTAAATTACAGTCGCAAGTTACGACTGTAAATGTACTCCATATACAGTTGTTTCCACTACCTTCTGCTGTCATAGGTTTCGGCGTTTCATATGTTTGACTAAACAACCGTTAAATCTTACACAAAGCCTCTTAATTCTCCTTTTTTCCCATAACTCAACAAGCTTTGCGCCGCAGATGAAATATTTTCACCTTGAATCTGTTCGTTGAAATCATATACTAATGTCCCTGTTTCTTGTAGTTCTTGGACACATGATTGCTTTGTATTAATTGCTTGCATCACTATGTCAGAAGGAGTTACTATTGGCTATCTTTGTGCAACGGTAGGTTGAAAAGGGTGGTATGAATATATGCCCAGATTTTATCATTTGGATGTATGAATTTACTCCCATAGTATGTACAGGGTAATACATTAATTAAGCTACTTCCACCTTTATTTGGAATGCTCCTTTCATATTCGCATTTGCCTTTTGCTTTGCAATACAATGTTTCTCTCAATATTTACATGAACAATAATAAGTTCGTAACGTCTAAAAGGAAAAGAATGACAACAGAAGCCTCATCTCCCAATTGAATTTTAGAATATGACTAGAAATAAAAATTATACTAGAACCAATTGAGCATAAAAATAACTGTTCAAACGTTAACTAAAAAGTAGTTGGAAATATACGGATGCTACCAAATCAAGAAAACCTATAACAATGCCCCAGTGCCGTATCAACAACAATCTTTTGTCCCATGTCATTATCTTAGAATTAAAAAGAAATTAAAAAGAAAATTTCTATCAGTTGATGATATGGATAAATTTTAGATAGTGATACAAGAATATCACCTAATCTTTAAAGGTTTTTCACACCTTATTGGTAGCTGTTCTAATGCAAGTTAACATTGCTTATATCGCACTAAGTGCCCTGTTGATGAGACTTAAACAGAAACATCTCATTTAATCATCTCCTGAAAAGAACACATACAATCGTCATGTATGTTTTGTAATCGATTTTTTCTTACTTATAACAATTAATTACAACAAATGCAGTTTAACTGGAGTGCTTGATTATTAATATTTAGGTCATTAAGAGAAAGAAAAGAAGTGGACTATATGATAATGAAAGTTACACAAAAGAACAATAATTATGTCAGTTTTGGATGTCCCCAGCTCTTTCCTGTGTTATTTTACACAATCTCCTTGGTAATAACATTGACAATTTCAAACAACGCCACCTCTTTCCTGTATTATTTTACTTGGGTTTTCGCTGGCAGTTTTGCATTTTTTAAACAATATGCTTTCACTATCGCTGTTCTGTCTCATATATGTCAATTGAAACACAAGGAATAACGCTATCTCCATTTCAATCATTATGGATCATACCTTCATGTTTTGTAATTCAGTCATATACAGTACAAATGACGTGGCATTACACAAATCATTATAAATCTTGTTAAATGATTTTAATTTTTTTAAAGATTTTAATTTTCTAAATTATTATGTTTCGGGAATTTGTATTCTTGATGTATTATATTGGAGTAAAGATTACCTGAAACAGAGTGTAGACTATTTCGCGACAACTATGCAAGTCATTTTTACGTTTACCTTATATGCTTGTTGCAAATTAAGGTAGAGAGAACAAATATAGAAGACGAAAGTTCAACAAATGAAGACTTAATAATGTTTCTTGAAATTAATGGTTGTGTTACTTGACCGCTGGTTTCATTGTTGCTTTAGGTCTGGTATTGAATCACAAATATTGGTATATTTTTAAGCATGTTATACCCAGTAAAAACTTCTCATTGAATGGTGTTACATTTATTGTCTGATTTAAAGAAACAAAGTGCTATCAATAA
Source organism: Sinohyriopsis cumingii (assembly GCA_028554795.2). Taxonomy (NCBI): domain Eukaryota; kingdom Metazoa; phylum Mollusca; class Bivalvia; order Unionida; family Unionidae; genus Sinohyriopsis; species Sinohyriopsis cumingii. The sequence goes on from CM068832.1 coordinate 49,164,874, forward strand.
TATTAGGACATTTTCAAATACCGCTAGTGGTACCATGTGCATATAAAAATAGCGCTAGCATCTAATTCGAATGCATACGCAATTCGTAAAATATTAACTTGAGGCAATAACAAACATCAATCAACAAAGTAGGGATTTACATTTTTTAGATTTCCAATGTGATGAACGTACCCAATAAAGAATGAAGAAGTAAATAGCTATTGTCCTGTTATGTTTGTGTGTGTGTGTGTGTGTGTGTGTGTGATTTGGATTTTTAAAGTAGCTTTAACAATTTCTCGGTCATATCGCTACGATGTCTGCAGTGTAGCAGTTTATAATGATGTCTAGCTCTGGGGCATCATGCCGCAGACATGTAGAATGATGTCCCACCCAGTCACATCATCCTGACTCGAGGCCTACCAGTACTAACACTAACCTCTTAATGCTGAGCGCCAAGCGAGCTGTTAGTACCAATTTTGTAAGTCTTTGGTATGATTCGGCCGGGGATCAAACCCACGACCTCCCGCATCCGAGGCGGAAGCTCTAACCACTAGGCCATCGGAGCGGTTATGGTGTCCTGTTATATGTAGTTTGGACTACCTTGCCGTTTTTATATTTAAGTGTACAACTATATGTTCCTGGTACCATAACAACCAAAATGTTTTAAAAGTTGTATATTTTTGCAAATGACTTTTGACGGCAATGATTACGCTTACGGTAATATAGAAAAGAAATACTAAGTAATTAGATAATTTATGATTTCCCAGAAATCACTTTTTAAAGTTTGGTTTTAGAAATTTAGAAAGGATCGAAGAGTTATAAAGCCTAGAACCTAGGCTGTGCTTAATGTACATTCATAACATTACATGATATATGGAGAATAAACCACTGAAACGTTTCGCCGTAGTTATCTTTTAAGATCTTTTCAAAAATTGCAATATTTTGGAGCAGCAAATTCATTTCTCTGTTCACTCTTTCAGGCGAAAACAAGATCGAGAAACGCTACCCCGAGACCATTTTATGCGGTGGAATAAAGAATCAGACAGCAAATCGACGCCTTGTAACGGCTACAAGATCGAGGACAGCACAGAAGGTCAAGGAAATAATCCAAGAGACGTCAGTGATGATGAAGGTTACGATAATTTCGATCCGCAACTTGGGTTGTATGAGAATCCCATTACCGGTAACAATTCTACATGTCGCTATCATATTCAAGGACATGCACTATTGAGAAAGCATGCCCCTCTTTGTAACGAGAGTTACGATCATATCGATCCGCAACTTGGCTTGTACGAAAATCCAATTAACATTAACAATTCCACAACACGCTTTCATATCCAAGGACACGAGCTATTGGCAAAGTATGCCTCTCTTTGCAATGAAGCAAAGTCCAGCAAAAATGAGAAAAGCTTGTTTCCCGCTAAAGAAACTCTTGACCCTCAAAAATACATGTCGATGCATAATAATGAAAGAGACAGCACGATTGTTTTGGACACAGAGAACACAAATCTTTACGACAACTTCGATCGGGTCAATATTGGAATGTAAATACGATAATATCTGATTCTGAGTATATCCGCAACTTTAAATATCCTAAGAAACATTATCTGCGATACTAATTATGTGTACAAAATATTCAGATCTTTTCAATAAAACTATCTGAGAAAGACTGGCATTATATTATTTTATTATGGAGTGCGTCTGTGTGTGTCTATATTATATCCCCGACTTGGTTCATTCCTCTGTTGGGTATGTGAGTGTTGTCAAGATGGTTTGTAGATTATTTTCAGTCAGGGACAAATTAAAATCACCTAACATACATAATAATAAAAAATTCTCTGTGTAAAATTAACAAATAATTTAGTTCCTTAGAATATATATACGGTGTCGTTAATGTAATCGTTATATATTTAAATTAGCAAGTAAAAAGCAAAAGGAGTGACAATACAGTATCCTTTTGTGGAACTTATTTTATTCAATTTTTTATTTTTCCTTTTGCTAAATAGCTGGACTAAATCATGTAACTTGGTTGTCAAGTACTACTACTACTACAAAATAATAATAATAATAATAATAATAATAATAATAATAATAATAGTAATAATAATAATAATAATACATGTGAAGTAATCATGATGATAATACTACCAATGATAATGCTAATGATAATGCTGTTCGGTTCATAATCCCTAATTTTGTCATAATGGAAATTTGAGAACAATGACTTCCTTCAGAGGTCAGCTGTATACAAAGGCCATTTATGCCTTTTGCATTGCAGCCGAACTTTGTCCTAAAATGCAAACATTTTGTAACACCACGTACACACACACACACACACACACACACACACACACACACACACACACACAGGGTAGGTATGGGTGCACCGTTGTATGCAATGACGCATGTTTTTTAGGTCAAGATTGCAGACAAGTGCATTCACATTGGAGAACATCTGCAATATTCGCCGTTTTCAAAACGACATAATATGTTTGAAGACTTTATGTAGGGATTACATACCTCGGGAACTTAAGGTTTATCAACCGAAGTGTTCCAATAAGCATTTTCAATTTAATTGTGTGCAAAGTTTATGTTAAAACATTTTTACAATGACGTTTCCTTAGTTCAAATTGCAATTAAGGCATAAAACAGAATTAAAAGAGCAAGTCATCACAGCAGATATAGTAAATGACTCTTCTCTATGGAACTATTTGGTTAGAGTTTTAGCCTGCAGAGGCTCTCACATAGCGGGTGATGGTGCTGTGTAAGATACATTTAAAATAAAACCTTTACTAAAAGTTATCCCACTTGCCACACTTGTTGTGGACAAAAAATGGATTACTTAACGTATTATGGATTATGACGCTATTCAGATCATCGTTATCATCTCGTGTAAATGTATTTGTATGTAGAAACATTAACCACATATCAGTGCAACAGCTTGACATACTGAATAAATAGCAATTCACAAATGGATATTGCATGACTGTGTTTAATACCCTTGCAGCAGTAAAGGATATATTTTGTTTATGCCAGATGTTCATAATCCTTAAACCGATTTTGGTGTCAATAATATTGTTTACAATTGTTGCTTTCAGGAACGGGGGATGAAAAACATGTACTAGTTTTAATTGTGGAAACTATGCAATCAGGTTTTTGCACACACACACACACACACACACACACACAGATAATTGAACCACTAAACAAGTAATATAAGTGAATATCCGTACGACATATTGATTACTATTCTCTATGCGGTACTACCAAGAGCGTAGGCATAGATATGTTGTTGCATGGTGGACCCTGCCAATCGACTGTAGTTGTGGAAGTTCAGAGTTATGACCCATAACGACATACAATTGTACAATAACGGAAAGCAAAGTGTATGTGTTGAGTTTTATCTCAATATTCCATTATCATGTCCTCCAATTAATTCTTTGGACTTTGTCTCAAAAAGAAGTCGTAAGGGCTGATTTCACATACGATACGAAACTTTCCAATCCTACTGGCGTATACCAATCGATAATTTGTCTGCAAAAAGGTGAAGAACATAGCTTTGAAGTTTCTTGGTGACACGTACTATTTGCACGTTTCTATATTATCGGACACTGCATGCCTGAGCGATCTGTGTACTCTGGAAGCTTTTTGTAAATTGATGAGCTCTATGACCACGGCCAAACCTCCATATTACGAGATGAAAGATTAGCATTAAGAAGTAAGGTGTCTCCAGCCAAATTCGACTGCAGATATGGGCCGAAGCTGTTCAATGTTGACCAGTTTTTATCCCTAGATAGGGACTGTACTCGAATCAGAGAGAAATTATAACTGATATGAACTTCAACTCCCGTAAAATGATGATTCTGTAAAGGTAAAAAACAAACTGCTGACAATGAATTTGTGAAATATGAATCACGTTTAAACCTTATTCAATATCAACTTCTAATCTGAATCATAACAGATTTTGATATCAACACAAATTTCATTAGAATCACTTGAGAACGAATCTGGGTTTATGGGTTTCGTATGTCATTAAATTTGAATATGTCTACCTGTTAAAACATTAGAAACATTTTTCTATGGAAATCTCTGCACATTAAAAATGTACACATCCATGCCCATCGCTTGTGCACGCGTTCAAACAAAATGAAATAAACACGTACAACAAGTACATGTTATTTGATTGACTGGGCTGATTACGTGTAAATTTAACAAATATTATCATTTGTTGTTGTTTCAATTACAGCACATCCTGCGAAAGCGGTGAGCTGTATTACAGGTCGGGTACATAGAACTTCAATTTGAATATTACTAAGTGCACTGAGAAAGTACATACATACATACATACATACATACACATTTTGCTGTTACATCGTGTATATGACTATTCCAGGACTATATTAAACTTCAATAAAGATTGTGACAGTATGGGCCTACTTTTACAGTTTCGTACATATTGAAGTCCTTAATAGAAAAAGAGGCTAATCAATGACTCAGTTCCTCAACCCCATCTCTTTTTCACTCTCTTATATCGTAATTCACAAGAATTTTTCGTGTTAAAATTAGGAACAAACTGTTCAATAAGCTATCATATTGCTTAAATTTGAGTCACGCTTCAACAACTTTTAGAATGGCAGCAACTGTGGTTGTGATCTAAATGCGTATTTTCGTCGTTTTGAAAATGCTTTAAAACATTACGATCAAAATTATAAGTCTGCAATCTCGACCTAAATCAATAAATATTATCAAACTTGCTCTGAGGGCAGAATCTACTTTACTATTGCTTGAGAAATATGCTGTACCATGGAGGCGGTTTTAAATATAGAAATGGAAGGCTCTGTTTTTGTCAATAAAGGCATATAAAATGAAATTATCGCATGCAGGATTTGCAAAGAGCAACTGGCAGCGTTAATCGTTTTATGGTTTCAAAAGGAAAGATACATAAACAAACATGTTTTCTTTTAACTTTGTCAATATTATACCACTTGGGAACTAGTCGATTGCAAGGATGATTATATTTTTATTCTCTAAAATCGATTTGCATAATTTCTAGGATGCTGAAAGGGTATTCTTTCAAAAGAGGGTTTTGAAGACGAGAGTAGAAATACACTGAAATGTGTAATTACGCTGGAATCAAAGACAACACTATACAAAGACGGCAAGTGAAAGAGATTTCCTCTTTTTCTTCTCCGTTTAACGTGGTATAAACTGTTTGTTGCCAAATCACACAGCTTGCATAACCCTGTATGGCCTAATTTGAATCAACTGTTTTAGCTGTCATTCGGCAGCTAACAGTTTAACCACGACAAGCACAGAACACGATTCGCCATGGCTAATCTTTACTTCCTTTTTTTACGTTCTCTTTTCCCAATTTAAAGCGTTTCTTACCACGTTTGTTTCAGCGCAGAAAAATGGATTGTTGTATAATGTCTACACGACCAGTCCAGATTACCTTCTGCAGATTTTTGACTATGAGACGGACACACAGTAAATGCAACACATTTTCTTGGAAGTTTTCTGAAAAGCACAGTATAATGAGATACAAATAAAATTGATTAAAATGAATAAGAAACTTTGCATGTTTTAAGAGAAACACCGCAGAAAAACAAGGAAATCGACCGTCATTTGCGGCACAAACAATTATCTCCCATTAGATAGAATCATAATTATGCACATTTTCAAACTATTTCCGTGATTTGTTTTCTTTTTAAGTTGGTTCCTTTTTAAATATGCGAATCACCAACTCACGGATTTCCGTAAATCACGAATCTTTTGTTTTGATTTATTCATTTTAACATGTATTGTCGGGAATATTTGACAATTCTATATCTGTTGTTTTCAGTACAGACCAAAAACCTTCGGAAATGACTATTATTTGTTTCTATTCCATAACGCTTACATTGAATCATGTCATTGATAATTTATCTGAGCCTATAATACAAAGTAGAAATTTTATTTTAATTTGACTACACAACTCATTTGTATCAGTAGTAGTAGTAGTAGTAGTAGTAGTAGTGTCCTTTCAAGTGAACAGGCAAGATATTGTTACGTTACTCACATAAATTGTGTATTGAAAGAAATGTTTTCAGTAATATAACAAGCATTATAAGCTCCAAATGTTATGTATCTGCGTTGATCATCTTCCAGTCTCAAATTTGTACATTTGTCCGTCTACATGTCCGTCAGTACCTATCTCTCTCTCTCTCCTAGCAACTTAGAATATTTATTTTATTCAAGCAGATCCTTTATTTAATACAATTAGGGTAAAAAGAATATTGACAAATAGGTAGTTATACTAACACTGAAAAATAATAAAGGCTATGGCAAAGATTAAAACAAAACTGCCATGAAAGCAGTATGTTAGGATGCGCATGTACAATGTCATTTGTCTTTAAACTCTTCAGCAATGGCATACATCGTCTGTCAAGATGTGGCGTACATAATGAGGAAAACGTCAGTAATGTCCGGTTTTCGTATCTTCGTATTTTGTTGCGTAATAAAGAGAGCAGTAAAGAAATTAAACAAATATAGAGACGAAACTAAACAAAAATTGAAAATGTTCCAATAGCAAAATGTAACTCAAAAACCCTGTTGTTGTAATTTGTGCCATGCTGAGAAGAAAATGATGAATTATATAACGGAAATGCATCACATTTGGAGCTGATAATGCTTGTTATATTACTGAAAACATTTCTTTCAATACACAATTTCTGTGAGTAACGTAACATGATATATTACTTCACCGTCTCCAGCATGTATTTGGCATTCATGATACAACCTTACTGTGGTTCAAGTCCTACTTGGTCAACAGGACACAAATTGTATCTCCAAATGGAATACACTCCAACCCAGTTGATCTATGGTGTGGTGTTCCACAGGGGTCTGTTCTTGGACCTGTTCTCTTCATTCTGTACACTCAGTCGCTCTCAAGTGTCATAGATCATCATCCAGTGTCTCATCAATTGCACGCTGATGACACGCAAATATACAAAACTAACCACCCAACTGAAGTTGATGCTACCATCCAAGGTGTAGAGAGGTGCATTTCTGATGTGAAATCATGGATGACTTGTAACAAGCTGCAGATGAATGATGATAAAACTGAGGCCATTCTGATCACATCACAAAGACTTTCTCATTCACATCCTTTACCTAAAACAATAAATATCAGCAACGCCAACATTAAATTCACACAATCAGTACGAAACCTAGGTGTTACTCTGGACAGTACTCTCACATTGCACCAACATGTCATGAACATATGCAAGGCTGCATATCTTCAGCTGAGACGCATCAAATCAATTCGCAAATATCTTTCAGTTGATGCCACTAAAACACTTGTGTGTTCATTAGTACTTTCAAGACTGGACTATTGTAACTCAGTTCTGTCTGGTTCATCTCAGTATCTACTCCAGAAACTTCCAAAAGTTCAAAACACAGCTGCTCGGATCATACTTAGAGTACCACGATCAGAGCACACCTCCCCGCTGCTCTGTACCCTACACTGGCTATCCATTCGATCCAGAATCAAACACAAAATGTGTTCTCTGTGCTACATTTCACTGTCGGACTCTAGTCCAACATACCTATCCGACCTCACTCGTGTGTACACACCAGCAAGATACTTACGCTCCTCTTCTGACAATCGTGTACTCATTATTCCAAGTATGAAAACAAAGTCATATGGACAGCGTTCTTTTGCATACCAGGGCCCAGCAAGGTGGAATGAATTGCCCACTGAACTTAGACACAAAGATACAGTGATCACATTCAAGAGGGCTCTCAAAACTCACTTATTTCGACAGCAAGAACAAACTTAAAGACCTAATAATGTTTCCTACCTGAAATATTCTCAGCATGTTTTTTATTTTTTTAATGTTTTTCTAATTTCATGTTGTTTGTTTTTGTAATAATATTATTATGTTTCTTATCTTATAGGTGTTGTCTAAAGTTCTAACGCGCTTAGAGCTTCTAAAGATTAGGCGCTATACAAAGCCCTCATTATTATTATTATTAATATTATTATTATTATTATTATTATTATTATTATTATTATTATATAGGAAAACTCACAAATCGATATGTGAATCAGACAATGAGTAAGGAAGCTGAATATATATGATACAATAGTACAATATCTTGGGTATCATAGGCACTTTATATTACAGAAGATAGAAGTTCAGACCAGAGTCAGATCCACAATTTTGTCGGGGGGTGGGTGGGTTTGTGAGTAAGAGGTGGATCAGAAGTTTGAGGAGTAGGAACCCTTGGCATGGGGCCCTGGATTGCAAAGCCCCAGGATGCACCTGTTTATTGAGCATTTCAAAGGTATCATTTTAACTATTCCAATAAAACAAAATACTCTATTAAATGAGCTAGTTTATTTCTCGCAGAATTTTAATGGATCTTGATGGTTTGGGTTAATGGGGTGGGAACAGGCAGAGAGGTATATGCGTAGATACGCACTCGTGAAATTTGAAGACAATCAGCCTAAAGATATTCCAAGACAGAGCATAAAGTACCATTCGTATCACGGAGAACAATTAGTTCATTTGTTTCTAGTATGTTTATTGACTTGAGGTTAGTTTACACAAATAAGCAATGTGTTAAGTATTATCATAATATTTAAATGTTTTTGAAAAGACAAGTTAAATGTGTGAAATTCTATATAAAAAATTAGGTTGTGTCACTGTCAGTTGAAAGAAAATAAGCTAAGGAGAGAGAGAGCTGTATGACAGTATTAATTGCGTGCATATATATGTATATATATGTGTGTGTGTGTGTGTGTGTGTGTGTGTGTGTGTGTGTGTGCGTGTGTGCCAACATTTTAAGCTAATGAAGCTCTTCGTAAGGGGAAAAAAAAACAGTTTACATCCACATAACAAACATAAAGCACAACAGTAAAGCGATATTTTTGTCTCTCACATGTTTGAATGACAAGGAGGAAATCTTCCAACATGATATAAAGAGATGCAAAGAAGAAAAGCAGTCCTTAGACGGGTATTCTAAATGTCTCTTTTAGGCTGCCGTCAGACCAACAAAGTTGCATAACAGAAATCAAAGAAAGGATTATCGTGCTTATCTCAGAGGTAATCTAGGTGTTAGGAGCTAATTCCAGCTTGGGGATAAAGGACAGAAACCATGCGTGCCGAATAATCATCGCCATGTATAAAATTTGCAACAGAAATTATATTCTGGTAAAATTATGCATGGAGGTACTAAAGTAAATGATTTAAGGGAATGGTGCTTCGAGATATACTACTACTACTACTACTACTACTAATAATAATAATAATAATAATAATAATAATAATGAATCTAAACAATTATTTGAGTAAATAGTAATGAAAAAATTGTGTACCATTTGATAAAACTGATGCCAGTTAGACTTTTTATTTAAGCCGAGCTACCTGTCAATTTTCCCTTGTAGCGTCCAATATTGCCTCTTTCGTATGCCTTCTATATCCGTCCACCTGAGGTTAGATTCAATTAGTAGTTTCTCGATGGACTCGAATGAATCCATTGTCGAGTTGTCGAGGTGGATGAGTTTCGCATAGATTTTGTTGCGAATGACGTTCTAGTGGTTATTCATTTGTTTCCCAAACATGAAGAGTTGCAAAGGTTGTACATGTTAGAAGACTGATTATCTTTCTAGTTTGACACGCAAACTGTCGTCGAATTTCTGAGCGATTTAGTTTCTGGGTTTTTGTGCACATTAGGAAGACTTGATTTTACAGCGGTATGTGACTGAGTCTGTGCTCTTGTTGAATGCTACTGTGGCACGCACCAGATGGTCCTTCAGAGCTTTAAGTCCACCGTACGCAACCATAGGAACTATATATATACATATATATATGTATATATATATGTATATATATATATATATATATATATATATATATATATATATATATATATATATATATATATATATATATATATATATATATATATATATATATATATATATATATATATATATATATATATATATGTATATATATATGTATATATATACATATATATATATGTATATATATATGTATATATATACATATATATATATACATATATATGTATATATATATGTATATATATACATATATATATACATATATATATTTATATATATATATATACATATATATATACATATATATATATATATATATATATATATATATATATATATATATATATATATATATATATATATATATATATATATATATATATATATATATATATATATATATATATATATATATATATATATATATGTATGTATGTAATGGGGGTCGTCTGTGTGAGCTCCTTTATTATTGAAATGAGAAATTTGTGCTACAGCCAATGAAGGGGCCTTTGTTGCACCTACGCGCAAATTCTGGTCAGCCTGACAGGCCTAATTTTTATACCGAATGTATAATGGATCATAAAATGAAATCAAATTTGTTCTGTAGTGGTGTGTTACAATTCCCATTTCCTAAGTGCCATCGTGATAACTGTTATTGATCTTTTATTTACGTTTGCAGAGGAACCCTATGAGGAAATCACAGCTTACAAACAACCAATTGTAATCTCACTCAGAAAGGTTGTTTTCTAAAAGAAACCTTGCTCTAAAGGTGGTACACAGCTTATAGACTTTTTTTTACTGAGTTTGTTGCCTAGTACAAGAGGTTTAGAAGTGATAAAGGAAAATAATTAAGTTATCGACAGAGGAGCGAGGATTTTTACTATTACATTCCACTTTTAGAAGTAGATAATTTCAAGATTTCATCATTTACAATATAATTTCCTGTCAAACTGCAGCTTTCCGTATTTGATCCATAATGAGTTGTGCTGAATATGTATCAAACATTCCCAGTGATAGAGAACGTTAATACAATCTACCGACCACAGCACGATTATTTAATGGGCAAATGTAGACAGGTTTCAGGTTGAAAGGATATGATGACATTTGTTTCCTGCATTGTCATATCTGTCATGTCATCTTATCATGTTATTTGCTTTAAGCATATGTTGAAAACTATTGTCAGGTTTCTTATGTAATATATCCACTTTATATGTCTGGGAGTTTGATAAGTTGTTGAAGCTACAATGTTGATTGCAGTATTCACAGTTTTCCTTCAGTTTCAACTGGCTAGTGTGTATTCCGAAACAACAACTGGTAAGCAAGATCTCTATGTATGTATGTATGTATGTATGTATGTTATTTTCATAATTATGTATTATAAAATAAAAGTTAAATCTTCGGTTTATTCACAAAATATCACTATTAAAAGAAATTTGTATTTAATTGGCATTTCCTACATAGTCCAATTTTTAACAATATAATACCAGCGTGATATGAGTGGAGTGGGGGTGGATAGTGTTTTAGAAAGGAAGAATAGAAATAATCGCAGTAAAAATTCATATACCATGGTATTATTTATGTGTCATAATGTCTTTAAATAAGAGAGTTGCAAACTCTGTTTTAAATATCTCAATTAAGTGCAAGGTGCGCAGTACTGAAATAACCATAATACATTGCATATATTAGTATACCGTTAGTTATAGACCACCGTGGTGGCATAAACATGGTTTTAACAGATGCCTCGCTTAGCGCTCAGCCTTAAGACGTTAATGTTAGGATTGGTCGGCCTGGTGTGACGATTATGTGACTGTGTGGGACATCATGCTACATGTCTGCGGCATGATACCCCAGTGCTAGACATCACTATAAACTGTCACACTGAAGACATCGTAGCGATATGACTTAAAAGTTGTTGAAGCTACGTTAAAAATTAAAATCCACAAACCATTGGTAATACAAATTAAAAGACCATTGATATAGGTGCATATATTATGCAGTACCTATCTTCTTTATCAAATCTTAGTAACCTTTTACCTTTTTTAAGCCAAATCAGAAAAGTTTGCAACATTAATACGGATTATCCTTCCTGTGTGTGCACTTCACGTGCATCAGACGGTACATACAAACTCTCGCATGAGTGTACAGCGTAATATGAACTTTTGAATGTCTAATCAAATCAAACGGATTTTATTCTGTATTATGACTTACGATTTTTAACTTCTGATTAGATCTTAATGTACCTCTTTTACGAAGGAAACGAAACAGTGTTCACCCGATTATCTGACCAACTGTCATTGATAAGAGCACGAGAAACTTGTAACAACATGTCATACGCCATTCTTCCCGGCATGCGAGCTGCACGCGCTCTTGGAAAGATGCATGTTGGAGAATTCGCCTGGATTGATGGAAAGGAATACACTTTCTGCTATGAGAAAAGTAAGCTAAACATTGTTTTTGTATTTTTGTCATACCCTACCTAGTAAAAATTGTTGGGATTTGTATACACTTGTTCCGTTTGTTTCCTCGTCTGTCCGTCACACTGTATTCCCAAGGTATAGATCCTAGATCATTCAACATCTATTCATGGATCAAGCTAAACATCTCAAAATTGTAGTTACTGAAGCTAACTGGAAATAATGTGGCAGAATTCAAACAGTGCTCTCTTAGTACTCGATAAGGTTGTATGTTAAATCAACATATTTGTAATCTCTATGTACCTTCACATTTATATTTGTTCAAAATTAATAGTTCTAAGGCATACAAATTAAGCCAAACACAATCCACATAATTGTTATACGTATGCCGATGGCATTTCTCAGAACTGCTGACAGTAAAATAACCTCTGAACAAAATAATTAAATTTCATGAAAACTAAAATTGCGGAATAAAAGGAAATCTGACTCAAGCATAAATAGTGGTTTAAGACAACGGAGCACATAAAAAAAATGATGAAATGTTATGCTACAGTAAGGACATTGCTGAATTTATTTTAATATGTAGTTATTATTTTCAACCACATTAAAATAGTCAGAAATTAATTTTATCTAACCTATCAAAGGGAATAAAACTGCACTGCTGAAGCATGTGCAGGCAATATGTAAATGTTCTGATTTTAAAATATTGCTGTTTGTTTTTAACCGTACGTTTGTAAAACAGTATTGTTTAAATACATTTGATATAATGGATGTGAGTATATTCATTACATTAAACACTTTAAATTGTATACAAATATTTTATTGTACAAATATAGTTTTTAAACAAACATTTTTCAAACATTCCTCTCTTTGGTCAGTGAATTATACGATCACGTATACCATGTTTTATATGATCGTGTATACCATGTTTCATAGGATCACGTACACCATGTTTTATGCAATCATTTATACCAAGTTTTTCCGCTCCGGTGGCCTAGTGGTTAGAGCGTACTCCTCGGATGCGGGATGTCGTGGGTTCGATCCCCGGCCGAGTCATACCAAAGACTCACAAAAATAGTACTAACAGCTACCTCGCTTGGCGCTCAGCATAAAGAGGTTTGTGTTAGGACTGGTCGGCCTGGTGTCAGGATAATGTAATTGGGTGGGGCATCATCCTACATGTCTGCGGCATGATGCCCCAGTGCTAGTCATCACTAGAAGCTGTCACACTGCAGACATCGTAGCGATATGACTAACAAATTGTTAGAGCTACGTTAAAAATTCAAATCACACACACACACACACACATACCAAATTTTGGTTGTAAACATGGATGGTCCTTTAAAGCCAAATGCATTATATCAACTGCTGACAGCACCTAGTGAATATCGGTAGGCTGGCTTTGCCAAATCAAATGAATAATCATCTACTCAGACTAGGAATTGGTAAGGTCTTGTACATCAGCGAGTATGTGATGTCAGACTTGGATTTTATGATGTCTAGTTACATCAAGGTGAAGGCGATTACATGGTTTTTACACCCTGTAAACACCGCATAGCTTTTACAACTTAGCATTGAAAAGTGAATGAAAAAAGCGTTAGCTCTAACAAAAGTTTAAAAAGAGATTTAATTTTGAAAATATATTTGGTATCCAATATGTTCTTTAAATATAAAGTTGCTCTATCATGAATGACATGTCTGAGGAGTACATTAACTATAGGTTGAAATTGTGGACAAAGAGATTTGGTAGATTATGCGTTCGTGATAGTATTAATTTACTCAAAATGAATTTTACTTTATTTTTAAAATATCCACCATATACATAATTTAGAACTAAACTGGAAAGGTGTATAAAACATTTGTATGCAATTCAGAATGATGTTAAAATAATTATCTACCATATTGAAAGCCCTTTCATCATCCGTATGTCATGTAATGTATTATAAGAATGAACTGTGGTATGTCTGTAGTGTGTACTTTGTCATTATAGTTTTAATTATTTCTGCATAATTATTCATATAAATTGTATTGTTTTATTTTTAAGCTGAACATTTACTTGGATAAATGAATTGAATTGACAGATTATTAGGGAAAACGTGCTCCTCGGAGACCTTTGATTATGTTTATATTACATAGTAACGCAATTAGCAATGTATTATTGACATTTCCAAGAAACATTTTTCCATTGTCAATGTATTCATGGCGACATGGAAACAATCTGCAAATCTGACACATTAGATGTGTGTAGCGTAACGCCATAAGCTTGTTACAGAAAAACACCCAAGAATAAAGCCTTTGTCTCCTTTTCCAATGTATTGTTTTTCAACCGCAGTTTTTAATGTCATACAAACTTCAAGTTCACCAGACCTTATCTTTTTCATAGACAAATTAAACAATCATTCGAAATGTGCACACGTATCAGATTAGTGACTTAGAGGTTCTGTCTACTACGAAAAGATTTCACTGTCCATATTTTCATAATTTTTTTTTTTTGTTGCTTAGAGGGATTATAGATGATACTGTCTTTTTCACAAAACAAAACTGGGAAAACTTGATTCTGGTGCAAATATACAAATCACAGATCTCGTAAAACGTTTTGTTTCATGAAGTAAAAAGTACACAACATTTAAACTGCCCTCTATCAAAATTTGTATTTGTCGGCCAGCCACTTGAAATACCGAAAATGGTTAAAATAAAAGAACAATAAACAAATAAAACAATTATTCATATTATCTCCGTTTACATACCTCAAAAACATGTTTGCACTGAATATTTTTTATGATGAAAATATAACAGATAAATAATTTAGCATCACGGTATCGTACCGACCGTGGAGGATTACAAGTGTAAATACTGTCACGTCTGACATATTTGTTTTCAATAACAATATAAGTGTTTTAAATTAAAAATTTAAATTTTCTGTGCAAAGTGATTAGCAATATATTTCATTGTCGTACCAGACTTCCGGACATTATTTTTCTGTCATTACGACTTTGATGCCTTTTTTAAAAAGAAGGCTAATATTGTAAATTATGGAAATCTTGGCAAATCCACCATATTGATTGCATGTAATTTTCCAGAATCATTTCTTTATGATGTGCGTATATTTAAGAGGATTAAAAATTTTAAAGAAAGAACGTTCTAAACCAAGTTTTCTTAACACAATTTGTTTGCTAATAATGTGTTTGTTTCTGATAGATTTGAGTTTAAACATATTTTATTTCATAATTGTGTAGCACTAGATTAGAGGGGTACACTATAGAAGGTGAACGATTAAAACGAGATACAATGGCTTACAATGTTCGTCTCCTTTTATGATCCAAATATTTTAAATGTATATGAATACATGACGAATCATATTAAACTTTAATAACAAAATAACTAAATTATTTAATAGCCAAAGTGAAAAGTCTCTTGGTTAAGCATAAGCCTTTAGCCAAGATATATAAAGCGGGATGATGGAGAAGAAAAACAGTTTCGGTGAAAGACTAGGATGAAGATAAGAAAGATTTTCAAAAGAGAAATTGTCAATTAAATTGTGTCAGACATTGTGTAGAATGCTAAGAATATTTTGGGAGTAGAGACAGGGGAGGTACAAAAATAAATAAATAAAATGAAACAGAACAAAAAAAACCGTAGAATTAAAGTGAATTGTACTTCTTTCTAAAATGTTGCACCAGTCGCAGTTCTGGCTGCCTCATTTCGTATTTTTTAATACAAAACAGACGCTAACGAGATGAAAACAATATGCAGATATGTCACAGTGAGGAGAGAGGACACAAACGAAAACCTTACTTACATTTGCAACAAAGGTAACAACCTTGAATACAGCGATAATAATACTTGAAACAATGCTTTCTTTATTGTATTGTCGATTTAAAAATAATTGATTATGAACTACAGTAAAAGGAGACATGAATAACTTATTATTATGTAATTTTTCGTGAAATATGTGTGCATTTGTCATCACAAAAGTTAACAAATGAGTTAAAGAAAAAAATATCTTTCTGATTCTTTAAATTATTAACCTTGTAACTTATGTAACAATATAACTACAAATGAGAAGAAAAATACTTGATCCGGAACCTTTAATATGGATCACATCCGGTTTGTGACGGTGAAAACATTAGGTATGTTAAATCTTTTCAGGGGTTCGTCGCCACGATCCTAAATTCTAGTAATTTACATTTGATTTGAAATAAATATACGAAACATTTAGGAACGATCTTTTTGCACTATGAAATGATTAATGTTTCGAAACCAATGACAACGTAATTTAATGGTTGCATATACTCTCAAACTAATATGATGTGCAAGAGCAAATACCGAGCCAATCACAAAGTCGAATGAACGAATAGAAGCAACTGATTGGCTAATATTCGGGATGACATAAATGGTAAAATTATGATCTGGACCCTGTTTTTATCGTCGGAAATGTATCAACATTTTATTAATTTCGACCAGATGAACAGTTCGAGAACAATGAGGAAACGCTACCGTACGCTGATGCCGAAAATGAATGTCTCAAGTCCAGTGCGTCCATGCAGGGAGTAGAATCCTTTATAATACCAATGATTACTCCAGTAAACAGGACACACTGGATCAAGGATTTCAATGATACCAGTATCATCAACAGTTTGAGTAGGCTTTTAGTCCAAATGACATATACAAATTTGATCCGCGTGAATATATATATATATATATATATATATATATATATATATATATATATATATATATATATATATATATATATATATATATATATATATATATATATATATATATATATATATATATATATATTCAGTCTTCATATGGTAGTATTATTCTCATGACACTTTATCTGTCTCAGATGAATATTAATTTTATAAGTAATATTTTATGTTTTAAATATTCACTCGGGTGATTTTTGTTGACGAAAAGGTGCATCATCAATAAAATTATAGCCATTGTCCAATGAATAATGTGCTTCATACAGTTATTTCCAGTATCAAATGTATAACGTGATTCATGCAGTTATATCAAGTGTCCAGTGAATAATGTGATTCATTGAGCTATATCCAGTACCAAATGATTTATGTGATTCATTCAGCTGTAGCCAGTATCCACTCCATAACGTGGCTCATACAACTTTTATCATTGTCAGTTGAATCATGTATAATAAGTCATGTATAAGAAGATGAACATATGTTTAGAAGTTATCTCATTGTATGCAGTGTTCCGATGCGTTTACTAAATACACAATTAGGTCCTCGCATTTATTTCAATAGACGAATTCATATTACACATTACTGAGAATGCCAGCATACGGTATATAAAAAAACAAGAATAAAAAAAAATATTTCTCTGTCGCATAGATGATATTAAGTGTCTTAGGACCTACAAAGTCATGTCAGGTATCCTACAAACATTATTGCCGTATCTTGTGCAGGTCATGGACAGACGGTGACACAGATTTGTATCGGTATAGTGAAGATGGACCATGACAGTTTTGAATTCGGTACCACGTCATGTGATGAAAGTCATACAGTTATATGTGATAAGAGTAAGTCTAATATTTTAAATAAGATTTAATGTTTTCAAAATATTGTTTGATTTAGGAATTATAAGGGAGTACCGTGGAAATACTGAATACTGGTGACATAATGCTATAACTAGCGAGAATGAGTATTACACAGCGCTTACTGGAAACCAAAATGAATAAGTCAAAACATAAATCACAAAGTCGCACATTCAAGACATGATACTATAGTATTCTCTTCAAAGATGAATTGCTAGATAGAGTTTGCCACTACATATGTAATACTTTCTTGACAAGTGACAATTTACATTCATTACCTTCTTGTGAACATGCCAACAAAAAGCCGTAATTCCCAACAAATGTATGTATGCAGCAGTAACCAATAACATCTACTGCGTTTTTTCTAATACTCCCTTCAGAGACTGGTTAATACTCTTGGGGCTTCAATCTGAAGATAAACACGCACACACACACATATACACATACAAGTTTGGAACCTTGGATGATGAAACATGGCACAGACATGCATACCACCTAATATGACTTGGATTCTTACATCAAATTTAAAATAAAAAAATACATTAACTCATTTGTGTTAAACACAGGTTATATCAATACTTCATAACATTGGCAACCAGAGATGAAATGGTGCCGAGACTTGGTGACTCGAAGTCTGGAATAGCTTCTAACCACGTTTTTTCTAGACGTTTTAAGGAGAAATAAAACACAGACACACACATATCTAGGATGGATGATGTAATATTGCAAACACCTAACGTCGTTTTTCATTTTTCATAGGTACAGACATAAATACTACTAAATACGAGTTGGATTCTTGCAAGAAGAGCGAAAAGGAAAATAGGTTACCTCAATTTACCCTAAAACGGTTATATTTTCTTCCCTTGCAGGTGGCGTCCATACCGCATTAACATTAACAACCAGAGATGAAATGATGAATCGGCTCGCTGATTTAAAGGCTTCTAACCAGCCGAAAGCTGATCGTACGTATAATGACATTTCAATGGGCAGTTAAAATTCGTACAACATAAAATATTCCGTTTACATCATGTCCGTGAATTTATTTCACCTTAGATTTTACAAGTTCTTGTGAACGAAAACAACAACTATTACAAATCCATTTAGTTCATGTACATTCTCGACTCACTTGGCTCCCGTTTACTGTTCTGAAGAAAAGCATATGTATAAGAGAAAACACTGCTATTTTGCATTATTTCATAAATATACATCATTTAAATGTTGAAATATAAATGAGAGTTCTAAAATACATTTACCGTGCTATAACAATTTACTTAATATACGTGTTGCTTTTTTTGTCAAAGGACAATAGCCTGAATCGTCACCTGCAGATATGCGTACATAAAGAGATTGTAAGATATGCATAAAATACACTACATTGTTAAGATTATTGAAGATGATTACAGTCATACATCTGTGTTACGTGGAGATCCAGCAGGCATACGTCACGGGACATGCTCTTTTGAACTTAAGTTGGCCACACATGTGTCTTTCGCTAGCAACATTTCACGTCATTCAGCCACTGGAAATAAACTCAAATCGAATATAATTCATGTATCGTCATATTGAAGCTATTTGAATCATATCACTTACACATGAATGCGATGCATCTACAGACGGCATATATATCAAGTTGTTGGGGAGAAACGCTAGAGATGTTTCAGTTATTATTGGCGAAGGAAACTTTGGCAAATGGACAAATTGAGTTTCGGCAAATGGACAAATTGATAATATATTAATCCATAGTAATACTTTGAAGAAGGTTCTCCGTTGTGGGAAAGGCTGAGCTACTGAGATTTACAGGTTTTCAAATTCTGAAACGAGCTAAACTGGATGTGTGCTGCAAAAATACTGAAGAACAACAGCTAACACGTTTGCAAATGATTATATGATTGTTATATAAATGTATGTTACATGTACATGATCGAAGTTATATGAACATAACCGCATGATTGGAGTCAATTACATCTGCAAGTAAAGTAAGGTCTGTGAGATCTGATATTTTGTAGTATATGTTACATGCACTAAATGTTGGTAAACTTCTATTTCTGCATTTCAGATTTGATATTCATCGTATTATACTCGACCTTATGGGTCTTACCCTTTGCCCTATCGATCGTCGCCATCGTGCAGTACCGGAAAAAACGTTTGACTAAAAGCATTGCGAAGAATAGTATATACAAGTCGCGTCGTTGTGATGCAAAGAAGGTCTTTCTGTCTCTGTCTCTCTGTCCGTCTGTCTGTCTTATTCTCTCTCTCTCTCTCTCTCTCTCTCTCTCTCTCAAGTGCTGTGGAGGGACAGTTGTTAATGGATTGAACTTGTGACTATATTTGTTTAACATGCCTCATCATAATATGACCTTCAAAATCAGTACGGTAAAATAGTAAACCACAACCCCACATATCTCTCTCGTGCATTTGGTATCTAACTGACGTCATTGTGGTTACGAATAGAAATGATTAAGAGGTAAAAATACGCATATATGTCAATAACATGTCGGTTCGTTTATTACAGTGACAATGAAAGAATACATATGCTTATAATAAGCACCACTCACGCTCGGACATATATGGTAAAGACCTAATCACGCTGAACAAGCAATTACTTCGAATGGTTAGATAATAGATATACATATTTCAACATAATTTGTAATAGTATTTCTCCTCCTCATAATTGGAGATGCATAAACGTAACAAATAAAACAGATATTCTTAATAATAATCATTGCAAATTAGCATCATATGTGGCTAATGAGGAAACAAATTACGTAAATTGGCGATTAAGGACCTGTTTTAGTAAAATGACGGGAAATTACAAATTTTTAGAAATATATTGTAGCGAATTAACATTCGAAGCAATAAATTGGGGTTTCTTTCTTCTGCAATTCGCATTGGAATACAATGTTAAATTTAACCACCCAATCATATTTTTATATGAAGTCATCAAACACAAAAAACACCAGTAACACAGTCTCTCGTAATTATTCAAAATTGTTCAAAATTGTTCAAAATGTTATAGTTTAGGTAAGCAACATATTGATTCGGATGAAACATCACGAGAAGACTTTAGCAACATATTCCTAATTACAAATTTAGAACATCAATAAAACAGTCTCTTGTAACTATTAAAAGTTGATCCAAATATTACTCCAAAACTTTAGTTAGGTAAGCAACTTTATGATTTAGATTAAAATATCACGAAGAGATTTCAGCAAAATATTTCTGATTCCAAAGTTAGACTAAACGATGATGATACATTTTCATTGCTGCCTTGTGAAATATTATAAAAATGAGTAGTACTGTTCGGTAAAAAATAATTTTATAAATCAACGGATTGTTTCAAACTGTCATTTAACACTGTTATAAACAAAGGACGTTGGAAACAAAATATAATTCCAACAAGTTATACACTGCCTGTAAGAAGTCGTCAAAGACATACACAAGACGAGGACTTGGGTAAAACTGTGTGGACAACAACACCATGGCAGCTGCAACTGAACATCATTTTAAAGACAAAGATCTCAAACGGAAAATGTTTTATTCATGCTAATACCCACAAAAGCAGATTTAAAAATAAACATTTCAAATTTTAAAATATTTTATAAATTACAATTTTATGGATTATGTTTATTTTTCAAATTTCCACATGTTTAATAACTACTGCAAACAACAACTCAGCTAATCATTCAAGTAAAATGGCATGACCAACTGTGAAGAAAAAACCTGTCGATTTATAAATAAATCAAGCTGTCCATCGGCTTTCAAAGATGAGGATGTAACGCTGCCATGAATTCCAGATAATGCTGACTTTTTGTTTGACTGCTTGAAGCACAAATGATTAGTAATATTTTTAATCGTTTTTAATGTTAAAAAAAGATTAGCCTGAAGCAAATGTAGCAGGAATAGAAACACGTGAAGCAAGTGTATGAGCAAAAGACAGAGGAACGGGATTAGATTTAGGAAAAACTACTTTATACTAAATTTGTCACAGACAGAGCAATAGTTCTTGAGTTTTTGGAATCATGCAGATAACTGTACTAACTGTAATAATTTTTGCACCTTTCTATTTAAACAACCATTTAAAACTCTTACATAATCGTATGTTATCTCTTACTCATTACGTTACTTGTATCACCTTGTAAAGCTACGCTCTGGATTGCTAAATCTTCAACTATGCAATCTCCAAAACTTTCTACACTTTCCAACAGTTTATGCGATCTAAATTACAGTCGCAAGTTACGACTGTAAATGTACTCCATATACAGTTGTTTCCACTACCTTCTGCTGTCATAGGTTTCGGCGTTTCATATGTTTGACTAAACAACCGTTAAATCTTACACAAAGCCTCTTAATTCTCCTTTTTTCCCATAACTCAACAAGCTTTGCGCCGCAGATGAAATATTTTCACCTTGAATCTGTTCGTTGAAATCATATACTAATGTCCCTGTTTCTTGTAGTTCTTGGACACATGATTGCTTTGTATTAATTGCTTGCATCACTATGTCAGAAGGAGTTACTATTGGCTATCTTTGTGCAACGGTAGGTTGAAAAGGGTGGTATGAATATATGCCCAGATTTTATCATTTGGATGTATGAATTTACTCCCATAGTATGTACAGAGTAATACATTAATTAAGCTACTTCCACCTTTATTTGGAATGCTCCTTTAATATTCGCATTTGCCTTTTGCTTTGCAATACAATGTTTCTCTCAATATTTACACGAACAATAATAAGTTCGTAACGTCTAAAAGGAAAAGAATGACAACAGAAGCCTCATCTCCCAATTGAATTTTAGAATATGACTAGAAATAAAAATTATACTAGAACCAATTGAGCATAAAAATAACTGTTCAAACGTTAACTAAAAAGTTGTTGGAAATATACGGATGCTACCAAATCAAGAAAACCTATAACAATGCCCCAGTGCCGTATCAACAACAATCTTTTGTCCCATGTCATTATCTTAGAATTAAAAAGAAATTAAAAAGAAAATTTCTATCAGTTGATGATATGGATAAATTTTAGATAGTGATACAAGAATATCACCTAATCTTTAAAGGTTTTTCACACCTTATTGGTAGCTGTTCTAATGCAAGTTAACATTGCTTATATCGCACTAAGTGCCCTGTTGATGAGACTTAAACAGAAACATCTCATTTAATCATCTCCTGAAAAGAACACATACAATCGTCATGTATGTTTTGTAATCGATTTTTTCTTACTTATAACAATTAATTGCAACAAATGCAGTTTAACTGGAGTGCTTGATTATTAATATTTAGGTCATTAAGAGAAAGAAAAGAAGTGGACTATATGATAATGAAAGTTACACAAAAGAACAATAATTATGTCAGTTTTGGATGTCCCCAGCTCTTTCCTGTGTTATTTTACACAATCTCCTTGGTAATAACATTGACAATTTCAAACAACGCCACCTCTTTCCTGTATTATTTTACTTGGGTTTTCGCTGGCAGTTTTGCATTTTTTAAACAATATGCTTTCACTATCGCTGTTCTGTCTCATATATGTCAATCGAAACACAAGGAATAACGCTATCTCCATTTCAATCATTATGGTTCATACCTTCATGTTTTGTAATTCAGTCATATACAGTACAAATGACGTGGCATTACACAAATCATTATAAATCTTGTTAAATGATTTTAATTTTTTTAAAGATTTTAATTTTCTAAATTATTATGTTTCGGGAATTTGTATTATTGATGTATTATATTGGAGTAAAGATTACCTGAAACAGAGTGTAGACTATTTCGCGACAACTATGCAAGTCATTTTTACGTTTACCTTATATGCTTGTTGCAAATTAAGGTAGAGAGAACAAATATAGAAGACGAAAGTTCAACAAATGAAGACTTAATAATGTTTCTTGAAATTAATGGTTGTGTTACTTGACCGCTGGTTTCATTGTTGCTTTAGGTCTGGTATTGAATCACAAATATTGGTATATTTTTAAGCATGTTATACCCAATAAAAACTTCTCATTGAATGGTGTTACATTTATTGTCTGATTTAAAGAAACAAAGTGCTATCAATAATATTAGGACATTTTCAAATACCCCTAGTGGTACCATGTGCATATAAAAATAGCGCTAGCATCTAATTCGACTGCATACGCAATTCGTAAAATATTAACTTGAGGCAATAACAAACATCAATCAGCAAAGTAGGGATTTACATTTTTTTAGATTTCCAATGTGATGAACGTACCCAATAAAGAATGAAGAAGTAAATAGCTATTGTCCTGTTATGTGTGTGTGTGTGTGTGTGTGTGTGATTTGGATTATTAACGTAGCTTTAACAATTTCTCGGTCATATCGCTACGATGTCTGCAGTGTAGCAGTTTATAATGATGTCTAGCTCTGGGGCATCATGCCGCAGACATGTAGAATGATGTCCCACCCAGTCACATCATCCTGACTCGAGGCCTACCAGTACTAACACTAACCTCTTAATGCTGAGCGCCAAGCGAGCTGTTAGTACCAATTTTGTAAGTCTTTGGTATGATTCGGCCGGGGATCAAACCCACGACCTCCCGCATCCGAGGCGGAAGCTCTAACCACTAGGCCATCGGAGCGGTTATGGTGTCCTGTTATATGTAGTTTGGACTACCTTGCCGTTTTTATATTTAAGTGTACAACTATATGTTCCTGGTACCATAACAACGAAAATGTTTTAAAAGTTGTATATTTTTGCAAATGACTTTTGACGGCAATGATTACGCTTACGGTAATATAGAAAAGAAATGCTAAGTAATTAGATAATTTATGATTTCCCAGAAATCACTTTTTAAAGTTTGGTTTTAGAAATTTAGAAAGGATCGAAGAGTTATAAAGCCTAGAACCTAGGCTGTGCTTAATGTACATTCATAACATTACATGATATATGGAGAATAAACCACTGAAACGTTTCGGCGTAGTTATCTTTTAAGATCTTTTCAAAAATTGCAATATTTTGGAGCAGCAAATTCATTTCTCTGTTCACTCTTTCAGGCGAAAACAAGATCGAGAAACGCTACCCCGAGACCATTTTATGCGGTGGAATAAAGAATCAGACAGCAAATCGACGCCTTGCAACGGCTACAAGATCGAGGAGAACACAGAAGGTCAAGGAAATAATCCAAGAGACGTCAGTGATGATGAAGGTTACGATAATTTCGATCCGCAACTTGGGTTGTATGAGAATCGCATTACCGGTAACAATTCTACATCTCGCTATCATATTCAAGGACATGCACTATTGAGAAAGCATGCCCCTCTTTGTAACGAGAGTTACGATCATATCGATCCGCAACTTGGCTTGTACGAAAATCCCATTAACATTAACAATTCCACAACACGCTTTCATATCCAAGGACACGAGCTATTGGCAAAGTATGCCGCTCTTTGCAATGAAGCAAAGTCCAGCAAAAATGAGAAAAGCTTGTTTCCCGCTAGAGAAACTCTTGACCCTCAAAAATACATGTCGATGCATTATAATGAAAGAGACAGCACGATTGTTTTGGACACAGAGAACACAAATCTTTACGACAGCTTCGATCGGGTCAATATTGGAATGTAAATACGACAATATCTGATTCTGAGTATATCCGCAACTTTAAATATCCTAAGAAACATTATCTGCGATACTAATTATGTGTACAAAATATTCAGATCTTTTCAATAAAACTATCTGAGAAAGACTGGCATTATATTATTTTATTATGGAGTGCGTCTGTGTGTGTCTATATTATATCCCCGACTTGGTTCATTCCTCTGTTGGGTATGTGAGTGTTGTCAAGATGGTTTGTAGATTATTTTCAGTCGGGGACAAATTCAAATCACCTAACATACATAATAATAAAAAATTCTCTATGTAAAATTAACAAATAATTTAGTTCCTTAGAATATATATACGGTGTCGTTAATGTAATCGTTATATATTTAAATTAGCAAGTAAAAAGCAAAAGGAGTGACAATACAGTATCCTTTTGTGGAACTTATTTTATTCAATTTTTTATTTTTCCTTTTGCTAAATAGCTGGACTAAATCATGTAACTTGGTTGTCAAGTACTACTACTACTACAAAATAATAATAATAATAATAATAATAATAATAATAATAATAATAATAATAATAATAGTAATAATAATAATAATACATGTGAAGTAATCATGATGATAATACTACCAATGATAATGCTAATGATAATGCTGTTCGGTTCATAATCCCTAATTTTGTCATAATGGAAATTTGAGAACAATGACTTCCTTCAGAGGTCAGCTGTATACAAAGGCCATTTATGCCTTTTGCATTGCAGCCGAACTTTGTCCTAAAAGGCAAACATTTTGTAACACCACGTACACACACACACACACACACACACACACACATACACACAGGGTAGGTATGGGTGCAACGTTGTATGCAATGACGCATGTTTTTTAGGTCAAGATTGCAGACAAGTGCATTCACATTGGAGAACATCTGCAATATTCGCCGTTTTCAAAACGACATAATATGTTTGAAGACTTTATGTAGGAATTACATACCTCGGGAACTTAAGGTTTATCAACCGAAGTGTTCCAATAAGCATTTTCAATTTAATTGTGTGCAAAGTTTATGTTAAAACATTTTTACAATGACGTTTCCTTAGTTCAAATTGCAATTAAGGCATAAAACAGAATTAAAAGAGCAAGTCATCACAGCAGATATAGTAAATGACTCTTCTCTATGGAACTATTTGGTTAGAGTTTTAGCCTGCAGAGGCTCTCACATAGCGGGTGATGGTGCTGTGTAAGATACATTTAAAATAAAACCTTTACTAAAAGTTATCCCACTTGCCACACTTGTTGTGGACAAAAAATGGATTACTTAACGTATTATGGATTATGACGCCATTCAGATCATCGTTATCATCTCGTGTAAATGTATTTGTATGTAGAAACATTAACCACATATCAGTGCAACAGCTTGACATACTGAATAAATAGCAATTCACAAATGGATATTGCATGACTGTGTTTAATACCCTTGCAGCAGTAAAGGATGTATTTTATTTATGCCAGATGTTCATAATCCTTAAACCGATTTTGGTGTCAATAATATTGTTTACAATTGTTGCTTTCAGGAACGTTGGATGAAAAACATGTACTAGTTTTAATTGTGGAAACTATGCCATCAGGTGTTTGCACACACACACACACACACACACACACACACACACACACACACACAGAGATAATTGAACCACTAAACAAGTAATATAAGTGAATATCCGTACGACATATTGATTACTATTCTCTATGCGGTACTACCAAGAGCGTAGGCATAGATATGTTGTTGCATGGTGGACCGTGCCAATCGACTGTAGTTGTGGAAGTTCAGAGTTATGATCCATAACGACATACAATTGTACAATAACGGAAAGCAAAGTGTATGTGTTGAGTTTTATCTCAATATTCCATTATCATGTCCTCCAATTAATTCTTTGGACTTTGTCTCAAAAAGAAGTCGTAAGGGCTGATTTCACATACGATACGAAACTTTCCAATCCTACTGGCGTATACCAATCGATAATTTGTCTGCAAAAAGGTGAAGAACATAGCTTTGAAGTTTCTTGGTGACACGTACTATTTGCACGTTTCTATATTATCGGACACTGTATGCCTGAGCGATCTGTGTACTCTGGAAGCTTTTTGTAAATTGATGAGCTCTATGACCACGGCCAAACCTCCATATTACGAGATGAAAGATTAGCATTAAGAAGTAAGGTGTCTCCAGCCAAATTCGACTGCAGATATGGGCCGAAGCTGTTCAATGTTGACCAGTTCTTATCCCTAGATAGGGACTGTACTCGAATCAGAGAGAAATTATAACTGATATGAACTTCAACTCCCGTAAAATGCTGATTCTGTAAAGGTAAAAAACAAACTGCTGACAATGAATTTGTGAAATATGAATCACGTTTAAACCTTATTCAATATCAGCTTCTAATCTGAATCATAACAGATTTTGATATCAACACAAATTTCATTAGAATCACTTGAGAACGAATCTGGGTTTATGGGTTTCGTATGTCATTAAATTTGAATATGTCTACCTGTTAAAACATTAGAAACATTTTTCTATGAAAATCTCTGCACATTAAAAATGTACACATCCATGCCCATCGCTTGTGCACGCGTTCAAACAAAATGAAATAAACACGTACAACAAGTACATGTTATTTGATTGACTGGGCTGATTACGTGTAAATTTAACAAATATTATCATTTGTTGTTGTTTCAATTACAGCACATCCTGCGAAAGCGGTGAGCTGTATTACAGGTCGGGTACATAGAACTTCAATTTGAATATTACTAAGTGCACTGAGAAAGTACATACATACATACATACATACATACATACATACACATTTTGCTGTTACATCGTGTATATGACTATTCCAGGACTATATTAAACTTCAATAAAGATTGTGACAGTATGGGCCTACTTTTACAGTTTCGTACATATTGAAGTCCTTAATAGAAAAAGAGGCTAATCAATGACTCAGTTCCTCAACCCCATCTCTTTTTCACTCTCTTATATCGTAATTCACAAGAATTTTTCGTGTTAAAATTAGGAACAAACTGTTCAATAAGCTATCATATTGCTTAAATTTGAGTCACGCTTCAACAACTTTTAGAATGGCAGCAACTGTGGTTGTGATCTAAATGCGTATTTTCGTCGTTTTGAAAATGCTTTAAAACATTACGATCAAAATTATAAGTCTGCAATCTCGACCTAAATCAATAAATATTATCAAACTTGCTCTGAGGGCAGAATCTACTTTACTATTGCTTGAGAAATATGCTGTACCATGGAGGCGGTTTTAAATATAGAAATGGAAGGCTCTGTTTTTGTCAATAAAGGCATATAAAATGAAACTATCGCATGCAGGATTTGCAAAGAGCAACTGGCAGCGTTAATCGTTTTATGGTTTCAAAAGGAAAGATACATAAACAAACACGTTTTCTTTTAACTTTGTCAATATTATACCACTTGGGAACTAGTCGATTGCAAGGATGATTATATTTTTATTCTCTAAAATCGATTTGCATAATTTCTAGGATGCTGAAAGGGTATTCTTTCATAAGAGGGTTTTGAAGACGAGAGTAGAAATACACTGAAATGTGTAATTACGCTGGAATCAAAGACAACACTATACAAAGACGGCAAGTGAAAGAGATTTCCTCTTTTTCTTCTCCGTTTAACGTGGTATAAACTGTTTGTTGCCAAATCACACAGCTTGCATAACCCTGTATGGCCTAATTTGAATCAACTGTTTTAGCTGTCATTCGGCAGCTAACAGTTTAACCACGACAACCACAGAACACGATTCGCCATGGCTAATCTTTACTTACTTTTTTTACGTTCTCTTTTCCCAATTTAAAGCGTTTCTTACCACGTTTGTTTCAGCGCAGAAAAATGGATTGTTGTATAATGTCTACACGACCAGTCCAGATTACCTTCTGCAGATTTTTGACTATGAGACGGACACACAGTAAATGCAACACATTTTCTTGGAAGTTTTCTGAAAAGCACAGTATAATGAGATACAAATAAAATTGATTAAAATGAATAAGAAACTTTGCATGTTTTAAGAGAAACACCGCAGAAAAACAAGGAAATCGACCGTCATTTGCGGCGCAAACAATTATCTCCCATTAGATAGAATCATAATTATGCACATTTTCAAACTATTTCCGTGATTTGTTTTCTTTTTAAGTTGGTTCCTTTTTAAATATGCGAATCACCAACTCACGGATTTCCGTAAATCACGAATCTTTTGTTTTGATTTATTCATTTTAACATGTACTGTCGGGAATATTTGACAATTCTATATCTGTATTGTTTTCAGTACAGACCAAAAACCTTCGGAAATGACTATTATTTGTTTCTATTCCATAACGCTTACATTGAATCATGTCATTGATAATTTATCTGAGCCTATAATACAAAGTAGAAATTTTATTTTAATTTGACTAAACAACTCATTTGTATCAGTAGTAGTAGTAGTAGTAGTAGTGTCCTTTCAAGTGAACAGGCAAGATATTGTTACGTTACTCACATAAATTGTGTATTGAAAGAAATGTTTTCAGTAATATAACAAGCATTATAAGCTCCAAATGTTATGTATCTGCGTTGATCATCTTCCAGTCTCAAATTTGTACATTTGTCCGTCTACATGTCCGTCAGTACCTATCTCTCTCTCTCTCCTAGCAACTTAGAATATTTATTTTATTCAAGCAGATCCTTTATTTAATACAATTAGGGTAAAAAGAATATTGACAAATAGGTAGTTATACTAACACTGAAAAATAATAAAGGCTATGGCAAAGATTAAAACAAAACTGCCATGAAAGCAGTATGTTAGGATGCGCATGTACAATGTCATTTGTCTTTAAACTCTTCAGCAATGGCATACATCATCTGTTAAGATGTGGCGTACATAATGAGGAAAACGTCAGTAATGTCCGGTTTTCGTATCTTCGTATTTTGTTGCGTAATAAAGAGAGCAGTAAAGAAATTAAACAAATATAGAGACGAAACTAAACAAAAATTGAAAATGTTCCAATAGCAAAATGTGACTCAAAAACCCTGTTGTTGTAATTTGTGCCATGCTGAGAAGAAAATGATGAATTATATAACGGAAATGCATAACATTTGGAGCTGATAATGCTTGTTATATTACTGAAAACATTTCTTTCAATACACAATTTCTGTGAGTAACGTAACATGATATATTACTTCACCGTCTCCAGCATGTATTTGGCATTCATGATACAACCTTACTGTGGTTCAAGTCCTACTTGGTCAACAGGACACAAATTGTATCTCCAAATGGAATACACTCCAACCCAGTTGATCTATGGTGTGGTGTTCCACAGGGGTGTGTTCTTGGACCTGTTCTCTTCATTCTGTACACTCAGTCGCTCTCAAGTGTCATAGATCATCATCCAGTGTCTCATCAATTGCACGCTGATGACACGCAAATATACAAAACTAGCCACCCAACTGAAGTTGATGCTACCATCCAAGGTGTAGAGAGGTGCATTTCTGATGTGAAATCATGGATGACTTGTAACAAGCTGCAGATGAATGATGATAAAACTGAGGCCATTCTGATCACATCACAAAGACTTTCTCATTCACATCCTTTACCTAAAACAATAAATATCAGCAACGCCAACATTAAATTCACACAATCAGTACGAAACCTAGGTGTTACTCTGGACAGTACTCTCACATTGCACCAACATGTCATGAACATATGCAAGGCTGCATATCTTCAGCTGAGACGCATCAGATCAATTCGCAAATATCTTTCAGTTGATGCCACTAAAACACTTGTGTGTTCATTAGTACTTTCAAGACTGGACTATTGTAACTCAGTTCTGTCTGGTTCATCTCAGTATCTACTCCAGAAACTTCCAAAAGTTCAAAACACAGCTGCTCGGATCATACTTAGAGTACCACGATCAGAGCACACCTCCCCGCTGCTCTGTACCCTACACTGGCTATCCATTCGATCCAGAATCAAACACAAAATTTGTTCTCTGTGCTACATTTCACTGTCGGACTCTAGTCCAACATACCTATCTGACCTCACTCGTGTGTACACACCAGCAAGATACTTACGCTCCTCTTCTGACAATCGTGTACTCATTATTCCAAGTATGAAAACAAAGTCATATGGACAGCGTTGTTTTGCATACCAGGGCCCAGCAACGTGGAATGAATTGCCCACTGAACTTAGACACAAAGATACAGTGATCACATTCAAGAGGGCTCTCAAAACTCACTTATTTCGACAGCAAGAACAAACTTAAAGACCTAATAATGTTTCCTACCTGAAATATTCTCAGCATGTTTTTTTATTTTTTTAATGTTTTTCTAATATCATGTTGTTTGTTTTTGTAATAATATTATTATGTTTCTTATCTTATAGGTGTTGTCTAAAGTTCTAACGCGCTTAGAGCTTCTAAAGATTAGGCGCTATACAAAGCCCTCATTATTATTATTAATATTATTATTATTATTATTATTATTATTATTATTATTATTATTATTATTATTATATAGGAAAACTCACAAATCGATATGTGAATCAGACAATGAGTAAGGAAGCTGAATATATATGATACAATAGTACAATATCTTGGGTATCATAGGCACTTTATATTACAGAAGATAGAAGTTCAGACCAGAGTCAGATCCACAATTTTGTCGGGGGGTGGGTGGGTTTGTGAGTAAGAGGTGGATCAGAAGCTTGAGGAGTAGGAACCCTTGGCATGGGGCCCTGGATTGCAAAGCCCCAGGATGCACCTGTTTATTGAGCGTTTCAAAGGTATCATTTTAACTATTCCAATAAAACAAAATACTCTATTAAATGAGCTAGTTTATTTCTCGCAGAATTTTAATGGAGCTTGATGGTTTGGGTTAATGGGGTGGGAACAGGCAGAGAGGTATATGCGTAGATACGCACTCGTGAAATTTGAAGACAATCAGCCTAAAGATATTCCAAGACAGAGCATAAAGTACCATTCGTATCACGGAGAACAATTAGTTCATTTGTTTCTAGTATGTTTATTGACTTGAGGTTAGTTTACACAAATAAGCAATGTGTTAAGTATTATCATAATATTTAAATGTTTTTGAAAAGACAAGTTAAATGTGTGAAATTCTATATAAAAAATTAGGTTGTGTCACTGTCAGTTGAAAGAAAATAAGCTAAGGAGAGAGAGAGCTGTATGACAGTATTAATTGCGTGCATATATATGTATATATATATATGTGTGTGTGTGTGTGTGTGCGTGTGTGTGCGTGTGTGCCAACATTTTAAGCTAATGAAGCTCTTCGTAAGGGGAAAAAAAACAGTTTACATCCACATAACAAACATAAAGCACAAAAGTAAAGCGATATTTTTGTCTCTCACATGTTTGAATGACAAGGAGGAAATCTTCCAACATGATATCAAGAGATGGAAAGAAGAAAAGCAGCCTTTAGACGGGTAATCTAAATGTCTCTTTTAGGCTGCCGTCAGACCAACAAAGTTGCATAACAGAAATCAAAGAAAGGATTATCGTGCTTATCTCACAGTTAAGCTAAGCGTTAGGAGCTAATTTCAGCTTGGGGATAAAGGACAGAAACCATGCGTGCCGAATAATCATCGCCATGTATAAAATTTGCAACAGAAATTATATTCTGGTAAAATTATGCATGGAGGTACTAAAGTAAATGATTTAAGGGAATGGTGCTGTGAGATATACTACTACTACTACTACTAATAATAATAATAATAATGAATCTAAACAATTATTTGAGTAAATAGTATTGAAAAAATTGTGTACCATTTGATAAAACTGATGCCAGTTAGACTTTTTATTTAAGCCGAGCTACCTGTCAATTTTCCCTTGTAGCGTCCAATATTGCCTCTTTCGTATGCGTTCTATATCCGTCCACCTGACGTTAGATTCAATTAGTAGTTTCTCGATGGACTCGAATGAATCCATTGTCGAGTTGTCGAGGTGGATGAGTTTCGCATAGATTTTGTTGCGAATGACGTTCTAGTGGTTATTCATTTGTTTCCCAAACATGAAGAGTTGCAAAGGTTGTACATGTTAGAAGACTGATTATCTTTCTAGTTTGACACGCAAACTGTCGTCGAATTTCTGAGCGATTTAGTTTCTGGGTTTTTGTGCACATTAGGAAGACTTGATTTTACAGCTGTATGTGACTGAGTCTGTGCTCTTGTTGAATGCTACTGTGGCACGCACCAGATGGTCCTTCAGAGCTTTAAGTCCACCGTACGCAACCATAGGAACTTCTTGATATATCTCTTCAGACGTTCGGAGGATTCGATATAATGCCAGCGCTTTGGAGTGATCTGTTGTAAATTGGAGTTTAGGTGGGGGGAGTAACACTGTTTTGGTTTTCTTGTTTTCATATTTCTTAAGGAATCTTCTTTCGAAGAGTTGTAGTTTTGTTAAAACTGTCCTCATTGTAACTCCTTCTCTATGTTCTCCCTCAGAGGAACCCCTTGATCTCTTGGTGACGCTTTCCAAACGTAGCTGATTTACAGAATATGCGTTTAGTTCCAGTTCACATACCATAAAGAAAATTTTATATACACACGTATACATGCAAACATATATATACATATGCAAACGCGCACACATATTGTTTCACCTTTCACGCCGAAGCATCCAAGAAACATTGTTGGAATTCGCCCTTTGATATACTAGTATTAATTTCTCTAAGATACTATGTCACAAGTAGACACTTGCCAAGCGATATGTATTAGATTGCATATTTTTTTAACTAGTTTATGGAATGACCGACGTTCTGAATGGAGAGTAAATAAAGCATTATATGAAGCTTTGAAATGTTTGAACAATAGCCATCTACTGTTCCACATGAATAGATTAGAGAGTAGGGAGTTGCCTTTAATTCATAATGAAGTGTTTCTCTTAGATATATATTTCTTGATAAAACTACATGTGGAACAAATGTTTTAATTAGGAGAAAGGAATAAGTGTTCGTCGTTGTGGCTTTTCTTCCTGTTTGTGCTGTAGAAGGTATTTATTTGAAAGCTAATGACACCCATATCTTACAAGACCTACGATGCCGTAATTCTGGTTCATTGGGCATCGGGACACCTAATGATATATTTATGACAAATAAAGACTTTTTTACTCTGCATTTACTAAGTTTCAAACCACCTGTTGGTTATGATTAATTTCAACGATCTTGTGCAATATAAATTATGTTCTCTCACTCTCTCTCTTTCTCTCTCTCTCTCTCTCTCTCTCTGCGTGGACTTTCAGCAACAGTTACTCCGTCTTAGGCATCAATGTTACAAAGGTGACTGCAGTTGTTGCTCCATCCCATGCATGAGAATTTTGTATAGAATCTGGATCGATGGACAGTTCTAAAGCAAATTACTTCATTGCCGGCAACGAACTATTGGTTCACATTGATATTAACAGAATCTCTTGTCAGCATCCCATAGTGTATATATGGTGTGTGTGTGTGTGTGATCTACCTTTAACAATTTCTCAGTCATATCACTACGATGTCTGCAGCGTGGCAGTTTATAGTGCTGTCTAGCACTGATGAATCCTGTCGCAGACGTTTGTCATCATGTCCCACACAGTCATAATATATACTGACACCTGGCCGACCAGTCTTAACACTAACCTCTTAATGCTGAGCGCCAATCGAGGGAGCTACTAATACCATTTTTTAACAAGTCTTTGGTATGACTCGGCCGGGATTCGAACCCGCGACCTCTTGCATCCGAGGCGGACGCTTTAACCACTTGGGCTACCGGAGATGTCTTTGTGCGTTTGGCATTGTATCTTGATGGTATCGTTATCAGTAAGACATACAGAAAGACATGATGAGCAGTTAGTTTGATTTTTGAGGTGAAATAGATGTGGTCCAACATGGGTCGTAGGACTAAACAGACCAAGGGCCCTGAGGATTAGTGTCTAACCTCAAGAAATGGCCTTCAGGATTACAATGTCTAACCTCAAGAAATGGCAGTGAGGATTACAATGTCCAACCTCACGAAATGGCCGTGAGGATTACAGTGTCTAACCTAAAGAAATGGCCGTGAGGATTACAATGTCCAACCTCAAGAAACGGCCGTGAGGATTACAGTGTCTAACCTTAGGAAATGGAGGAAGAGCAAGATGTTACCATTTTTCCATAGGATAGGTATAACGATTAATAATGACTTTGGCCTCTTTGCCAAAATAAATCTGTTTTAATATTTAGCATCAGAAGCCTACGCATATTTTCTATTACAACAACATCTACTACTACTACTACTACTACTACTACTACTACTACTAATAATAATAATAATATTAATAATAATAATAATAATTGTATAAACAGATATTAGATATATAATACGTTATTTACTTCAATTGAACGAGCATAAAAAAACAAAATAAATAATGCGATGACTGAAATGGGAGAGGGGCATCCTTATGGCAACAATAATGAAATTGATAAACATATGTGACCTTTGAAGAAATATATCTCGGCGATACTAAATAAGTTGGATTTCCTTCTTGCATGCATAATAAATATGTGATTTGGTTTCTTGTTTGCATGCTGGTAAGAATTAGTAAACGACAACACTGATGAGCATTACGCCTATATATGAATTATATTTCATGAATTCAAAATATTAGAATAGCAGAAAAGAAAATGGCAGCTTAGTCTAAGACTCTGCTGACTAAATCACTCTCGGCGAAACATAATTCCAAAGAATGAAAGTAACAGCAAACAAGTCTATGTCGAAAAGTTAAGAATATATATATATATATATATATATATATATATATATATATATATATATATATATATATATATATATATATATATATATATATATATATATATATATATATATATATATATATATATGTATGTATGTATGTATGTATGTATGTATGTATGTATGTAATGGGGGTCGTCTGTGTGAGCTCCTTTATTATTGAAATGAGAAATTTGTGCTACAGCCAATGAAGGGGCCTTTGTTGCACCTACGCGCAAATTCTGGTCAGCCTGACAGGCCTAATTTTTATACCGAATGTATAATGGATCATAAAATGAAATCAAATTTGTTCTGTAGTGGTGTGTTACAATTCCCATTTCCTAAGTGCCATCGTGATAACTGTTATTGATCTTTTATTTACGTTTGCAGAGGAACCCTATGAGGAAATCACAGCTTACAAACAACCAATTGTAATCTCACTCAGAAAGGTTGTTTTCTAAAAGAAACCTTGCTCTAAAGGTGGTACACAGCTTATAGACTTTTTTTTACTGAGTTTGTTGCCTAGTACAAGAGGTTTAGAAGTGATAAAGGAAAATAATTAAGTTATCGACAGAGGAGCGAGGATTTTTACTATTACATTCCACTTTTAGAAGTAGATAATTTCAAGATTTCATCATTTACAATATAATTTCCTGTCAAACTGCAGCTGTCCGTATTTGATCCATAATGAGTTGTGCTGAATATGTATCAAACATTCCCAGTGATAGAGAACGTTAATACAATCTAGCGACCACAGCACGATTATTTAATGGGCAAATGTAGACAGGTTTCAGGTTGAAAGGATATGATGACATTTGTTTCCTGCATTGTCATATCTGTCATGTCATCTTATCATGTTATTTGCTTTAAGCATATGCTGAAAACTATTGTCAGGTTTCTTATGTAATATATCCACTTTATATGTCTGGGAGTTTGATAAGTTGTTGAAGCTACAATGTTGATTGCAGTATTCACAGTTTTCCTTCAGTTTCAACTGGCTAGTGTGTATTCCGAAACAACAACTGGTAAGCAAGATCTCTATGTATGTATGTATGTATGTATGTATGTATGTATGTATGTATGTTATTTTCATAATTATGTATTATAAAATAAAAGTTAAATCTTCGGTTTATTCACAAAATATCACTATTAAAAGAAATTTGTATTTAATTGGCATTTCCTACATAGTCCAATTTTTAACAATATAATACCAGCGTGATGTGAGTGGAGTGGGGGTGGATAGTGTTTTAGAAAGGAAGAATAGAAATAATCGCAGTAAAAATTCATATACCATGGTATTATTTATGTGTCATAATGTCTTTAAATAAGAGAGTTGCAAACTCTGTTTTAAATATTTCAATTAAGTGCAAGGTGCGCAGTACTGAAATAACCATAATACATTGCATATATTAGTATACCGTTAGTTATAGACCACCGTGGTGGCATAAACATGGTTTTAACAGATGCCTCGCTTAGCGCTCAGCCTTAAGACGTTAGTGTTAGGATTGGTCGGCCTGGTGTGACGATTATGTGACTGTGTGGGACATCATGCTACATGTCTGCGGCATGATACCCCAGTGCTAGACATCACTATAAACTGTCACACTGAAGACATCGTAGCGATATGACTTAACAGTTGTTGAAGCTACGTTAAAAATTAAAATCCACAAACCATTGGTAATGCAAATTAAAAGACCATTGATATAGGTGCATATATTATGCAGTACCTATCTTCTTTATCAAATCTTAGTAACCTTTTACCTTTTTTAAGCCAAATCAGAAAAGTTTGCAACATTAATACGGATTATCTTTCCTGTGTGTGCACTTCACGTGCATCAGACGGTACATACAAACTCTCGCATGAGTGTACAGCGTAATATGAACTTTTGAATGTCTAATCAAATCAAACGGGTTTTATTCTGTATTATGACTTACGATTTTTAACTTCTGATTGGATCTTGATGTACCTCTTTTACGAAGGAAACGAAACAGTGTTCAGCCGATTATCTGACCAACTGTCATTGATAAGAGCACGAGAAACTTGTAGCAACATGTCATACGCCATTCTTCCCGGCATGCGAGCTGCACGCGCTCTTGGAAAGATGCATGTTGGAGAATTCGCCTGGATTGATGGAAAGGAATACAGTTTCTGCTATGAGAAAAGTAAGCTAAACATTGTTTTTGTATTTTTGTCATACCCTACCTAGTAAAAATTGTTGGGATTTGTATACACTTGTTCCGTTTGTTTCCTCGTCTGTCCGTCACACTGTATTCCCAAGGTATAGATCCTAGATCATTCAACATCTATTCATGGATCAAGCTAAACATCTCAAAATTGTAGTTACTGAAGCTAACTGGAAATAATGTGGCAGAATTCAAACAGTGCTCTCTTAGTACTCGATAAGGTTGTATGTTAAATCAACATATTTGTAATCTCTATGTACCTTCACATTTATATTTGTTCAAAATTAATAGTTCTAAGGCATACAAATTAAGCCAAACACAATCCACATAATTGTTATACGTATGCCGATGGCATTTCTCAAAACTGCTGACAGTAAAATAACCTCTGAACAAAATAATTAAATTTCATGAAAACTAAAATTGCGGAATAAAAGGAAATCTGACTCAAGCATAAATAGTGGTTTAAGACAACGGAGCACATAAAAAAAGGATGAAATGTTATGCTACAGTAAGGACATTGCTGAATTTATTTTAATATGTAGTTATTATTTTCAACCACATTAAAATAGTCAGAAATTAATTTTATCTAACCTAGCAAAGGGAATAAAACTGCACTGCTGAAGCATGTGCAGGCAATATGTAAATGTTCTGATGTTAAAATATTGCTGTTTGTTTTTAACCGTACGTTTGTAAATCAGCATTGTTTAAATACATTTGATATAATGGATGTGAGTATATTCATTACATTAAACACTTTAAATTGTATACAAATATTTTATTGTACAAATATAGTTTTTAAACAAACATTTTTCAAACATTCCTCTCTTTGGTCAGTGAATTATACGATCACGTATACCATGTTTTATATGATCGTGTATACCATGTTTCATAGGATCACGTACACCATGTTTTATGCAATCATTTATACCAAGTTTTTCCGCTCCGGTGGCCTAGTGGTTAGAGCGTACTCCTCGGATGCGGAAGGTCGTGGGTTCGATTCCCGGCCGAGTCATACCAAAGACTTACAAAAATAGTACTAACAGCTACCTCGCTTGGCGCTCAGCATAAAGAGGTTTGTGTTAGGACTGGTCGGCCTGGTGTCAGGATAATGTAATTGGGTGGGGCATCATCCTACTTGTCTGCGGCATGATGCCCCAGTGCTAGTCATCACTAGAAACTGTCACACTGCAGACATCGTAGCAATATGACTAACAAATTGTTAAAGCTACGTTAAAAATCCAAATCACACACACACACACATACCAAATTTTGGTTGTAAACATGGATGGTCCTTTAAAGCCAAATGCATTATATCAACTGCTGACAGCACCTAGTGAATATTGGTAGGCTGGCTTTGCCAAATCAAATGAATAATCATCTGCTCAGACTAGGAATTGGTAAGGTCTTGTACATCAGCGAGTATGTGATGTCAGACTTGGATTTTATGATGTCTAGTTACATCAAGGTGAAGGCGATTACATGGTTTTTACACCCTGTAAACACCGCATAGCTTTTACAACTTAGCATTGAAAAGTGAATGAAAAAAGCGTTAGCTCTAACAAAAGTTTAAAAAGAGATTTAATTTTGAAAATATATTTGGTATCCAATATGTTCTTTAAATATAAAGTTGCTCTATCATGAATGACATGTCTGAGGAGTACATTAACTATAGGTTGAAATTGTGGACAAAGAGATTTGGTAGATTATGCGTTCGTGATAGTATTAATTTACTCAAAATGAATTTTACTTTATTTTTAAAATATCCACCATATACATAATTTAGAACTAAACTGGAAAGGTGTATAAAACATTTGTATGCAATTCAGAATGATGTTAAAATAATTATATGCCATATTGAAAGCCCTTTCATCATCCATATATCATGTAATGTAACATAAGAATGAACTGTGGTATGTCTGTAGTGTGTATCTTGACATTCTATTTTTTATTTCTGCATAATTATTCATATAAATTTTATTGTTTTATTTTTAAACTGAACATTTACTTGGATAAATAAATTGAATTGACAGATTATTAGGGAAAACGTGCTCCTCGGAGACCTTTGATTATGTTTATATTACATAGTAACGCAATTAGCAATGTATTATTGACATTTTCAAGAAACATTTTTCCATTGTCAATATATTCATGTCGACAGGGAAACAATCTGCAAATCTGACACATTAGATGTGTGTAGCGTAACGCCATAAGCTTGTTACAGAAAAACACCCAAGAATAAAGCCGTTGTCTCCTTTTCTAATCTATTGTTTTTCAACCGCAGTTTTTAATGTCATACAAACTTCAAGTGCACCAGACCTTATCTTTTTCATAGACAAATTAAACAATCATTCGGAATGTGCACACGTATCAGATTAGTGACTTAGAGCTTCCGTCTACTACGAAAAGATTTCACTGTCCATATTTTCATAATTTTTTTTTGTTGCTTAGAGGGATTATAGATGATACTGTCTTTTTCACAAAACAAAACTGGGAAAACTTGATTTTGGTGCAAATATACAAATCACAGATCTCGTGAAACGTTTTGTTTCATGAAGTAAAAAGTACACAACATTTTAACTGCCCTCTATCGCACTTTGTATTTGTAGGCCAACCACCTGAAATACCGAAAATGGTTAAAATAAAAGAACAATAAACAAATAAAACAATTATTCATATTATCTCCGTTTACATACCTCAAAAACATGTTTGCACTGAATATTTTTTATGATGAAAATATAACAGATAAATAATTTAGCATCACGGTATCGTACCGACCGTGGAGGATTACAAGTGTAAATACTGTCACGTATGACATATTTGTTTTCAATAGCAATATAAGTGTTTTAAATTAAAAATTTAAATTTTCTGTGCAAAGTGATTAGCAATATATTTCATTGTCGTACCAGACTTCCGGACATTGTTTTTCTGTCATTACGACTTTGATGCCTTTTTAAAAAGAAGGCTAATATTGTAAATTATGGAAATCTTGGCAAATCCACCATATTGATTGCATGTAATTTTCCAGAATCATTTCTTTATGATGTGCGTATATTTAAGAGGATTAAAAGTTTTAAAGAAAGAACGTTCTAAACCAAGTTTTCTTAACACAATTTGTTTGCTAATAATGTGTTTGTTTCTGATAGATTTGAGTTTAAACATATTTTATTTCATAATTGTGTAGCACTAGATTAGAGGGGTACACTATAGAAGGTGAACGATTAAAACGAGATACAATGGCTTACAATGTTCGTCTCCTTTTATGATCCAAATATTTTAAATGTATATGAATACATGACGAATCATATTAAACTTTAATAACAAAATAACTAAATTATTTAATAGCCAAAGTGAAAAGTCTCTTGGTTAAGCATAAGCCTTTAGCCAAGGTATATAAAGCGGGATGATGGAGAAGAAAAAGAGTTTCGTTGAAAGACTAGG
This sequence comes from Sinohyriopsis cumingii, assembly GCA_028554795.2. NCBI lineage: Eukaryota > Metazoa > Mollusca > Bivalvia > Unionida > Unionidae > Sinohyriopsis > Sinohyriopsis cumingii. Next base: position 49,206,677 of record CM068832.1, read on the forward strand.
ATGAAGATAAGAAAGTTTTTGAAAAGAGAAATTGTCAATTAAATTGTGTCAGACATTGTGTAGAATGCTAAGAATATTTTGGGAGTAGAGACAGGGGAGGTACAAAAATAAATAAAGAAATGAAACAGAACAAAAAAAAAACGTAGAATTAAAGTGAATTGTACTTCTTTCTAGAATGTTGCACCAGTCGCAGTTCTGGCTGCCTCATTTCGTATTTTTTTAATACAAAACAGACGCTAACGAGATGAAAACAATATGCAGATATGTCACAGTGAGGAGAGAGGACACAAACGAAAACCTTACTTACATTTGCAACAAAGGTAACAACCTTGAATTCAGCGATAACAATACTTGAAACAGTGTTTTCTTTATTGTATTGTCGATTTAAAAATAATTGATTATGAACTACAGTAAAAGGAGACATGAATAACTTATTATTATGTAATTTTTCGTGAAATATGTGTGCATTTGTCATCACAAAAGTTAACAAATGATTTAAAGAAAAAAATATCTTTCTGATTCTTTAAATTATTAACCTTGTAACTTTATGTAACAATATAACTACAAATGAGAAGAAAAATACTTGATCCGGAACCTTTAATATGGATCACATCCGGTTTGTGTCGGTGAAAATATTAGGTATGTTAAATCTTTTCAGGCGTTCGTCGCCACGATCCTAAATTCTAGTAATTTACATTTGATTTGAAATAAATATACGAAACATTTAGGAACGATCTTTTTGCACTATGAAATGATTAATGTTTCGAAACCAATGACAACGTAATTTAATGGTTGCATATACTCTCAAAGTAATATGATGTGCAAGAGCAAATACCGAGTCAATCACAAAGTCGAATGAACGAATAGAAGCAACTGATTGGCTAATATTCGGGATGACATAAATGGTAAAATTATGATCTGGACCCTGTTTCTATCGTCGGAAATGTATCAACATTTTATTAATTTCGACCAGATGAACAGTTCGAGAACAATGAGGAAACGCTACCGTACGCTGATGCCGAAAATGAATGTCTCAAGTCCAGTGCGTCCATGCAGGGAGTAGAATCCTTTATAATACCAATGATTACTCCAGTAAACAGGACACACTGGATCAAGGATTTCAATGATACCAGTATCATCAACAGTTTGAGTAGGCTTTTAGTCCAAAGACATATACAAATTTGATCCGCGTGAATATATATATATATATATATATATATATATATATATATATATATATATATATATATATATATGTATATATATTCAGTCTTCATATGGTAGTATTATTCTCATGACACTTTATCTGTCTCAGATGAATATTAATTTTATAAGTAATATTTTATGTTTTAAATATTCACTCGGGTGATTTTTGTTGACGAAAAGGTGCATCATCAATAAAATTATAGCCATTGTCCAATGAATAATGTGCTTCATACAGTTATTTCCAGTATCAAATGAATAACGTGATTCATGCAGTTATATCAAGTGTCCAGTGAATAACGTGATTCATTGAGCTGTATCCAGTACCCAATGATTTATGTGATTCATTCAGCTGTAGCCAGTATCCACTGCATAACGTGGCTCATACAACTTTTATCATTGTCAGTTGAATCATGTATAATAAGTCATGTATAATAAGTCATGTATAAGAAGATGAACATATGTTTAGAAGTTATCTCATTGTATGCAGTGTTCCGATGCGTTTACTAAATACACAATTAGGTCCTCGCATTTATTTCAATAGACGAATTCATATTACACATTACTGAGAATGCCAGCATACGGTATATAAAAAAACAAGAATAAAAAAAAATATTTCTCTGTCGCATAGATGATATTAAGTGTCTTAGGACCTACAAAGTCATGTCAGGTATCCTACAAACATTATTGCCGTATCTTGTGCAGGTCATGGACAGACGGTGACACAGATTTGTATCGGTATAGTGAAGATGGACCATGACAGTTTTGAATTCGGTACCACGTCATGTGATGAAAGTCATACAGTTATATGTGATAAGAGTAAGTCTAATATTTTAAATAAGATTTAATGTTTTCAAAATATTGTTTGATTTAGGAATTATAAGGGAGTACCGTGGAAATACTGAATACTGGTGACATAATGCTATAACTAGCGAGAATGAGTATTACACAGCGCTTACTGGAAACCAAAATGAATAAGTCAAAACATAAATCACAAAGTCGCACATTCAAGACATGATACTATAGTATTCTCTTCAAAGATGAATTGCTAGATAGAGTTTGCCACTACATATGTAATACTTTCTTGACAAGTGACAATTTACATGCATTACCTTCTTGTGAACATGCCAACAAAAGCCGTAATTCCCAACAAATGTATGTATGCAGCAGTAACCAATAACATCTACTGCGTTTTTTCTAATACTCCCTTCAGAGACTGGTTAATACTCTTGGGGCTTCAATTTGAAGATAAACACGCACACACACACACACATATACACATACAAGTTTGGAACCTTGGATGATGAAACATGGCACAGACATGCATACCACCTAATATGACTTGGATTCTTACATCAAATTTAAAATAAAAAAATACATTAACTCATTTGTGTTAACCACAGGTTATATCAATACTTCATAACATTGGCAACCAGAGATGAAATGGTGCCGAGACTTGGTGACTCGAAGTCTGGAATAGCTTCTAACCACGTTTTTTCTAGACGTTTTAAGGAGAAATAAAACACAGACACACACATATCTAGGATGGATGATGTAATATTGCAAACACCTAACGTCGTTTTTCATTTTTCATAGGTACAGACATAAATACTACTAAATACGAGTTGGATTCTTGCAAGAAGAGCGAAAAGGAAAATAGGTTACCTCAATTTACCCTAAAACGGTTATATTTTCTTCCCTTGCAGGTGGCGTCCATACCGCATTAACATTAACAACCAGAGATGAAATGATGCATCGGCTCGCTGATTTAAAGGCTTCTAATCAGCCGAAAGCTGATCGTACGTATAATGACATTTCAATGGGCAGTTAAAATTCGTACAACATAAAATATTCCGTTTACATCATGTCCGTGAATTTATTTCACCTTAGAATTTACAAGTTCTTGTGTACGAAAACAACAACTATTACAAATCCATTTAGTTCACGTACATTCTCGACTCACTTGGCTCACGTTTACTGTTCTGAAGAAAAGCATATGTATAAGAGAAAACACTGCTATTTTGCATTATTTCATAAATATACATCATTTAACTGTCGAAATATAAATGAGAGTTCTAAAATACATTTACCATGCTATAACAATTTACTAAATGTACGTGTGGCCTTTTTTTGTTGTTGTCAAAGGACAATAGCCTGAACCGTCACATGCAGATATGCGTACATAAAGAAATTGTGCGATATGCATAAAATGTACTACATTGTTAATATTATTGAAGATGATTACTGTCATACCTCCGTGTTACGTGGACATCCAGCAGGCATACGTCACGGGACATGCACTTTTGAACTTAAGTTGGCCACACATGTGTCTTTCGCTGGCAACATTTCACGTCATTCAGCCACTGGAAAATAAACTCAAATCGAATATCATTCATGTATCGTTATATTGAAGCTATTTGAATCATATCACTTACACATGGATGCGATGCATCTACAGACGGCATATATTTCAAGTTGTCGGGGAGAAACGCTAGAGATGTTTCAGTTATTATTGGCGAAGGAAACTTCGGCAAATGGACAAATTGATAATATATTAATCCATAGTAATACTTTGAAGGAAGTTCTCCGTTGTCGGAAAGGCTGAGATATTGAGATTTGCAGGTGTTCAAATTCTGAAACGAGCTAAACTGGATGTGTGCTGCAAAACTACTGAAGAACAACAGCTAACACGTTTGCAAATGATTATATGATTGTTATATAAATGTATGTTACATGTACATGATCGAAGTTATATGAACATAACCGCATGATTGGATTCAATTACATCTGCAAGTAAAGTAAGGTCTGTGAGATCTGATATTTTGTAGTATATGTTACATGCACTAAATGTTTGTAAACTTCTATTTCTGCATTTCAGATTTGATATTCATCGTATTATACTCGACCTTATGGGTCTTACCCTTTGCCCTATCGATCGTCGCCATCGTGCAGTACCGGAAAAAACGTTTGACTAAAAGCATTGCGAAGAATAGTATATACAAGTCGCGTCGTTGTGATGCAAAGAAGGTCTTTCTGTCTCTGTCTCTCTGTCCGTCTGTCTGTCTTATTCTCTCTCTCTCTCTCTCTCTCTCTCTCTCTCCCAAGTGCTGTGGAGGGACAGTTGCTAATGGATTGAACTTGTGACTATATTTGTTTAACATGCCTCGTCATAATATGACCTTCAAAATCAGTACGGTAAAATAGTAAACCACAACCCCACATATCTCTCTCGTGCATTTGGTATCTAACTGACGTCATTGTGGTTACGAATAGAAATGATTAAGAGGTAAAAATACGCATATATGTCAATAACATGTCGGTTCGTTTATTACAGTGACAATGAAAGAATACATATGCTTATGATAAGCACCACTCACGCTCGGACATATATGGTAAAGACCTAATCACGCTGAACAAGCAATTACTTCGAATGGTTAGATAATAGATATACATATTTCAACATAATTTGTAATAGTATTTCTCCTCCTCATAATTGGAGATGCATAAACGTAACAAATAAAACAGATATTCTTAATAATAATCATTGCAAATTAGCATCATATGTGGCTAATGAGGAAACAAATGACGTAAATTGGCGATTAAGGACCTGTTTTAGTAAAATGACGGGAAATTACAAATTTTTAGAAATATATTGTAGCGAATTAACATTCGAAGCAATAAATTGGGGTTTCTTTCTTCTGCAATTCGCATTGGAATACAATGTTAAATTTAACCACCCAAACATATTTTTATATGAAGTCATCAAACACAAAAAACACCAGTAACACAGTCTCTCGTAATTATTCAAAATTGTTCAAAATTGTTCAAAATGTTATAGTTTAGGTAAGCAACATATTGATTCGGATGAAGCATCACGAGAAGACTTTAGCAACATATTCCTAATTACAAATTTAGAACATCAATAAAACAGTCTCTTGTAACTATTAAAAGTTGATCCAAATATTACTCCAAAACTTTAGTTAGGTAAGCAACTTTATGATTTAGATTAAAATATCACGAAAAGATTTCAGCAAAATATTTCTGATTCCAAAGTTAGACTAAACGATGATGATACATTTTCATTGCTGCCTTGTGAAATATTATAAAAATGAGTAGTATTGTTCGGTATAAAATAATTTTATAAATCAACGGATTGTTTCAAACTATGATTTAACACTTCTATAAACAAAGGACGTTGGAAACAAAATATAATTCCAACAAATTATACACTGCCTGTAAGAAGTCGTCAAAGACATACACAAGACGAGGACTTGGGTAAAACTGTGTGGACAACAACACCATGGCAGCTGCAACTGAACATCATTTTAAAGACAAAGATCTCAAACGGAAAATGTTTTATTCATGCTAATACCCACAAAAGCAGATTTAAAAATAAACATTTCAAATTTTAAAATATTTTATAAATTACAATTTTATGGATTATGTTTATTTTTCAAATTTCCACATTTTTAATAACTACTGCAAACAACAACTCAGCTAATCATTCAAGTAAAATGGCATGACCAACTGTGAAGAAAAAACCTGTCGATTTATAAATAAATCAAGCTGTCCATCGGCTTTCAAAGATGAGGATGTAACGCTGCCATGAATTCCAGATAATGCTGACTTTTTGTTTGACTGCTTGAAGCACAAATGATTAGTAATATTTTTAATCGTTTTTAATGTTAAAAAAAGATTAGCCTGAAGCAAATGTAGCAGGAATAGAAACACGTGAAGCAAGTGTATGAGCAAAAGACAGAGGAACGGGATTAGATTTAGGAAAAACTACTTTATACTATATTTGTCACAGACAGAGCAATAGTTCTTGAGTTTTCGGAATCATGCAGATAACTGTACTAACTGTAATAATTTTTGCACCTTTCTATTTAAACAACCATTTAAAACTCTTACATAATCGTATGTTATCTCTTACTCATTACGTTACTTGTATCACCTTGTAAAGCTACGCTCTGGATTGCTAAATCTTCAACTATGCAATCTCCAAAACTTTCTACACTTTCCAACAGTTTATGCGATCTAAATTACAGTCGCAAGTTACGACTGTAAATGTACTGGATATACAGTTGTTTCCACTACCTTCTGCTGTCATAGGTTTCGGCGTTTCATATGTTTGACTAAACAACCGTTAAATCTTACACAAAGCCTCTTAATTCTCCTTTTTTCCCATAACTCAACAAGCTTTGCGCCGCAGATGAAATATTTTCACCTTGAATCTGTTCGTTGAAATCATATACTAATGTCCCTGTTTCTTGTAGTTCTTGGACACATGATTGCTTTGTATTAATTGCTTGCATCACTATGTCAGAAGGAGTTACTATTGGCTATCTTTGTGCAACGGTAGGTTGAAAAGGGTGGTATGAATATATGCCCAGATTTTATCATTTGGATGTATGAATTTACTCCCATAGTATGTACAGGGTAATACATTAATTAAGCTACTTCCACCTTTATTTGGAATGCTCCTTTCATATTCGCATTTGCCTTTTGCTTTGCAATACAATGTTTCTCTCAATATTTACATGAACAATAATAAGTTCGTAACGTCTAAAAGGAAAAGAATGATAACAGAAGCCTCATCTCCCAATTGAATTTTAGAATATGACTAGAAATAAAAATTATACTAGAACCAATTGAGCATAAAAATAACTGTTCAAACGTTAACTAAAAAGTAGTTGGAAATATACGGATGCTACCAAATCAAGAAAACCTATAACAATGCCCCAGTGCCGTATCAACAACAATCTTTTGTCCCATGTCATTATCTTAGAATTAAAAAGAAATTAAAAAGAAAATTTCTATCAGTTGATGATATGGATAAATTTTAGATAGTGATACAAGAATATCACCTAATCTTTAAAGGTTTTTCACACCTTATTGGTAGCTGTTCTAATGCAAGTTAACATTGCTTATATCGCACTAAGTGCCCTGTTGATGAGACTTAAACAGAAACATCTCATTTAATCATCTCCTGAAAAGAACACATACAATCGTCATGTATGTTTTGTAATCGATTTTTTCTTACTTATAACAATTAATTACAACAAATGCAGTTTAACTGGAGTGCTTGATTATTAACATTTAGGTCATTAAGAGAAAGAAAAGAAGTGGACTATATGATAATGAAAGTTACACAAAAGAACAATAATTATGTCAGTTTTGGATGTCCCCAGCTCTTTCCTGTGTTATTTTACACAATCTCCTTGGTAATAACATTGACAATTTCAAACAACGCCACCTCTTTCCTGTATTATTTTACTTGGGTTTTCGCTGGCAGTTTTGCATTTTTTAAACAATATGCTTTCACTATCGCTGTTCTGTCTCATATATGTCAATCGAAACACAAGGAATAACGCTATCTCCATTTCAATCATTATGGTTCATACCTTCATGTTTTGTAATTCAGTCATATACAGTACAAATGACGTGGCATTACACAAATCATTATAAATCTTGTTAAATGATTTTAATTTTTTTAAAGATTTTAATTTTCTAAATTATTATGTTTCGGGAATTTGTATTCTTGATGTATTATATTGGAGTAAAGATTACCTGAAACAGAGTGTAGACTATTTCGCGACAACTATGCAAGTCATTTTTACGTTTACCTTATATGCTTGTTGCAAATTAAGGTAGAGAGAACAAATATAGAAGACGAAAGTTCAACAAATGAAGACTTAATAATGTTTCTTGAAATTAATGGTTGTGTTACTTGACCGCTGGTTTCATTGTTGCTTTAGGTCTGGTATTGAATCACAAATATTGGTATATTTTTAAGCATGTTATACCCAAAAAAAACTTCTCATTGAATGGTGTTACATTTATTGTCTGATTTAAAGAAACAAAGTGCTATCAATAATATTAGGACATTTTCAAATACCCCTAGTGGTACCATGTGCATATAAAAATAGCGCTAGCATCTAATTCGAATGCATACGCAATTCGTAAAATATTAACTTGAGGCAATAACAAACATCAATCAACAAAGTAGGGATTTACATTTTTTTAGATTTCCAATGTGATGAACGTACCCAATAAAGAATGAAGAAGTAAATAGCTATTGTCCTGTTATGTGTGTGTGTGTGTGTGTGTGTGTGTGTGTGTGTGTGTGTGTGTGATTTGGATTTTTAACGTAGCTTTAACAATTTCTCGGTCATATCGCTACGATGTCTGCAGTGTAGCAGTTTATAATGATGTCTAGCTCTGGGGCATCATGCCGCAGACATGTAGAATGATGTCCCACCCACTCACATCATCCTGACTCGAGGCCTACCAGTACTAACACTAACCTCTTAATGCTGAGCGCCAAGCGAGCTGTTAGTACCAATTTTGTAAGTCTTTGGTATGATTCGGCCGGGGATCAAACCCACGACCTCCCGCATCCGAGGCGGAAGCTCTAACCACTAGGCCATCGGAGCGGTTATGGTGTCCTGTTATATGTAGTTTGGACTACCTTGCCGTTTTTATATTTAAGTGTACAACTATATGTTCCTGGTACCATAACAACCAAAATGTTTTAGAAGTTGTATATTTTTGCAAATGACTTTTGACGGCAATGATTACGCTTACGGTAATATAGAAAAGAAATACTAAGTAATTAGATAATTTATGATTTCCCAGAAATCACTTTTTAAAGTTTGGTTTTAGAAATTTAGAAAGGATCGAAGAGTTATAAAGCCTAGAACCTAGGCTGTGCTTAATGTACATTCATAACATTACATGATATATGGAGAATAAACCACTGAAACGTTTCGCCGTAGTTATCTTTTAAGATCTTTTCAAAAATTGCAATATTTTGGAGCAGCAAATTCATTTCTCTGTTCACTCTTTCAGGCGAAAACAAGATCGAGAAACGCTACCCCGAGACCATTTTATGCGGTGGAATAAAGAATCAGACGGCAAATCGACGCCTTGTAACGGCTACAAGATCGAGGACAGCACAGAAGGTCAAGGAAATAATCCAAGAGACGTCAGTGATGACGAAGGTTACGATAATTTCGATCCGCAACTTGGGTTGTATGAGAATCCCATTACCGGTAACAATTCTACATCTCGCTATCATATTCAAGGACATGCACTATTGAGAAAGCATGCCCCTCTTTGTAACGAGAGTTACGATCATATCGATCCGCAACTTGGCTTGTACGAAAATCCCATTAACATTAACAATTCCACAACACGCTTTCATATCCAAGGACACGAGCTATTGGCAAAGTATGCCGCTCTTTGCAATGAAGCAAAGTCCAGCAAAAATGAGAAAAGCTTGTTTCCCGCTAGAGAAACTCTTGACCCTCAAAAATACATGTCGATGCATAATAATGAAAGAGACAGCACGATTGTTTTGGACACAGAGAACACAAATCTTTACGACAACTTCGATCGGGTCAATATTGGAATGTAAATACGATAATATCTGATTCTGAGTATATCCGCAACTTTAAATATCCTAAGAAACATTATCTGCGATACTAATTATGTGTACAAAATATTCAGATCTTTTCAATAAAACTATCTGAGAAAGACTGGCATTATATTATTTTATTATGGAGTGCGTCTGTGTGTGTCTATATTATATCCCCGACTTGGTTCATTCCTCTGTTGGGTATGTGAGTGTTGTCAAGATGGTTTGTAGATTATTTTCAGTCGGGGACAAATTAAAATCACCTAACATACATAATAATAAAAAATTCTCTATGTAAAATTAACAAATAATTTAGTTCATTAGAATATATATACGGTGTCGTTAATGTAATCGTTATATATTTAAATTAGCAAGTAAAAAGCAAAAGGAGTGACAATACAGTATCCTTTTGTGGAACTTATTTTATTCAATTTTTTATTTTTCCTTTTGCTAAATAGCTGGACTAAATCATGTAACTTGGTTGTCAAGTACTACTACTACTACAAAATAATAATAATAATAATAATAATAATAATAATAATAATACATGTGAAGTAATCATGATGATAATACTACCAATGATAATGCTAATGATAATACTGTTCGGTTCATAGTCCCTAATTTTGTCATAATGGAAATTTGAGAACAATGACTTCCTTCAGAGGTCAGCTGTATACAAAGGCCATTTATGCCTTTTGCATTGCAGCCGAACTTTGTCCTAAAAGGCAAACATTTTGTAACACCACGTACACACACACACACACACACACACACACACACACACACACACACACACACACACAGGGTAGGTATGGGTGCAACGTTGTATGCAATGACGCATGTTTTTTAGGTCAAGATTGCAGACAAGTGCATTCACATTGGAGAACATCTGCAATATTCGCCGTTTTCAAAACGACATAATATGTTTGAAGACTTTATGTAGGAATTACATACCTCGGGAACTTAAGGTTTATCAACCGAAGTGTTCCAATAAGCATTTTCAATTTAATTGTGTGCAAAGTTTATGTTAAAATATTTTTACAATGACGTTTCCTTAGTTCAAATTGCAAATAAGGCATAAAACAGAATTAAAAGAGCAAGTCATCACAGCAGATATAGTAAATGACTCTTCTCTATGGAACTATTTGGTTAGACTTTTAGCCTGCAGAGGCTCTCACATAGCGGGTGATGGTGCTGTGTAAGATACATTTAAAATAAAACCTTTACTAAAAGTTATCCCACTTGCCACACTTGTTGTGGACAAAAAGTGGATTACTTAACGTATTATGGATTATGACGCTATTCAGATCATCGTTATCATCTCGTGTAAATGTATTTGTATGTAGAAACATTAACCACATATCAGTGCAACAGCTTGACATACTGAATAAATAGCAATTCACAAATGGATATTGCATGACTGTGTTTAATACCCTTGCAGCAGTAAAGGATGTATTTTGTTTATGCCAGATGTTCATAATCCTTAATCCGATTTTGGTGTCAATAATATTGTTTACAATTGTTGCTTTCAGGAACGGGGGATGAAAAACATGTACTAGTTTTAATTGTGGAAACTATGCAATCAGGTTTTTGCACACACACACACACACACACACACACACACACACACAGATAATTGAACCACTAAACAAGTAATATAAGTGAATATCCGTACGACATATTGATTACTATTCACTATGCGGTACTACCAAGAGCGTAGGCATAGATATGTTGTTGCATGGTGGACCGTGCCAATCGACTGTAGTTGTGGAAGTTCAGAGTTATGACCCATAACGACATACAATTGTACAATAACGGAAAGCAAAGTGTATGTGTTGAGTTTTATCTCAATATTCCATTATCATGTCCCCCAATTAATTCTTTGGACTTTGTCTCAAAAAGAAGTCGTAAGGGCTGATTTCACATACGATACGAAACTTTCCAATCCTACTGGCGTATACCAATCGATAATTTGTCTGCAAAAAGGTGAAGAACATAGCTTTGAAGTTTCTTGGTGACACGTACTATTTGCACGTTTCTATATTATCGGTCACTGCATGCCTGAGCGATCTGTGTACTCTGGAAGCTTTTTGTAAATTGATGAGCTCTATGACCACGGCCAAACCTCCATATTACGAGATGAAAGATTAGCATTAAGAAGTAAGGTGTCTCCAGCCAAATTCGACTGCAGATATGGGCCGAAGCTGTTCAATGTTGACCAGTTTTTATCCCTAGATAGGGACTGTACTCGAATCAGAGAGAAATTATAACTGATATGAACTTCAACTCCCGTAAAATGCTGATTCTGTAAAGGTAAAAAACAAACTGCTGACAATGAATTTGTGAAATATGAATCACGTTTAAACCTTATTCAATATCAACTTCTAATCTGAATCATAACAGATTTTGATATCAACACAAATTTCATTAGAATCACTTGAGAACGAATCTGGGTTTATGGGTTTCGTATGTCATTAAATTTGAATATGTCTACCTGTTAAAACATTAGAAACATTTTTCTATGAAAATCTCTGCACATTAAAAATGTACACATCCATGCCCATCGCTTGTGCACGCGTTCAAACAAAATGAAATAAACACGTACAACAAGTACATGTTATTTGATTGACTGGGCTGATTACGTGTAAATTTAACAAATATTATCATTTGTTGTTGTTTCAATTACAGCACATCCTGCGAAAGCGGTGAGCTGTATTACAGGTCGGGTACATAAAACTTCAATTTGAATATTACTAAGTGCACTGAGAAAGTACATACATACATACATACATACATACATACATACATACATACATACATACACATTTTGCTGTTACATCGTGTATATGACTATTCCAGGACTATATTAAACTTCAATAAAGATTGTGACAGTATGGGCCTACTTTTACAGTTTCGTACATATTGAAGTCCTTAATAAAAAAAGAGGCTAATCAATGACTCAGTTCCTCAACCCCATCTCTTTTTCACTCTCTTATATCGTAATTCACAAGAATTTTTCGTGTTAAAATTAGGAACAAACTGTTCAATAAGCTATCATATTGCTTAAATTTGAGTCACGCTTCAACAACTTTTAGAATGGCAGCAACTGTGGTTGTGATCTAAATGCGTATTTTCGTCGTTTTGAAAATGCTTTAAAACATTACGATCAAAATTATAAGTCTGCAATCTCGACCTAAGTCAATAAATATTATCAAACTTGCTCTGAGGGCAGAATCTACTTTACTATTGCTTGAGAAATATGCTGTACCATGGAGGCGGTTTTAAATATAGAAATGGAAGGCTCTGTTTTTGTCAATAAAGGCATATAAAATGAAACTATCGCATGCAGGATTTGCAAAGAGCAACTGGCAGCGTTAATCGTTTTATGGTTTCAAAAGGAAAGATACATAAACAAACATGTTTTCTTTTAACTTTGTCAATATTATACCACTTGGGAACTAGTCGATTGCAAGGATGATTATATTTTTATTCTCTAAAATCGATTTGCATAATTTCTAGGATGCTGAAAGGGTATTCTTTCATAAGAGGGTTTTGAAGACGAGAGTAGAAATACACTGAAATGTGTAATTACGCTGGAATCAAAGACAACACTATACAAAGACGGCAAGTGAAAGAGATTTCCTCTTTTTCTTCTCCGTTTAACGTGGTATAAACTGTTTGTTGCCAAATCACACAGCTTGCATAACCCTGTATGGCCTAATTTGAATCAACTGTTTTAGCTGTCATTCGGCAGCTAACAGTTTAACCACGACAAGCACAGAACACGATTCGCCATGGCTAATCTTTACTTCCTTTTTTTACGTTCTCTTTTCCCAATTTAAAGCGTTTCTTACCACGTTTGTTTCAGCGCAGAAAAATGGATTGTTGTATAATGTCTACACGACCAGTCCAGATTACCTTCTGCAGATTTTTGACTATGAGACGGACACACAGTAAATGCAACACATTTTCTTGGAAGTTTTCTGAAAAGCACAGTATAATGAGATACAAATAAAATTGATTAAAATGAATAAGAAACTTTGCATGTTTTAAGAGAAACACCGCAGAAAAACAAGGAAATCGACCGTCATTTGCGGCACAAACAATTATCTCCCATTAGATAGAATCATAATTATGCACATTTTCAAACTATTTCCGTGATTTGTTTTCTTTTTAAGTTGGTTCCTTTTTAAATATGCGAATCACCAACTCACGGATTTCCGTAAATCACGAATCTTTTGTTTTGATTTGTTCATTTTTACATTTATTGTCGGGAATATTTGACAATTCTATATCTGTATTGTTTTCAGTACAGACCAAAAACCTTCGGAAATGAATATTATTTGTTTCTATTCCATAACGCTTACATTGAATCATGTCATTGATAATTTATCTGAGCCTATAATACAAAGTAGAAATTTTATTTTAATTTGACTACACAACTCATTTGTATCAGTAGTAGTAGTAGTAGTAGTAGTAGTAGTAGTGTCCTTTCAAGTGAACAGGCAAGATATTGTTACGTTACTCACATAAATTGTGTATTGAAAGAAATGTTTTCAGTAATATAACAAGCATTATAAGCTCCAAATGTTATGTATCTGCGTTGATCATCTTCCAGTCTCAAATTTGTACATTTGTCCGTCTACATGTCCGTCAGTACCTATCTCTCTCTCTCTCCTAGCAACTTAGAATATTTATTTTATTCAAGCAGATCCTTTATTTAATACAATTAGGGTAAAAAGAATATTGACAAATAGGTAGTTATACTAACACTGAAAAATAATAAAGGCTATGACAAAGATTAAAACAAAACTGCCATGAAAGCAGTATGTTAGGATGCGCATGTACAATGTCATTTGTCTTTAAACTCTTCAGCAATGGCATACATCATCTGTCAAGATGTGGCGTACATAATGAGGAAAACGTCAGTAATGTCCAGTTTTCGTATCTTCGTATTTTGTTGCGTAATAAAGAGAGCAGTAAAGAAATTAAACAAATATAGAGACGAAACTAAACAAAAATTGAAAATGTTCCAATAGCAAAATGTGACTCAAAAACCCTGTTGTTGTAATTTGTGCCATGCTGAGAAGAAAATGATGAATTATATAACGGAAATGCATAACATTTGGAGCTGATAATGCTTGTTATATTACTGAAAACATTTCTTTCAATACACAATTTCTGTGAGTAACGTAACATGATATATTACTTCACCGTCTCCAGCATGTATTTGGCATTCATGATACAACCTTACTGTGGTTCAAGTCCTACTTGGTCAACAGGACACAAATTGTATCTCCAAATGGAATACACTCCAACCCAGTTGATCTATGGTGTGGTGTTCCACAGGGGTGTGTTCTTGGACCTGTTCTCTTCATTCTGTACACTCAGTCGCTCTCAAGTGTCATAGATCATCATCCAGTGTCTCATCAATTGCACGCTGATGACACGCAAATATACAAAACTAGCCACCCAACTGAAGTTGATGCTACCATCCAAGGTGTAGAGAGGTGCATTTCTGATGTGAAATCATGGATGACTTGTAACAAACTGCAGATGAATGATGATAAAACTGAGGCCATTCTGATCACATCACAAAGACTTTCTCATTCACATCCTTTACCTAACACAATAAATATCAGCAACGCCAACATCAAATTCACACAATCAGTACGAAACCTAGGTGTTACTCTGGACAGTACTCTCACATTGCACCAACATGTCATGAACATATGCAAGGCTGCATATCTTCAGCTGAGACGCATCAGATCAATTCGCAAATATCTTTCAGTTGATGCCACTAAAACACTTGTGTGTTCATTAGTACTTTCAAGACTGGACTATTGTAACTCAGTTCTGTCTGGTTCATCTCAGTATCTACTCCAGAAACTTCCAAAAGTTCAAAACACAGCTGCTCGGATCATACTTAGAGTACCATGATCAGAGCACACCTCCCCGCTGCTCTGTACCCTACACTGGCTATCCATTCGATCCAGAATCAAACACAAAATTTGTTCTCTGTGCTACATTTCACTGTCGGACTCTAGTCCAACATACCTATCTGACCTCACTCGTGTGTACACACCAGCAAGATACTTACGCTCCTCTTCTGACAATCGTGTACTCATTATTCCAAGTATGAAAACAAAGTCATATGGACAGCGTTCTTTTGCATACCAGGGCCCAGCAACGTGGAATGAATTGCCCACTGAACTTAGACACAAAGATACAGTGATCACATTCAAGAGGGCTCTCAAAACTCACTTATTTCGACAGCAAGAACAAAGTTAAAGACCTAATAATGTTTCCTACCTGAAATATTCTCAGCATGTTTTTTTATTCTTTTAATGTTTTTCTAATTTCATGTTGTTTGTTTTTGTAATAATATTATTTTGTTTCTTATCTTATAGGTGTTGTCTAAAGTTCTAACGCGCTTAGAGCTTCTAAAGATTAGGCGCTATACAAAGCCCTCATTATTATTATTATTAATATTATTATTATTATTATTATTATTATTATTATTATTATATAGGAAAACTCACAAATCGATATGTGAATCAGACAATGAGTAAGGAAGCTGAATATATATGATACAATAGTACAATATCTTGGGTATCATAGGCACTTTATATTACAGAAGATAGAAGTTCAGACCAGAGTCAGATCCACAATTTTGTCGGGGGGTGGGTGGGTTGGGGAGTAAGAGGTGGATCAGAAGTTTGAGGAGTAGGAACCCTTGGCATGGGGCCCTGGATTGCAAAGCCCCAGGATGCACCTGTATATTGAGCGTTTCAAAGGTATCATTTTAACTATTCCAATAAAACAAAATACTCTATTAAATGAGCTAGTTTATTTCTCGCAGAATTTTAATGGAGCTTGATGGTTTGGGTTAATGGGGTGGGAACAGGCAGAGAGGTATATGCGTAGATACGCACTCGTGAAATTTGAAGACAATCAGCCTAAAGATATTCCAAGACAGAGCATAAAGTACCATTCGTATCACGGAGAACAATTAGTTCATTTGTTTCTAGTATGTTTATTGACTTGAGGTTAGTTTACACAAATAAGCAATGTGTTAAGTATTATCATAATATTTAAATGTTTTTGAAAAGACAAGTTAAATGTGTGAAATTCTATATAAAAAATTAGGTTGTGTCACTGTCAGTTGAAAGAAAATAAGCTAAGGAGAGAGAGAGCTGTATGACAGTATTAATTGCGTGCATATATATGTATATATATATATGTGTGTGTGTGTGTGTGTGTGTGTGCGTGTGTGCCAACATTTTAAGCTAATGAAGCTCTTCGTAAGGGGAAAAAAACAGTTTACATCCACATAACAAACATAAAGCACAAAAGTAAAGCGATATTTTTGTTTCTCACATGTTTGAATGACAAGGAGGAAATCTTCCAACATGATATAAAGAGATGCAAAGAAGAAAAGCAGTCTTTAGACGGGTACTCTAAATGTCTCTTTTAGGCTGCCGTCAGACCAACAAAGTTGCATAACAGAAATCAAAGAAAGGATTATCGTGCTTATCTCACAGTTAAGCTAAGCGTTAGGAGCTAATTTCAGCTTGGGGATAAAGGACAGAAACCATGCGTGCCGAATAATCATCGCCATGTATAAAATTTGCAACAGAAATTATATTCTGGTAAAATTATGCATGGAGGTACTAAAGTAAATGATTTAAGGGAATGGTGCTGTGAGATATACTACTACTACTACTACTAATAATAATAATAATAATGAATCTAAACAATTATTTGAGTAAATAGTATTGAAAAAATTGTGTACCATTTGATAAAACTGATGCCAGTTAGACTTTTTATTTAAGCCGAGCTACCTGTCAATTTTCCCTTGTAGCGTCCAATATTGCCTCTTTCGTATGCGTTCTATATCCGTCCACCTGAGGTTAGATTCAATTAGTAGTTTCTCGATGGACTCGAATGAATCCATTGTCGAGTTGTTGAGGTGGATGAGTTTCGCATAGATTTTGTTGCGAATGACGTTCTAGTGGTTATTCATTTGTTTCCCAAACATGAAGAGTTGCAAAGGTTGTACATGTTAGAAGACTGATTATCTTTCTAGTTTGACACGCAAACTGTCGTCGAATTTCTGAGCGATTTAGTTTCTGGGTTTTTGTGCACATTAGGAAGACTTGATTTTACAGCGGTATGTGACTGAGTCTGTGCTCTTGTTGAATGCTACTGTGGCACGCACCAGATGGTCCTTCAGAGCTTTAAGTCCACCGTACGCAACCATAGGAACTTCTTGATATATCTCTTCAGACGTTCGGAGGATTCGATATAATGCCAGCGCTTTGGAGTGATCTGTTGTAAATTGGGGTTTAGGTGGGGGGAGTAACACTGTTTTGGTTTTCTTGTTTTCATATTTCTTAAGGAATCTTCTTTCGAAGAGTTGTAGTTTTGTTAAAACTGTCCTCATTGTAACTCCTTCTCTATGTTCTCCCTCAGAGGAACCCTTTGATCTCTTGGTGACGCTTTCCAAAGGTAGCTGATTTACAGAATATGCGTTTAGTTCCAGTTCACATACCATAAAGAAAATTTTATATACACACGTATACATACAAACATATATATACATATGCAAACGCGCACACATATTGTTTCACCTTTCACGCCGAAGCATCCAAGAAACATTGTTGGAATTCGCCCTTTGATATACTAGTATTAATTTCTCTAAGATACTATGTCACAAGTAGACACTTGCCAAGCGATATGTATTAGATTACATATTTTTTTTACTAGTTTATGGAATGACCGACGTTCTGAATGGAGAGTAAATAAAGCATTATATGAAGCTTTGAAATGTTTGAACAATAGCCATCTACTGTTCCACATGAATAGATTAGAGAGTAGGGAGTTGCCTTTAATTCATAATGAAGTGTTTCTCTTAGATATATATTTCTTGATAAAACTACATGTGGAACAAATGTTTTAATTAGGAGAAAAGAATAAGTGTTCGTCGTTGTGGCTTTTCTTCCTGTTTGTGCTGTAGAAGGTATTTATTTGAAAGCTAATGACACCCATATCTTACAAGACCTACGATGCCGTAATTCTGGTTCATTGGGCATCGGGACACCTAATGATATATTTATGACAAATAAAGACTTTTTTACTCTGCATTTACTAAGTTTCAAACCACCTGTTGCTTATGATTAATTTCAACGATCTTGTGCAATATAAATTATGTTCTCTCACTCTCTCTCTCTCTCTCTCTCTCTCTCTCTCTCTCTCTCTCTGCGTGGACTTTCAGCAACAGTTACTCCGTCTTAGGCATCAATGTTACAAAGGTGACTGCAGTTGTTGCTCCATCCCATGCATGAGAATTTTGTATAGAATCTGGATCGATGGACAGTTCTAAAGCAAATTACTTCATTGCCGGCAACGAACTATTGGTTCACATTGATATTAACAGAATCTCTTGTCAGCATCCCATAGTGTATATATGGTGTGTGTGTGTGTGTGTGTGTGTGATCTACCTTTAACAATTTCTCAGTCATATCACTACGATGTC
The DNA here is from genome assembly GCA_028554795.2 of Sinohyriopsis cumingii. NCBI lineage: Eukaryota > Metazoa > Mollusca > Bivalvia > Unionida > Unionidae > Sinohyriopsis > Sinohyriopsis cumingii. The sequence goes on from CM068832.1 coordinate 49,225,837, forward strand.
TGCAGCGTGGCAGTTTATAGTGCTGTCTAGCACTGATGAATCCTGTCGCAGACGTTTGTCATCATGTCCCACACAGTCATAATATATACTGACACCTGGCCGACCAGTCTTAACACTAACCTCTTAATGCTGAGCGCCAATCGAGGGAGCTACTAATACCATTTTTTGACAAGTCTTTGGTATGACTCGGCCGGGATTCGAACCCGCGACCTCTTGCATCCGAGGCGGACGCTTTAACCACTTGGGCTACCGGAGATGTCTTTGTGAGTTTGGCATTGTATCTTGATGGTATCGTTATCAGTAAGACATACAGAAAGACATGATGAGCAGTTAGTTTGATTTTTGAGGTGAAATAAATGTGGTCCAACATGGGTCGTAGGACTAAACAGACCAAGGGCCCTGAGGATTAGTGTCTAACCTCAAGAAATGGCTGTGAGGATTACAGTGTCTAACCTCAAGAAATGGCCTTCAGGATTACAGTGTCTAACCTCAAGAAATGGCAGTGAGGATTACAATGTCCAACCTCACGAAATGGCCGTGAGGATTACAGTGTCTAACCTAAAGAAATGGCCGTGAGGATTACAATGTCTAACCTTAGGAAATGGAGGAAGAGCAAAATGTTACCATTTTTCCATAGGATAGGTATAACGATTAATAATGACTTTGGCCTCTTTGCCAAAATAAATCTGTTTTAATATTTAGCATCAGAAGCCTACGCATATTTTCTATTACAACAACATCTACTACTACTACTACTACTACTAATAATAATAATAATAATAATAATAATAATAATAATAATAATATTAATAATAATAATAATAATTGTATAAACAGATATTAAATATATAATACGTTATTTACTTCAATTGAACGAGCATAAAAAACAAAATAAATAATGCAATGACTGAAATGGGAGAGGGGCATCCTTATGGCAACAATAATGAAATTGATAAACATATGTGACCTTTGAAGAAATATATCTCGGCGATACTAAATAAGTTGGATTTCCTTCTTGCATGCATAATAAATATGTGATTTGGTTTCTTGTTTGCATGCTGGTAAGAATTAGTAAACGACAACACTGATGAGCATTACGCCTCTATATGAATTATATTTCATGAATTCAAAATATTAGAATAGCAGAAAAGAAAATGGCAGCTTAGTCTAAGACTCTGCTGACTAAATCACTCTCGGCGAAACATAATTCCAAAGAATGAAAGTAACAGCAAACAAGTCTATGTCGAAAAGTTAAGAATATATATATATATATATATATATATATATATATATATATATATATATATATATATATATATATATATATATATATATATATATATATATATATATATATATATATATATATATATATATATATATATATATATATATATATATATATATATATATATATATATATATATATATATATATATATATATATATATATATATATATATATATCCATATATGTATATATATGTATGTATGTATGTATGTAATGGGGGTCGTCTGTGTGAGCTCCTTTATTATTGAAATGAGAAATTTGTGCTACAGCCAATGAAGGGGCCTTTGTTGCACCTACGCGCAAATTCTGGTCAGCCTGACAGGCCTAATTTTTATACCGAATGTATAATGGATCATAAAATGAAATCAAATTTGTTCTGTAGTGGTGTGTTACAATTCCCATTTCCTAAGTGCCATCGTGATAACTGTTATTGATCTTTTATTTACGTTTGCAGAGGAACCCTATGAGGAAATCACAGCTTACAAACAACCAATTGTAATCTCACTCAGAGAGGTTGTTTTCTAAAAGAAACCTTGCTCTAAAGGTGGTACACAGCTTATAGACTTTTTTTTACTGAGTTTGTTGCCTAGTACAAGAGGTTTAGAAGTGATAAAGGAAAATAATTAAGTTATCGACAGAGGAGCGAGGATTTTTACTATTACATTCCACTTTTAGAAGTAGATAATTTCAAGATTTCATCATTTACAATATAATTTCCTGTCAAACTGCAGCTGTCCGTATTTGATCCATAATGAGTTGTGCTGAATATGTATCAAACATTCCCAGTGATAGAGAACGTTAATACAATCTAGCGACCACAGCACGATTATTTAATGGGCAAATGTAGACAGGTTTCAGGTTGAAAGGATATGATGACATTTGTTTCCTGCATTGTCATATCTGTCATGTCATCTTATCATGTTATTTGCTTTAAGCATATGCTGAAAACTATTGTCAGGTTTCTTATGTAATATATCCACTTTATATGTCTGGGAGTTTGATAAGTTGTTGAAGCTACAATGTTGATTGCAGTATTCACAGTTTTCCTTCAGTTTCAACTGGCTAGTGTGTATTCCGAAACAACAACTGGTAAGCAAGATCTCTATGTACGTATGTATGTATGTATGTATGTATGTATGTATGTATGTATGTATGTATGTTATTTTCATAATTATGTATTATAAAATAAAAGTTAAATCTTCGGTTTATTCACAAAATATCACTATTAAAAGAAATTTGTATTTAATTGGCATTTCCTACATAGTCCAATTTTTAACAATATAATACCAGCGTGATGTGAGTGGAGTGGGGGTGGATAGTGTTTTAGAAAGGAAGAATAGAAATAATCGCAGTAAAAATTCATATACCATGGTATTATTTATGTGTCATAATGTCTTTAAATAAGAGAGTTGCAAACTCTGTTTTAAATATTTCAATTAAGTGCAAGGTGCGCAGTACTGAAATAACCATAATACATTGCATATATTAGTATACCGTTAGTTATAGACCACCGTGGTGGCATAAACATGGTTTTAACAGATGCCTCGCTTAGCGCTCAGCCTTAAGACGTTAGTGTTAGGATTGGTCGGCCTGGTGTGACGATTATGTGACTGTGTGGGACATCATGCTACATGTCTGCGGCATGATACCCCAGTGCTCGACATCACTATAAACTGTCACACTGAAGACATCGTAGCGATATGACTTAAAAGTTGTTGAAGCTACGTTAAAAATTAAAATCCACAAACCATTGGTAATACAAATTAAAAGACCATTGATATAGGTGCATATATTATGCAGTACCTATCTTCTTTATCAAATCTTAGTAACCTTTTACCTTTTTTAAGCCAAATCAGAAAAGTTTGCAACATTAATACGGATTATCTTTCCTGTGTGTGCACTTCACGTGCATCAGACGGTACATACAAACTCTCGCATGAGTGTACAGCGTAATATGAACTTTTGAATGTCTAATCAAATCAAACGGATTTTATTCTGTATTATGACTTACGATTTTTAACTTCTGATTGGATCTTAATGTACCTCTTTTACGAAGGAAACGAAACAGTGTTCACCCGATTATCTGACCAACTGTCATTGATAAGAGCACGAGAAACTTGTAGCAACATGTCATACGCCATTCTTCCCGGCATGCGAGCTGCACGCGCTCTTGGAAAGATGCATGTTGGAGAATTCGCCTGGATTGATGGAAAGGAATACACTTTCTGCTATGAGAAAAGTAAGCTAAACATTGTTTTTGTATTTTTGTCATACCCTACCTAGTAAAAATTGTTGGGATTTGTATACACTTGTTCCGTTTGTTTCCTCGTCTGTCCGTCACACTGTATTCCCAAGGTATAGATCCTAGATCATTCAACATCTATTCATGGATCAAGCTAAACATCTCAAAATTGTAGTTACTGAAGCTAACTGGAAATAATGTGGCAGAATTCAAACTGTGCTCTCTTAGTACTCGATAAGGTTGTATGTTAAATCAACATATTTGTAATCTCTATGTACCTTCACATTTATATTTTTTCAAAATTAATAGTTGTAAGGCATACAAATTAAGCCAAACACAATCCACATAATTGTTATACGTATGCCGATGGCATTTCTCAAAACTGCTGACAGTAAAATAACCTCTGAACAAAATAATTAAATTTCATGAAAACTAAAATTGCGGAATAAAAGGAAATCTGACTCAAGCATAAATAGTGGTTTAAGACAACGGAGCACATAAAAAAAGGATGAAATGTTATGCTACAGTAAGGACATTGCTGAATTTATTTTAATATGTAGTTATTATTTTCAACCACATTAAAATAGTCAGAAATTAATTTTATCTAACCTAGCAAAGGAAATAAAACTGCACTGCTGAAGCATGTGCAGGCAATATGTAAATGTTCTGATTTTAAAATATTGCTGTTTGTTTTTAACCGTACGTTTGTAAATCAGCATTGTTTAAATACATTTGATATAATGGATGTGTGTATATTCATTACATTAAACACTTTAAATTGTATACAAATATTTTATTGTACAAATATAGTTTTTAAACAAACATTTTTCAAACATTCCTCTCTTTGGTCAGTGAATTATACGATCACGTATACCATGTTTTATATGATCGTGTATACCATGTTTCATAGGATCACGTACACCATGTTTTATGCAATCATTTATACCAAGTTTTTCCGCTCCGGTGGCCTAGTGGTTAGAGCGTACTCCTCGGATGCGGAAGGTCGTGAGTTCGATCCCCGGCCGAGTCATACCAAAGACTTACAAAAATAGTACTAACAGCTACCTCGCTTGGCGCTCAGCATAAAGAGGTTTGTGTTAGGACTGGTCGGCCTGGTGTCAGGATAATGTAATTGGGTGGGGCATCATCCTACTTTTCTGCGGCATGATGCCCCAGTGCTAGTCATCACTAGAAACTGTCACACTGCAGACATCGTAGCGATATGACTAACAAATTGTTAAAGCTACGTTAAAAATCCAAATCACACACACACACACATACCAAATTTTGGTTGTAAACATGGATGGTCCTTTAAAGCCAAATGCATTATATCAACTGCTGACAGCACCTAGTGAATATTGGTAGGCTGGCTTTGCCAAATCAAATGAATAATCATCTACTCAGACTAGGAATTGGTAAGGTCTTGTACATCAGCGAGTATGTGATGTCAGACTTGGATTTTATGATGTCTAGTTACATCAAGGTGAAGGCGATTACATGGTTTTTACACCCTGTAAACACCGCATAGCTTTTACAACTTAGCATTGAAAAGTGAATGAAAAAAGCGTTAGCTCTAACAAAAGTTTAAAAAGAGATTTAATTTTGAAAATATATTTGGTATCCAGTATGTTCTTTAAATATAAAGTTGCTCTATCATGAATGACATGTCTGAGGAGTACATTAACTATAGGTTGAAATTGTGGACAAAGAGATTTGGTAGATTATGCGTTCGTGATAGTATTAATTTACTCAAAATGAATTTTACTTTATTTTTAAAATATCCACCATATACATAATTTAGAACTAAACTGGAAAGGTGTATAAAACATTTGTATGCAATTCAGAATTGTGTTAAAATAATTATATGCCATATTGAAAGCCCTTTCATCATCCGTATGTCATGTAATGTATTATAAGACTGAACTGTGGTATGTCTGTAGTGTGTATCTTGACATTCTATTTTTTAATTTCTGCATAATTATTCATATAAATTGTATTGTTTTATTTTTAAACTGAACATTTACTTGGATAAATGAATTGAATTGACAGATTATTAGGGAAAAAGCGCTCCTCGGAGACCTTTGATTATGTTTATATTACATAGTAACGCAATTAGCAATGTATTATTGACATTTTCAAGAAACATTTTTCCATTGTCAATGTATTCATGGCGACATGGAAACAATCTGCAAATCTGACACATTAGATGTGTGTAGCGTAACGCCATAAGCTTGTTACAGAAAAACACCCAAGAATAAAGCCTTTGTCTCCTTTTCCAATCTATTGTTTTTCAACCGCAGTTTTTAATGTCATACAAACTTCAAGTTCACCAGACCTTATCTTTTTCATAGACAAATTAAACAATCATTCGGAATGTGCACACGTATCAGATTAGTGACTTAGAGGTTCTGTCTACTACGAAAAGATTTCACTGTCCATATTTTCATAATTTTTTTTTTGTTGCTTAGAGGGATTATAGATGATACTGTCTTTTTCACAAAACAAAACTGGGAAAACTTGATTCTGGTGCAAATATACAAATCACAGATCTCGTAAAACGTTTTGTTTCATGAAGTAAAAAGTACACAACATTTAAACTGCCCTCTATCAAAATTTGTATTTGTCGGCCAGCCACTTGAAATACCGAAAATGGTTAAAATAAAAGAACAATAAACAAATAAAACAATTATTCATATTATCTCCGTTTACATACCTCAAAAACATGTTTGCACTGAATATTTTTTATGATGAAAATATAACAGATAAATAATTTAGCATCACGGTATCGTACCGACCGTGGAGGATTACAAGTGTAAATACTGTCACGTCTGACATATTTGTTTTCAATAACAATATAAATGTTTTAAATTAAAAATTTAAATTTTCTGTGCAAAGTGATTAGCAATATATTTCATTGTCGTACCAGACTTCCGGACATTATTTTTCTGTCATTACGACTTTGATGCCTTTTTTAAAAAGAAGGCTAATATTGTAAATTATGGAAATCTTGGCAAATCCACCATATTGATTGCATGTAATTTTCCAGAATCATTTCTTTATGATGTGCGTATATTTAAGAGGATTAAAAGTTTTAAAGAAAGAACGTTCTAAACCAAGTTTTCTTAACACAATTTGTTTGCCAATAATGTGTTTGTTTCTGATAGATTTGAGTTTAAACATATTTTATTTCATAATTGTGTAGCACTAGATTAGAGGGGTACACTATAGAAGGTGAACGATTAAAACGAGATACAATGGCTTACAATGTTCGTCTCCTTTTATGATCCAAATATTTTAAATGTATATGAATACATGACGAATCATATTAAACTTTAATAACAAAATAACTAAATTATTTAATAGCCAAAGTGAAAAGTCTCTTGGTTAAGCATAAGCCTTTAGCCAAGATATATAAAGCGGGGTGATGGAGAAGAAAAAGAGTTTCGGTGAAAGACTAGGATGAAGATAAGAAAGATTTTCAAAAGAGAAATTGTCAATTAAATTGTGTCAGACATTGTGTAGAATGCTAAGAATATTTTGGGAGTAGAGACAGGGGAGGTACAAAAATAAATAAATAAATGAAACAGAACAAAAAAAACCGTAGAATTAAAGTGAATTGTACTTCTTTCTAAAATGTTGCACCAGTCGCAGTTCTGGCTGCCTCATTTCGTATTTTTTTAATACAAAACAGACGCTAACGAGATGAAAACAATATGCAGATATGTCACAGTGAGGAGAGAAGACACAAACGAAAACCTTACTTACATTTGCAACAAAGGTAACAACCTTGAATTCAGCGATAATAATACTTGAAACAGTGTTTTCTTTATTGTATTGTCGATTTAAAAATAATTGATTATGAACTACAGTAAAAGGAGACATGAATAACTTATTATTATGTAATTTTTCGTGAAATATGTGTGCATTTGTCATCACAAAAGTTAACAAATGAGTTAAAGAAAAAAATACCTTTCTGATTCTTTAAATTATTAACCTTGTAACTTTATGTAACAATATAACTACAAATGAGAAGAAAAATACTTGATCCGGAACCTTTAATATGGATCACATCCGGTTTGTGTCGGTGAAAACATTAGGTATGTTAAATCTTTTCAGGCGTTCGTCGCCACGATCCTAAATTCTAGTAATTTACATTTGATTTGAAATAAATATACGAAACATTTAGGAACGATCTTTTTGCACTATGAAATGATTAATGTTTCGAAACCAATGACAACGTAATTTAATGGTTGCATATACTCTCAAACTAATATGATGTGCAAGAGCAAATACCGAGCCAATCACAAAGTCGAATGAACGAATAGAAGCAAGCGATTGGCTAATATTCGGGATGACATAAATGGTAAAATTATGATCTGGACCCTGTTTTTATCGTCGGAAATGTATCAACATTTTATTAATTTCGACCAGATGAACAGTTCGAGAACAATGAGGAAACGCTACCGTACGCTGATGCCGAAAATGAATGTCTCAAGTCCAGTGCGTCCATGCAGGGAGTAGAATCCTTTATAATACCAATGATTACTCCAGTAAACAGGATACACTGGATCAAGGATTTCAATGATACCAGTATCATCAACAGTTTGAGTAGGCTTTTAGTCCAAATGACATATACAAATTTGATCCGCGTGAATATATATATATATACATATATATATATATATATATATATATATATATATATATATATATATATATATATATATATATATATATATATATATATATATATATATATATTCAGTCTTCATATGGTAGTATTATTCTCATGACACTTTATCTGTCTCAGATGAATATTAATTTTATAAGTAATATTTTATGTTTTAAATATTCACTCGGGTGATTTTTGTTGACGAAAAGGTGCATCATCAATAAAATTATAGCCATTGTCCAATGAATAATGTGCTTCATACAGTTATTTCCAGTATCAAATGAATAACGTGATTCATGCAGTTATATCAAGTGTCCAGTGAATAACGTGATTCATTGAGCTGTATCCAGTACCCAATGATTTATGTGATTCATTCAGCTGTAGCCAGTATCCACTGCATAACGTGGCTCATACAACTTTTATCATTGTCAGTTGAATCATGTATAATAAGTCATGTATAATAAGTCATGTATAAGAAGATGAACATATGTTTAGAAGTTATCTCATTGTATGCAGTGTTCCGATGCGTTTACTAAATACACAATTAGGTCCTCGCATTTATTTCAATAGACGAATTCATATTACACATTACTGAGAATGCCAACATACGGTATATAAAAAAACAAGAATAAAAAAAATATTTCTCTGTCGCATAGATGATATTAAGTGTCTTAGGACCTACAAAGTCATGTCAGGTATCCTACAAACATTATTGCCGTATCTTGTGCAGGTCATGGACAGACGGTGACACAGATTTGTATCGGTATAGTGAAGATGGACCATGACAGTTTTGAATTCGGTACCACGTCATGTGATGAAAGTCATACAGTTATATGTGATAAGAGTAAGTCTAATATTTTAAATAAGTTTTAATGTTTTCAAAATATTGTTTGATTTAGGAATTATAAGGGAGTACCGTGGAAATACTGAATACTGGTGACATAATGCTATAACTAGCGAGAATGAGTATTACACAGCGCTTACTGGAAACCAAAATGAATAAGTCAAAACATAAATCACAAAGGGGCACCTTCAAAAGATGATACTATAGCATTCTCTTCAAAGATGAATTGCTAGATAGAGTTTGCCACTACATATGTAATACTTTCTTGACAAGTGACAATTTACATTCATTACCTTCTTGTGAACATGCCAACAAAAAGCCGTAATTCCCAACAAATGTATGTATGCAGCAGTAACCAATAACATCTACTGCGTTTTTTCTAATACTCCCTTCAGAGACTGGTTAATACTCTTGGGGCTTCAATTTGAAGATAAACACGCACACACACACACACATATACACATACAAGTTTGGAACCTTGGATGATGAAACATGGCACAGACATGCATACCACCTAATATGACTTGGATTCTTACATCAAATTTAAAATAAAAAAATACATTAACTCATTTGTGTTAACCACAGGTTATATCAATACTTCATAACATTGGCAACCAGAGATGAAATGGTGCCGAGACTTGGTGACTCGAAGTCTGGAATAGCTTCTAACCACGTTTTTTCTAGACGTTTTAAGGAGAAATAAAACACAGACACACACATATCTAGGATGGATGATGTAATATTGCAAACACCTAACGTCGTTTTTCATTTTTCATAGGTACAGACATAAATACTACTAAATACGAGTTGGATTCTTGCAAGAAGAGCGAAAAGGAAAATAGGTTACCTCAATTTACCCTAAAACGGTTATATTTTCTTCCCTTGCAGGTGGCGTCCATACCGCATTAACATTAACAACCAGAGATGAAATGATGCATCGGCTCGCTGATTTAAAGGCTTCTAATCAGCCGAAAGCTGATCGTACGTATAATGACATTTCAATGGGCAGTTAAAATTCGTACAACATAAAATATTCCGTTTACATCATGTCCGTGAATTTATTTCACCTTAGAATTTACAAGTTCTTGTGTACGAAAACAACAACTATTACAAATCCATTTAGTTCACGTACATTCTCGACTCACTTGGCTCACGTTTACTGTTCTGAAGAAAAGCATATGTATAAGAGAAAACACTGCTATTTTGCATTATTTCATAAATATACATCATTTAACTGTCGAAATATAAATGAGAGTTCTAAAATACATTTACCATGCTATAACAATTTACTAAATGTACGTGTGGCCTTTTTTGTTGTTGTCAAAGGACAATAGCCTGAACCGTCACATGCAGATATGCGTACATAAAGAAATTGTGCGATATGCATAAAATGTACTACATTGTTAATATTATTGAAGATGATTACTGTCATACCTCCGTGTTACGTGGACATCCAGCAGGCATACGTCACGGGACATGCACTTTTGAACTTAAGTTGGCCACACATGTGTCTTTCGCTGGCAACATTTCACGTCATTCAGCCACTGGAAAATAAACTCAAATCGAATATCATTCATGTATCGTCATATTGAAGCTATTTGAATCATATCACTTACACATGGATGCGATGCATCTACAGACGGCATATATTTCAAGTTGTCGGGGAGAAACGCTAGAGATGTTTCAGTTATTATTGGCGAAGGAAACTTCGGCAAATGGACAAATTGATAATATATTAATCCATAGTAATACTTTGAAGGAAGTTCTCCGTTGTCGGAAAGGCTGAGATATTGAGATTTGCAGGTGTTCAAATTCTGAAACGAGCTAAACTGGATGTGTGCTGCAAAACTACTGAAGAACAACAGCTAACACGTTTGCAAATGATTATATGATTGTTATATAAATGTATGTTACATGTACATGATCGAAGTTATATGAACATAACCGCATGATTGGATTCAATTACATCTGCAAGTAAAGTAAGGTCTGTGAGATCTGATATTTTGTAGTATATGTTACATGCACTAAATGTTTGTAAACTTCTATTTCTGCATTTCAGATTTGATATTCATCGTATTATACTCGACCTTATGGGTCTTACCCTTTGCCCTATCGATCGTCGCCATCGTGCAGTACCGGAAAAAACGTTTGACTAAAAGCATTGCGAAGAATAGTATATACAAGTCGCGTCGTTGTGATGCAAAGAAGGTCTTTCTGTCTCTGTCTCTCTGTCCGTCTGTCTGTCTTATTCTCTCTCTCTCTCTCTCTCTCTCTCTCTCCCAAGTGCTGTGGAGGGACAGTTGCTAATGGATTGAACTTGTGACTATATTTGTTTAACATGCCTCGTCATAATATGACCTTCAAAATCAGTACGGTAAAATAGTAAACCACAACCCCACATATCTCTCTCGTGCATTTGGTATCTAACTGACGTCATTGTGGTTACGAATAGAAATGATTAAGAGGTAAAAATACGCATATATGTCAATAACATGTCGGTTCGTTTATTACAGTGACAATGAAAGAATACATATGCTTATGATAAGCACCACTCACGCTCGGACATATATGGTAAAGACCTAATCACGCTGAACAAGCAATTACTTCGAATGGTTAGATAATAGATATACATATTTCAACATAATTTGTAATAGTATTTCTCCTCCTCATAATTGGAGATGCATAAACGTAACAAATAAAACAGATATTCTTAATAATAATCATTGCAAATTAGCATCATATGTGGCTAATGAGGAAACAAATTACGTAAATTGGCGATTAAGGACCTGTTTTAGTAAAATGACGGGAAATTACAAATTTTTAGAAATATATTGTAGCGAATTAACATTCGAAGCAATAAATTGGGGTTTCTTTCTTCTGCAATTCGCATTGGAATACAATGTTAAATTTAACCACCCAAACATATTTTTATATGAAGTCATCAAACACAAAAAACACCAGTAACACAGTCTCTCGTAATTATTCAAAATTGTTCAAAATTGTTCAAAATGTTATAGTTTAGGTAAGCAACATATTGATTCGGATGAAGCATCACGAGAAGACTTTAGCAACATATTCCTAATTACAAATTTAGAACATCAATAAAACAGTCTCTTGTAACTATTAAAAGTTGATCCAAATATTACTCCAAAACTTTAGTTAGGTAAGCAACTTTATGATTTAGATTAAAATATCACGAAGAGATTTCAGCAAAATATTTCTGATTCCAAAGTTAGACTAAACGATGATGATACATTTTCATTGCTGCCTTGTGAAATATTATAAAAATGAGTAGTACTGTTCGGTAAAAAATAATTTTATAAATCAACGGATTGTTTCAAACTATGATTTAACACTGCTATAAACAAAGGACGTTGGAAACAAAATATAATTCCAACAAGTTATACACTGCCTGTAAGAAGTCGTCAAAGACATACACAAGACGAGGACTTGGGTAAAACTGTGTGGACAACAACACCATGGCAGCTGCAACTGAACATCATTTTAAAGACAAAGATCTCAAACGGAAAATGTTTTATTCATGCTAATACCCACAAAAGCAGATTTAAAAATAAACATTTCAAATTTTAAAATATTTTATAAATTACAATTTTATGGATTATGTTTATTTTTCAAATTTCCACATGTTTAATAACTACTGCAAACAACAACTCAGCTAATCATTCAAGTAAAATGGCATGACCAACTGTGAAGAAAAAACCTGTCGATTTATAAATAAATCAAGCTGTCCATCGGCTTTCAAAGATGAGGATGTAACGCTGCCATGAATTCCAGATAATGCTGACTTTTTGTTTGACTGCTTGAAGCACAAATGATTAGTAATATTTTTAATCGTTTTTAATGTTAAAAAAAGATTAGCCTGAAGCAAATGTAGCAGGAATAGAAACACGTGAAGCAAGTGTATGAGCAAAAGACAGAGGAACGGGATTAGATTTAGGAAAAACTACTTTATACTAAATTTGTCACAGACAGAGCAATAGTTCTTGAGTTTTCGGAATCATGCAGATAACTGTACTAACTGTAATAATTTTTGCACCTTTCTATTTAAACAACCATTGAAAACTCTTACATAATCGTATGTTATCTCTTACTCATTACGTTACTTGTATCACCTTGTAAAGCTACGCTCTGGATTGCTAAATCTTCAACTATGCAATCTCCAAAACTTTCTACACTTTCCAACAGTTTATGCGATCTAAATTACAGTCGCAAGTTACGACTGTAAATGTACTCCATATACAGTTGTTTCCACTACCTTCTGCTGTCATAGGTTTCGGCGTTTCATATGTTTGACTAAACAACCGTTAAATCTTACACAAAGCCTCTTAATTCTCCTTTTTTCCCATAACTCAACAAGCTTTGCGCCGCAGATGAAATATTTTCACCTTGAATCTGTTCGTTGAAATCATATACTAATGTCCCTGTTTCTTGTAGTTCTTGGACACATGATTGCTTTGTATTAATTGCTTGCATCACTATGTCAGAAGGAGTTACTATTGGCTATCTTTGTGCAACGGTAGGTTGAAAAGGGTGGTATGAATATATGCCCAGATTTTATCATTTGGATGTATGAATTTACTCCCATAGTATGTACAGAGTAATACATTAATTAAGCTACTTCCACCTTTATTTGGAATGCTCCTTTAATATTCGCATTTGCCTTTTGCTTTGCAATACAATGTTTCTCTCAATATTTACACGAACAATAATAAGTTCGTAACGTCTAAAAGGAAAAGAATGACAACAGAAGCCTCATCTCCCAATTGAATTTTAGAATATGACTAGAAATAAAAATTATACTAGAACCAATTGAGCATAAAAATAACTGTTCAAACGTTAACTAAAAAGTTGTTGGAAATATACGGATGCTACCAAATCAAGAAAACCTATAACAATGCCCCAGTGCCGTATCAACAACAATCTTTTGTCCCATGTCATTATCTTAGAATTAAAAAGAAATTAAAAAGAAAATTTCTATCAGTTGATGATATGGATAAATTTTAGATAGTGATACAAGAATATCACCTAATCTTTAAAGGTTTTTCACACCTTATTGGTAGCTGTTCTAATGCAAGTTAACATTGCTTATATCGCACTAAGTGCCCTGTTGATGAGACTTAAACAGAAACATCTCATTTAATCATCTCCTGAAAAGAACACATACAATCGTCATGTATGTTTTGTAATCGATTTTTTCTTACTTATAACAATTAATTGCAACAAATGCAGTTTAACTGGAGTGCTTGATTATTAATATTTAGGTCATTAAGAGAAAGAAAAGAAGTGGACTATATGATAATGAAAGTTACACAAAAGAACAATAATTATGTCAGTTTTGGATGTCCCCAGCTCTTTCCTGTGTTATTTTACACAATCTCCTTGGTAATAACATTGACAATTTCAAACAACGCCACCTCTTTCCTGTATTATTTTACTTGGGTTTTCGCTGGCAGTTTTGCATTTTTTAAACAATATGCTTTCACTATCGCTGTTCTGTCTCATATATGTCAATCGAAACACAAGGAATAACGCTATCTCCATTTCAATCATTATGGTTCATACCTTCATGTTTTGTAATTCAGTCATATACAGTACAAATGACGTGGCATTACACAAATCATTATAAATCTTGTTAAATGATTTTAATTTTTTTAAAGATTTTAATTTTCTAAATTATTATGTTTCGGGAATTTGTATTATTGATGTATTATATTGGAGTAAAGATTACCTGAAACAGAGTGTAGACTATTTCGCGACAACTATGCAAGTTATTTTTACGTTTACCTTATATGCTTGTTGCAAATTAAGGTAGAGAGAACAAATATAGAAGACGAAAGTTCAACAAATGAAGACTTAATAATGTTTCTTGAAATTAATGGTTGTGTTACTTGACCGCTGGTTTCATTGTTGCTTTAGGTCTGGTATTGAATCACAAATATTGGTATATTTTTAAGCATGTTATACCCAATAAAAACTTCTCATTGAATGGTGTTACATTTATTGTCTGATTTAAAGAAACAAAGTGCTATCAATAATATTAGGACATTTTCAAATACCCCTAGTGGTACCATGTGCATATAAAAATAGCGCTAGCATCTAATTCGACTGCATACGCAATTCGTAAAATATTAACTTGAGGCAATAACAAACATCAATCAGCAAAGTAGGGATTTACATTTTTTTAGATTTCCAATGTGATGAACGTACCCAATAAAGAATGAAGAAGTAAATAGCTATTGTCCTGTTATGTGTGTGTGTGTGTGTGTGTGTGTGTGTGTGATTTGGATTATTAACGTAGCTTTAACAATTTCTCGGTCATATCGCTACGATGTCTGCAGTGTAGCAGTTTATAATGATGTCTAGCTCTGGGGCATCATGCCGCAGACATGTAGAATGATGTCCCACCCAGTCACATCATCCTGACTCGAGGCCTACCAGTACTAACACTAACCTCTTAATGCTGAGCGCCAAGCGAGCTGTTAGTACCAATCTTGTAAGTCTTTGGTATGATTCGGCCGGGGATCAAACCCACGACCTCCCGCATCCGAGGCGGAAGCTCTAACCACTAGGCCATCGGAGCGGTTATGGTGTCCTGTTATATGTAGTTTGGACTACCTTGCCGTTTTTATATTTAAGTGTACAACTATATGTTCCTGGTACCATAACAACGAAAATGTTTTAAAAGTTGTATATTTTTGCAAATGACTTTTGACGGCAATGATTACGCTTACGGTAATATAGAAAAGAAATGCTAAGTAATTAGATAATTTATGATTTCCCAGAAATCACTTTTTAAAGTTTGGTTTTAGAAATTTAGAAAGGATCGAAGAGTTATAAAGCCTAGAACCTAGGCTGTGCTTAATGTACATTCATAACATTACATGATATATGGAGAATAAACCACTGAAACGTTTCGCCGTAGTTATCTTTTAAGATCTTTTCAAAAATTGCAATATTTTGGAGCAGCAAATTCATTTCTCTGTTCACTCTTTCAGGCGAAAACAAGATCGAGAAACGCTACCCCGAGACCATTTTATGCGGTGGAATAAAGAATCAGACAGCAAATCGACGCCTTGCAACGGCTACAAGATCGAGGACAACACAGAAGGTCAAGGAAATAATCCAAGAGACGTCAGTGATGATGAAGGTTACGATAATTTCGATCCGCAACTTGGGTTGTATGAGAATCCCATTACCGGTAACAATTCTACATCTCGCTGTCATATTCAAGGACATGCACTATTGAGAAAGCATGCCCCTCTTTGTAACGAGAGTTACGATCATATCGATCCGCAACTTGGCTTGTACGAAAATCCCATTAACATTAACAATTCCACAACACGCTTTCATATCCAAGGACACGAGCTATTGGCAAAGTATGCCGCTCTTTGCAATGAAGCAAAGTCCAGGAAAAATGAGAAAAGCTTGTTTCCCGCTAGAGAAACTCTTGACCCTCAAAAATACATGTCGATGCATTATAATGAAAGAGACAGCACGATTGTTTTGGACACAGAGAACACAAATCTTTACGACAGCTTCGATCGGGTCAATATTGGAATGTAAATACGACAATATCTGATTCTGAGTATATCCGCAACTTTAAATATCCTAAGAAACATTATCTGCGATACTAATTATGTGTACAAAATATTCAGATCTTTTCAATAAAACTATCTGAGAAAGACTGGCATTATATTATTTTATTATGGAGTGCGTCTGTGTGTGTCTATATTATATCCCCGACTTGGTTCATTCCTCTGTTGGGTATGTGAGTGTTGTCAAGATGGTTTGTAGATTATTTTCAGTCGGGGACAAATTCAAATCACCTAACATACATAATAATAAAAAATTCTCTCTGTAAAATTAACAAATAATTTAGTTCCTTAGAATATATATACGGTGTCGTTAATGTAATCGTTATATATTTAAATTAGCAAGTAAAAAGCAAAAGGAGTGACAATACAGTATCCTTTTGTGGAACTTATTTTATTCAATTTTTTATTTTTCCTTTTGCTAAATAGCTGGACTAAATCATGTAACTTGGTTGTCAAGTACTACTACTACTACAAAATAATAATAATAATAATAATAATAATAATAATAATAATAATAATAATAATAATAGTAATAATAATAATAATACATGTGAAGTAATCATGATGATAATACTACCAATGATAATGCTAATGATAATGCTGTTCGGTTCATAATCCCTAATTTTGTCATAATGGAAATTTGAGAACAATGACTTCCTTCAGAGGTCAGCTGTATACAAAGGCCATTTATGCCTTTTGCATTGCAGCCGAACTTTGTCCTAAAAGGCAAACATTTTGTAACACCACGTACACACACACACACACACACACACACACACACACACACACACACACAGGGTAGGTATGGGTGCAACGTTGTATGCAATGACGCATGTTTTTTAGGTCAAGATTGCAGACAAGTGCATTCACATTGGAGAACATCTGCAATATTCGCCGTTTTCAAAACGACATAATATGTTTGAAGACTTTATGTAGGAATTACATACCTCGGGAACTTAAGGTTTATCAACCGAAGTGTTCCAATAAGCATTTTCAATTTAATTGTGTGCAAAGTTTATGTTAAAACATTTTTACAATGACGTTTCCTTAGTTCAAATTGCAATTAAGGCATAAAACAGAATTAAAAGAGCAAGTCATCACAGCAGATATAGTAAATGACTCTTCTCTATGGAACTATTTGGTTAGAGTTTTAGCCTGCAGAGGCTCTCACATAGCGGGTGATGGTGCTGTGTAAGATACATTTAAAATAAAACCTTTACTAAAAGTTATCCCACTTGCCACACTTGTTGTGGACAAAAAATGGATTACTTAACGTATTATGGATTATGACGCCATTCAGATCATCGTTATCATCTCGTGTAAATGTATTTGTATGTAGAAACATTAACCACATATCAGTGCAACAGCTTGACATACTGAATAAATAGCAATTCACAAATGGATATTGCATGACTGTGTTTAATACCCTTGCAGCAGTAAAGGATGTATTTTATTTATGCCAGATGTTCATAATCCTTAAACCGATTTTGGTGTCAATAATATTGTTTACAATTGTTGCTTTCAGGAACGTTGGATGAAAAACATGTACTAGTTTTAATTGTGGAAACTATGCCATCAGGTTTTTGCACACACACACACACACACACACACACACACACACACACACACAGATAATTGAACCACTAAACAAGTAATATAAGTGAATATCCGTACGACATATTGATTACTATTCTCTATGCGGTACTACCAAGAGCGTAGGCATAGATATGTTGTTGCATGGTGGACCGTGCCAATCGACTGTAGTTGTGGAAGTTCAGAGTTATGATCCATAACGACATACAATTGTACAATAACGGAAAGCAAAGTGTATGTGTTGAGTTTTATCTCAATATTCCATTATCATGTCCTCCAATTAATTCTTTGGACTTTGTCTCAAAAAGAAGTCGTAAGGGCTGATTTCACATACGATACGAAACTTTCCAATCCTACTGGCGTATACCAATCGATAATTTGTCTGCAAAAAGGTGAAGAACATAGCTTTGAAGTTTCTTGGTGACACGTACTATTTGCACGTTTCTATATTATCGGACACTGTATGCCTGAGCGATCTGTGTACTCTGGAAGCTTTTTGTAAATTGATGAGCTCTATGACCACGGCCAAACCTCCATATTACGAGATGAAAGATTAGCATTAAGAAGTAAGGTGTCTCCAGCCAAATTCGACTGCAGATATGGGCCGAAGCTGTTCAATGTTGACCAGTTCTTATCCCTAGATAGGGACTGTACTCGAATCAGAGAGAAATTATAACTGATATGAACTTCAACTCCCGTAAAATGCTGATTCTGTAAAGGTAAAAAACAAACTGCTGACAATGAATTTGTGAAATATGAATCACGTTTAAACCTTATTCAATATCAGCTTCTAATCTGAATCATAACAGATTTTGATATCAACACAAATTTCATTAGAATCACTTGAGAACGAATCTGGGTTTATGGGTTTCGTATGTCATTAAATTTGAATATGTCTACCTGTTAAAACATTAGAAACATTTTTCTATGAAAATCTCTGCACATTAAAAATGTACACATCCATGCCCATCGCTTGTGCACGCGTTCAAACAAAATGAAATAAACACGTACAACAAGTACATGTTATTTGATTGACTGGGCTGATTACGTGTAAATTTAACAAATATTATCATTTGTTGTTGTTTCAATTACAGCACATCCTGCGAAAGCGGTGAGCTGTATTACAGGTCGGGTACATAGAACTTCAATTTGAATATTACTAAGTGCACTGAGAAAGTACATACATACATACATACATACATACATACATACATACATACATACATACATACATACACATTTTGCTGTTACATCGTGTATATGACTATTCCAGGACTATATTAAACTTCAATAAAGATTGTGACAGTATGGGCCTACTTTTACAGTTTCGTACATATTGAAGTCCTTAATAGAAAAAGAGGCTAATCAATGACTCAGTTCCTCAACCCCATCTCTTTTTCACTCTCTTATATCGTAATTCACAAGAATTTTTCGTGTTAAAATTAGGAACAAACTGTTCAATAAGCTATCATATTGCTTAAATTTGAGTCACGCTTCAACAACTTTTAGAATGGCAGCAACTGTGGTTGTGATCTAAATGCGTATTTTCGTCGTTTTGAAAATGCTTTAAAACATTACGATCAAAATTATAAGTCTGCAATCTCGACCTAAATCAATAAATATTATCAAACTTGCTCTGAGGGCAGAATCTACTTTACTATTGCTTGAGAAATATGCTGTACCATGGAGGCGGTTTTAAATATAGAAATGGAAGGCTCTGTTTTTGTCAATAAAGGCATATAAAATGAAACTATCGCATGCAGGATTTGCAAAGAGCAACTGGCAGCGTTAATCGTTTTATGGTTTCCAAAGGAAAGATACATAAACAAACATGTTTTCTTTTAACTTTGTCAATATTATACCACTTGGGAACTAGTCGATTGCAAGGATGATTATATTTTTATTCTCTAAAATCGATTTGCATAATTTCTAGGATGCTGAAAGGGTATTCTTTCATAAGAGGGTTTTGAAGACGAGAGTAGAAATACACTGAAATGTGTAATTACGCTGGAATCAAAGACAACACTATACAAAGACGGCAAGTGAAAGAGATTTCCTCTTTTTCTTCTCCGTTTAACGTGGTATAAACTGTTTGTTGCCAAATCACACAGCTTGCATAACCCTGTATGGCCTAATTTGAATCAACTGTTTTAGCTGTCATTCGGCAGCTAACAGTTTAACCACGACAAGCACAGAACACGATTCGCCATGGCTAATCTTTACTTACTTTTTTTACGTTCTCTTTTCCCAATTTAAAGCGTTTCTTACCACGTTTGTTTCAGCGCAGAAAAATGGATTGTTGTATAATGTCTACACGACCAGTCCAGATTACCTTCTGCAGATTTTTGACTATGAGACGGACACACAGTAAATGCAACACATTTTCTTGGAAGTTTTCTGAAAAGCACAGTATAATGAGATACAAATAAAATTGATTAAAATGAATAAGAAACTTTGCATGTTTTAAGAGAAACACCGCAGAAAAACAAGGAAATCGACCGTCATTTGCGGCGCAAACAATTATCTCCCATTAGATAGAATCATAATTATGCACATTTTCAAACTATTTCCGTGATTTGTTTTCTTTTTAAGTTGGTTCCTTTTTAAATATGCGAATCACCAACTCACGGATTTCCGTAAATCACGAATCTTTTGTTTTGATTTATTCATTTTAACATGTACTGTCGGGAATATTTGACAATTCTATATCTGTATTGTTTTCAGTACAGACCAAAAACCTTCGGAAATGACTATTATTTGTTTCTATTCCATAACGCTTACATTGAATCATGTCATTGATAATTTATCTGAGCCTATAATACAAAGTAGAAATTTTATTTTAATTTGACTAAACAACTCATTTGTATCAGTAGTAGTAGTAGTAGTAGTAGTAGTGTCCTTTCAAGTGAACAGGCAAGATATTGTTACGTTACTCACATAAATTGTGTATTGAAAGAAATGTTTTCAGTAATATAACAAGCATTATAAGCTCCAAATGTTATGTATCTGCGTTGATCATCTTCCAGTCTCAAATTTGTACATTTGTCCGTCTACATGTCCGTCAGTACCTATCTCTCTCTCTCTCCTAGCAACTTAGAATATTTATTTTATTCAAGCAGATCCTTTATTTAATACAATTAGGGTAAAAAGAATATTGACAAATAGGTAGTTATACTAACACTGACAAATAATAAAGGCTATGGCAAAGATTAAAACAAAACTGCCATGAAAGCAGTATGTTAGGATGCGCATGTACAATGTCATTTGTCTTTAAACTCTTCAGCAATGGCATACATCATCTGTTAAGATGTGGCGTACATAATGAGGAAAACGTCAGTAATGTCCGGTTTTCGTATCTTCGTATTTTGTTGCGTAATAAAGAGAGCAGTAAAGAAATTAAACAAATATAGAGACGAAACTAAACAAAAATTGAAAATGTTCCAATAGCAAAATGTGACTCAAAAACCCTGTTGTTGTAATTTGTGCCATGCTGAGAAGAAAATGATGAATTATATAACGGAAATGCATAACATTTGGAGCTGATAATGCTTGTTATATTACTGAAAACATTTCTTTCAATACACAATTTCTGTGAGTAACGTAACATGATATATTACTTCACCGTCTCCAGCATGTATTTGGCATTCATGATACAACCTTACTGTGGTTCAAGTCCTACTTGGTCAACAGGACACAAATTGTATCTCCAAATGGAATACACTCCAACCCAGTTGATCTATGGTGTGGTGTTCCACAGGGGTGTGTTCTTGGACCTGTTCTCTTCATTCTGTACACTCAGTCGCTCTCAAGTGTCATAGATCATCATCCAGTGTCTCATCAATTGCACGCTGATGACACGCAAATATACAAAACTAGCCACCCAACTGAAGTTGATGCTACCATCCAAGGTGTAGAGAGGTGCATTTCTGATGTGAAATCATGGATGACTTGTAACAAGCTGCAGATGAATGATGATAAAACTGAGGCCATTCTGATCACATCACAAAGACTTTCTCATTCACATCCTTTACCTAAAACAATAAATATCAGCAACGCCAACATTAAATTCACACAATCAGTACGAAACCTAGGTGTTACTCTGGACAGTACTCTCACATTGCACCAACATGTCATGAACATATGCAAGGCTGCATATCTTCAGCTGAGACGCATCAGATCAATTCGCAAATATCTTTCAGTTGATGCCACTAAAACACTTGTGTGTTCATTAGTACTTTCAAGACTGGACTATTGTAACTCAGTTCTGTCTGGTTCATCTCAGTATCTACTCCAGAAACTTCCAAAAGTTCAAAACACAGCTGCTCGGATCATACTTAGAGTACCACGATCAGAGCACACCTCCCCGCTGCTCTGTACCCTACACTGGCTATCCATTCGATCCAGAATCAAACACAAAATTTGTTCTCTGTGCTACATTTCACTGTCGGACTCTAGTCCAACATACCTATCTGACCTCACTCGTGTGTACACACCAGCAAGATACTTACGCTCCTCTTCTGACAATCGTGTACTCATTATTCCAAGTATGAAAACAAAGTCATATGGACAGCGTTCTTTTGCATACCAGGGCCCAGCAACGTGGAATGAATTGCCCACTGAACTTAGACACAAAGATACAGTGATCACATTCAAGAGGGCTCTCAAAACTCACTTATTTCGACAGCAAGAACAAACTTAAAGACCTAATAATGTTTCCTACCTGAAATATTCTCAGCATGTTTTTTTTATTTTTTTAATGTTTTTCTAATTTCATGTTGTTTGTTTTTGTAATAATATTATTATGTTTCTTATCTTATAGGTGTTGTCTAAAGTTCTAACGCGCTTAGAGCTTCTAAAGATTAGGCGCTATACAAAGCCCTCATTATTATTATTATTATTATTATTATTATTATTATTATTATTATTATTATTATTATTATATAGGAAAACTCACAAATCGA
This sequence comes from Sinohyriopsis cumingii, assembly GCA_028554795.2. Classification (NCBI taxonomy): domain Eukaryota; kingdom Metazoa; phylum Mollusca; class Bivalvia; order Unionida; family Unionidae; genus Sinohyriopsis; species Sinohyriopsis cumingii. The sequence continues at coordinate 49,249,056 of CM068832.1, forward strand.
TATGTGAATCAGACAATGAGTAAGGAAGCTGAATATATATGATACAATAGTACAATATCTTGGGTATCATAGGCACTTTATATTACAGAAGATAGAAGTTCAGACCAGAGTCAGATCCACAATTTTGTCGGGGGGTGGGTGGGTTTGTGAGTAAGAGGTGGATCAGAAGCTTGAGGAGTAGGAACCCTTGGCATGGGGCCCTGGATTGCAAAGCCCCAGGATGCACCTGTTTATTGAGCGTTTCAAAGGTATCATTTTAACTATTCCAATAAAACAAAATACTCTATTAAATGAGCTAGTTTATTTCTCGCAGAATTTTAATGGAGCTTGATGGTTTGGGTTAATGGGGTGGGAACAGGCAGAGAGGTATATGCGTAGATACGCACTCGTGAAATTTGAAGACAATCAGCCTAAAGATATTCCAAGACAGAGCATAAAGTACCATTCGTATCACGGAGAACAATTAGTTCATTTGTTTCTAGTATGTTTATTGACTTGAGGTTAGTTTACACAAATAAGCAATGTGTTAAGTATTATCATAATATTTAAATGTTTTTGAAAAGACAAGTTAAATGTGTGAAATTCTATATAAAAAATTAGGTTGTGTCACTGTCAGTTGAAAGAAAATAAGCTAAGGAGAGAGAGAGCTGTATGACAGTATTAATTGCGTGCATATATATGTATATATATATATATGTGTGTGTGTGTGTGTGTGCGTGTGTGTGCGTGTGTGCCAACATTTTAAGCTAATGAAGCTCTTCGTAAGGGGAAAAAAAACAGTTTACATCCACATAACAAACATAAAGCACAAAAGTAAAGCGATATTTTTGTCTCTCACATGTTTGAATGACAAGGAGGAAATCTTCCAACATGATATCAAGAGATGGAAAGAAGAAAAGCAGTCTTTAGACGGGTAATCTAAATGTCTCTTTTAGGCTGCCGTCAGACCAACAAAGTTGCATAACAGAAATCAAAGAAAGGATTATCGTGCTTATCTCACAGTTAAGCTAAGCGTTAGGAGCTAATTTCAGCTTGGGGATAAAGGACAGAAACCATGCGTGCCGAATAATCATCGCCATGTATAAAATTTGCAACAGAAATTATATTCTGGTAAAATTATGCATGGAGGTACTAAAGTAAATGATTTAAGGGAATGGTGCTGTGAGATATACTACTACTACTACTACTACTACTACTAATAATAATAATAATGAATCTAAACAATTATTTGAGTAAATAGTATTGAAAAAATTGTGTACCATTTGATAAAACTGATGCCAGTTAGACTTTTTATTTAAGCCGAGCTACCTGTCAATTTTCCCTTGTAGCGTCCAATATTGCCTCTTTCGTATGCGTTCTATATCCGTCCACCTGAGGTTAGATTCAATTAGTAGTTTCTCGATGGACTCGAATGAATCCATTGTCGAGTTGTCGAGGTAGATGAGTTTCGCATAGATTTTGTTGCGAATGACGTTCTAGTGGTTATTCATTTGTTTCCCAAACATGAAGAGTTGCAAAGGTTGTACATGTTAGAAGACTGATTATCTTTCTAGTTTGACACGCAAACTGTCGTCGAATTTCTGAGCGATTTAGTTTCTGGGTTTTTGTGCACATTAGGAAGACTTGATTTTACAGCTGTATGTGACTGAGTCTGTGCTCTTGTTGAATGCTACTGTGGCACGCACCAGATGGTCCTTCAGAGCTTTAAGTCCACCGTACGCAACCATAGGAACTTCTTGATATATCTCTTCAGACGTTCGGAGGATTCGATATAATGCCAGCGCTTTGGAGTGATCTGTTGTAAATTGGGGTTTAGGTGGGGGGAGTAACACTGTTTTGGTTTTCTTGTTTTCATATTTCTTAAGGAATCTTCTTTCGAAGAGTTGTAGTTTTGTTAAAACTGTCCTCATTGTAACTCCTTCTCTATGTTCTCCCTCAGAGGAACCCCTTGATCTCTTGGTGACGCTTTCCAAACGTAGCTGATTTACAGAATATGCGTTTAGTTCCAGTTCACATACCATAAAGAAAATTTTATATACACACGTATACATGCAAACATATATATACATATGCAAACGCGCACACATATTGTTTCACCTTTCACGCCGAAGCATCCAAGAAACATTGTTGGAATTCGCCCTTTGATATACTAGTATTAATTTCTCTAAGATACTATGTCACAAGTAGACACTTGCCAAACGATATGTATTAGATTGCATATTTTTTTAACTAGTTTATGGAATGACCGACGTTCTGAATGGAGAGTAAATAAAGCATTATATGAAGCTTTGAAATGTTTGAACAATAGCCATCTACTGTTCCACATGAATAGATTAGAGAGTAGGGAGTTGCCTTTAATTCATAATGAAGTGTTTCTCTTAGATATATATTTCTTGATAAAACTACATGTGGAACAAATGTTTTAATTAGGAGAAAGGAATAAGTGTTCGTCGTTGTGGCTTTTCTTCCTGTTTGTGCTGTAGAAGGTATTTATTTGAAAGCTAATGACACCCATATCTTACAAGACCTACGATGCCGTAATTCTGGTTCATTGGGCATCGGGACACCTAATGATATATTTATGACAAATAAAGACTTTTTTACTCTGCATTTACTAAGTTTCAAACCACCTGTTGGTTATGATTAATTTCAACGATCTTGTGCAATATAAATTATGTTCTCTCACTCTCTCTCTTTCTCTCTCTCTCTCTCTCTCTCTCTGCGTGGACTTTCAGCAACAGTTACTCCGTCTTAGGCATCAATGTTACAAAGGTGACTGCAGTTGTTGCTCCATCCCATGCATGAGAATTTTGTATAGAATCTGGATCGATGGACAGTTCTAAAGCAAATTACTTCATTGCCGGCAACGAACTATTGGTTCACATTGATATTAACAGAATCTCTTGTCAGCATCCCATAGTGTATATATGGTGTGTGTGTGTGTGTGATCTACCTTTAACAATTTCTCAGTCATATCACTACGATGTCTGCAGCGTGGCAGTTTATAGTGCTGTCTAGCACTGATGAATCCTGTCGCAGACGTTTGTCATCATGTCCCACACAGTCATAATATATACTGACACCTGGCCGACCAGTCTTAACACTAACCTCTTAATGCTGAGCGCCAATCGAGGGAGCTACTAATACCATTTTTTAACAAGTCTTTGGTATGACTCGGCCGGGATTCGAACCCGCGACCTCTTGCATCCGAGGCGGACGCTTTAACCACTTGGGCTACCGGAGATGTCTTTGTGAGTTTGGCATTGTATCTTGATGGTATCGTTATCAGTAAGACATACAGAAAGACATGATGAGCAGTTAGTTTGATTTTTGAGGTGAAATAAATGTGGTCCAACATGGGTCGTAGGACTAAACAGACCAAGGGCCCTGAGGATTAGTGTCTAACCTCAAGAAATGGCCTTCAGGATTACAATGTCTAACCTCAAGAAATGGCAGTGAGGATTACAATGTCCAACCTCACGAAATGGCCGTGAGGATTACAGTGTCTAACCTAAAGAAATGGCCGTGAGGATTACAATGTCCAACCTCAAGAAACGGCCGTGAGGATTACAGTGTCTAACCTTAGGAAATGGAGGAAGAGCAAGATGTTACCATTTTTCCATAGGATAGGTATAACGATTAATAATGACTTTGGCCTCTTTGCCAAAATAAATCTGTTTTAATATTTAGCATCAGAAGCCTACGCATATTTTCTATTACAACAACATCTACTACTACTACTACTACTACTACTACTAATAATAATAATAATATTAATAATAATAATAATAATAATTGTATAAACAGATATTAAATATATAATACGTTATTTACTTCAATTGAACGAGCATAAAAAAACAAAATAAATAATGCGATGACTGAAATGGGAGAGGGGCATCCTTATGGCAACAATAATGAAATTGATAAACATATGTGACCTTTGAAGAAATATATCTCGGCGATACTAAATAAGTTGGATTTCCTTCTTGCATGCATAATAAATATGTGATTTGGTTTCTTGTTTGCATGCTGGTAAGAATTAGTAAACGACAACACTGATGAGCATTACGCCTATATATGAATTATATTTCATGAATTCAAAATATTAGAATAGCAGAAAAGAAAATGGCAGCTTAGTCTAAGACTCTGCTGACTAAATCACTCTCGGCGAAACATAATTCCAAAGAATGAAAGTAACAGCAAACAAGTCTATGTCGAAAAGTTAAGAATATATATATATATATAGATATATATATATATATATATATATATATATATATATATATATATATATATATATATATATATATATATATATATATATATATATATATATATATATATATATATATATATATATATATATATATATATATATATATATATATATATATATATATATATATATATATGTATGTATGTATGTATGTATGTATGTATGTATGTATGTAATGGGGTTCGTCTGTGTGAGCTCCTTTATTATTGAAATGAGAAATTTGTGCTACAGCCAATGAAGGGGCCTTTGTTGCACCTACGCGCAAATTCTGGTCAGCCTGACAGGCCTAATTTTTATACCGAATGTATAATGGATCATAAAATGAAATCAAATTTGTTCTGTAGTGGTGTGTTACAATTCCCATTTCCTAAGTGCCATCGTGATAACTGTTATTGATCTTTTATTTACGTTTGCAGAGGAACCCTATGAGGAAATCACAGCTTACAAACAACCAATTGTAATCTCACTCAGAAAGGTTGTTTTCTAAAAGAAACCTTGCTCTAAAGGTGGTACACAGCTTATAGACTTTTTTTTACTGAGTTTGTTGCCTAGTACAAGAGGTTTAGAAGTGATAAAGGAAAATAATTAAGTTATCGACAGAGGAGCGAGGATTTTTACTATTACATTCCACTTTTAGAAGTAGATAATTTCAAGATTTCATCATTTACAATATAATTTCCTGTCAAACTGCAGCTGTCCGTATTTGATCCATAATGAGTTGTGCTGAATATGTATCAAACATTCCCAGTGATAGAGAACGTTAATACAATCTAGCGACCACAGCACGATTATTTAATGGGCAAATGTAGACAGGTTTCAGGTTGAAAGGATATGATGACATTTGTTTCCTGCATTGTCATATCTGTCATGTCATCTTATCATGTTATTTGCTTTAAGCATATGCTGAAAACTATTGTCAGGTTTCTTATGTAATATATCCACTTTATATGTCTGGGAGTTTGATAAGTTGTTGAAGCTACAATGTTGATTGCAGTATTCACAGTTTTCCTTCAGTTTCAACTGGCTAGTGTGTATTCCGAAACAACAACTGGTAAGCAAGATCTCTATGTATGTATGTATGTATGTATGTATGTATGTTATTTTCATAATTATGTATTATAAAATAAAAGTTAAATCTTCGGTTTATTCACAAAATATCACTATTAAAAGAAATTTGTATTTAATTGGCATTTCCTACATAGTCCAATTTTTAACAATATAATACCAGCGTGATGTGAGTGGAGTGGGGGTGGATAGTGTTTTAGAAAGGAAGAATAGAAATAATCGCAGTAAAAATTCATATACCATGGTATTATTTATGTGTCATAATGTCTTTAAATAAGAGAGTTGCAAACTCTGTTTTAAATATTTCAATTAAGTGCAAGGTGCGCAGTACTGAAATAACCATAATACATTGCATATATTAGTATACCGTTAGTTATAGACCACCGTGGTGGCATAAACATGGTTTTAACAGATGCCTCCCTTAGCGCTCAGCCTTAAGACGTTAGTGTTAGGATTGGTCGGCCTGGTGTGACGATTATGTGACTGTGTGGGACATCATGCTACATGTCTGCGGCATGATACCCCAGTGCTAGACATCACTATAAACTGTCACACTGAAGACATCGTAGCGATATGACTTAACAGTTGTTGAAGCTACGTTAAAAATTAAAATCCACAAACCATTGGTAATGCAAATTAAAAGACCATTGATATAGGTGCATATATTATGCAGTACCTATCTTCTTTATCAAATCTTAGTAACCTTTTACCTTTTTTAAGCCAAATCAGAAAAGTTTGCAACATTAATACGGATTATCTTTCCTGTGTGTGCACTTCACGTGCATCAGACGGTACATACAAACTCTCGCATGAGTGTACAGCGTAATATGAACTTTTGAATGTCTAATCAAATCAAACGGGTTTTATTCTGTATTATGACTTACGATTTTTAACTTCTGATTGGATCTTGATGTACCTCTTTTACGAAGGAAACGAAACAGTGTTCAGCCGATTATCTGACCAACTGTCATTGATAAGAGCACGAGAAACTTGTAGCAACATGTCATACGCCATTCTTCCCGACATGCGAGCTGCACGCGCTCTTGGAAAGATGCATGTTGGAGAATTCGCCTGGATTGATGGAAAGGAATACAGTTTCTGCTATGAGAAAAGTAAGCTAAACATTGTTTTTGTATTTTTGTCATACCCTACCTAGTAAAAATTGTTGGGATTTGTATACACTTGTTCCGTTTGTTTCCTCGTCTGTCCGTCACACTGTATTCCCAAGGTGTAGATCCTAGATCATTCAACATCTATTCATGGATCAAGCTAAACATCTCAAAATTGTAGTTACTGAAGCTAACTGGAAATAATGTGGCAGAATTCAAACAGTGCTCTCTTAGTACTCGATAAGGTTGTATGTTAAATCAACATATTTGTAATCTCTATGTACCTTCACATTTATATTTGTTCAAAATTAATAGTTCTAAGGCATACAAATTAAGCCAAACACAATCCACATAATTGTTATACGTATGCCGATGGCATTTCTCAAAACTGCTGACAGTAAAATAACCTCTGAACAAAATAATTAAATTTCATGAAAACTAAAATTGCGGAATAAAAGGAAATCTGACTCAAGCATAAATAGTGGTTTAAGACAACGGAGCACATAAAAAAAGGATGAAATGTTATGCTACAGTAAGGACATTGCTGAATTTATTTTAATATGTAGTTATTATTTTCAACCACATTAAAATAGTCAGAAATTAATTTTATCTAACCTAGCAAAGGGAATAAAACTGCACTGCTGAAGCATGTGCAGGCAATATGTAAATGTTCTGATGTTAAAATATTGCTGTTTGTTTTTAACCGTACGTTTGTAAATCAGCATTGTTTAAATACATTTGATATAATGGATGTGAGTATATTCATTACATTAAACACTTTAAATTGTATACAAATATTTTATTGTACAAATATAGTTTTTAAACAAACATTTTTCAAACATTCCTCTCTTTGGTCAGTGAATTATACGATCACGTATACCATGTTTTATATGATCGTGTATACCATGTTTCATAGGATCACGTACACCATGTTTTATGCAATCATTTATACCAAGTTTTTCCGCTCCGGTGGCCTAGTGGTTAGAGCGTACTCCTCGGATGCGGAAGGTCGTGGGTTCGATTCCTGGCCGAGTCATACCAAAGACTTACAAAAATAGTACTAACAGCTACCTCGCTTGGCGCTCAGCATAAAGAGGTTTGTGTTAGGACTGGTCGGCCTGGTGTCAGGATAATGTAATTGGGTGGGGCATCATCCTACTTGTCTGCGGCATGATGCCCCAGTGCTAGTCATCACTAGAAACTGTCACACTGCAGACATCGTAGCAATATGACTAACAAATTGTTAAAGCTACGTTAAAAATCCAAATCACACACACACACACATACCAAATTTTGGTTGTAAACATGGATGGTCCTTTAAAGCCAAATGCATTATATCAACTGCTGACAGCACCTAGTGAATATTGGTAGGCTGGCTTTGCCAAATCAAATGAATAATCATCTGCTCAGACTAGGAATTGGTAAGGTCTTGTACATCAGCGAGTATGTGATGTCAGACTTGGATTTTATGATGTCTAGTTACATCAAGGTGAAGGCGATTACATGGTTTTTACACCCTGTAAACACCGCATAGCTTTTACAACTTAGCATTGAAAAGTGAATGAAAAAAGCGTTAGCTCTAACAAAAGTTTAAAAAGAGATTTAATTTTGAAAATATATTTGGTATCCAATATGTTCTTTAAATATAAAGTTGCTCTATCATGAATGACATGTCTGAGGAGTACATTAACTATAGGTTGAAATTGTGGACAAAGAGATTTGGTAGATTATGCGTTCGTGATAGTATTAATTTACTCAAAATGAATTTTACTTTATTTTTAAAATATCCACCATATACATAATTTAGAACTAAACTGGAAAGGTGTATAAAACATTTGTATGCAATTCAGAATGATGTTAAAATAATTATATGCCATATTGAAAGCCCTTTTATCATCCATATATCATGTAATGTAACATAAGAATGAACTGTGGTATGTCTGTAGTGTGTATCTTGACATTCTATTTTTTATTTCTGCATAATTATTCATATAAATTTTATTGTTTTATTTTTAAACTGAACATTTACTTGGATAAATAAATTGAATTGACAGATTATTAGGGAAAACGTGCTCCTCGGAGACCTTTGATTATGTTTATATTACATAGTAACGCAATTAGCAATGTATTATTGACATTTTCAAGAAACATTTTTCCATTGTCAATATATTCATGTCGACAGGGAAACAATCTGCAAATCTGACACATTAGATGTGTGTAGCGTAACGCCATAAGCTTGTTACAGAAAAACACCCAAGAATAAAGCCGTTGTCTCCTTTTCTAATCTATTGTTTTTCAACCGCAGTTTTTAATGTCATACAAACTTCAAGTGCACCAGACCTTATCTTTTTCATAGACAAATTAAACAATCATTCGGAATGTGCACACGTATCAGATTATTGACTTAGAGGTTCCGTCTACTACGAAAAGATTTCACTGTCCATATTTTCATAATTTTTTTTTGTTGCTTAGAGGGATTATAGATGATACTGTCTTTTTCACAAAACAAAACTGGGAAAACTTGATTCTGGTGCAAATATACAAATCACAGATCTCGTGAAACGTTTTGTTTCATGAAGTAAAAAGTACACAACATTTTAACTGCCCTCTATCGCACTTTGTATTTGTAGGCCAACCACCTGAAATACCGAAAATGGTTAAAATAAAAGAACAATAAACAAATAAAACAATTATTCATATTATCTCCGTTTACATACCTCAAAAAGATGTTTGCACTGAATATTTTTTATGATGAAAATATAACAGATAAATAATTTAGCATCACGGTATCGTACCGACCGTGGAGGATTACAAGTGTAAATACTGTCACGTATGACATATTTGTTTTCAATAGCAATATAAGTGTTTTAAATTAAAAATTTAAATTTTCTGTGCAAAGTGATTAGCAATATATTTCATTGTCGTACCAGACTTCCGGACATTGTTTTTCTGTCATTACGACTTTGATGCCTTTTTAAAAAGAAGGGTAATATTGTAAATTATGGAAATCTTGGCAAATCCACCATATTGATTGCATGTAATTTTCCAGAATCATTTCTTTATGATGTGCGTATATTTAAGAGGATTAAAAGTTTTAAAGAAAGAACGTTCTAAACCAAGTTTTCTTAACACAATTTGTTTGCTAATAATGTGTTTGTTTCTGATAGATTTGAGTTTAAACATATTTTATTTCATAATTGTGTAGCACTAGATTAGAGGGGTACACTATAGAAGGTGAACGATTAAAACGAGATACAATGGCTTACAATGTTCGTCTCCTTTTATGATCCAAATATTTTAAATGTATATGAATACATGACGAATCATATTAAACTTTAATAGCAAAATAACTAAATTATTTAATAGCCAAAGTGAAAAGTCTCTTGGTTAAGCATAAGCCTTTAGCCAAGGTATATAAAGCGGGATGATGGAGAAGAAAAAGAGTTTCGTTGAAAGACTAGGATGAAGATAAGAAAGTTTTTGAAAAGAGAAATTGTCAATTAAATTGTGTCAGACATTGTGTAGAATGCTAAGAATATTTTGGGAGTAGAGACAGGGGAGGTACAAAAATAAATAAATAAATGAAACAGAACAAAAAAAAAACGTAGAATTAAAGTGAATTGTACTTCTTTCTAGAATGTTGCACCAGTCGCAGTTCTGGCTGCCTCATTTCGTATTTTTTTAATACAAAACAGACGCTAACGAGATGAAAACAATATGCAGATATGTCACAGTGAGGAGAGAGGACACAAACGAAAACCTTACTTACATTTGCAACAAAGGTAACAACCTTGAATTCAGCGATAACAATACTTGAAACAGTGTTTTCTTTATTGTATTGTCGATTTAAAAATAATTGATTATGAACTACAGTAAAAGGAGACATGAATAACTTATTATTATGTAATTTTTCGTGAAATATGTGTGCATTTGTCATCACAAAAGTTAACAAATGATTTAAAGAAAAAAATATCTTTCTGATTCTTTAAATTATTAACCTTGTAACTTTATGTAACAATATAACTACAAATGAGAAGAAAAATACTTGATCCGGAACCTTTAATATGGATCACATCCGGTTTGTGTCGGTGAAAATATTAGGTATGTTAAATCTTTTCAGGCGTTCATCGCCACGATCCTAAATTCTAGTAATTTACATTTGATTTGAAATAAATATACGAAACATTTAGGAACGATCTTTTTGCACTATGAAATGATTAATGTTTCGAAACCAATGACAACGTAATTTAATGGTTGCATATACTCTCAAAGTAATATGATGTGCAAGAGCAAATACCGAGTCAATCACAAAGTCGAATGAACGAATAGAAGCAACTGATTGGCTAATATTCGGGATGACATAAATGGTAAAATTATGATCTGGACCCTGTTTTTATCGTCGGAAATGTATCAACATTTTATTAATTTCGACCAGATGAACAGTTCGAGAACAATGAGGAAACGCTACCGTACGCTGATGCTGAAAATGAATGTCTCAAGTCCAGTGCGTCCATGCAGGGAGTAGAATCCTTTATAATACCAATGATTACTCCAGTAAACAGGACACACTGGATCAAGGATTTCAATGATACCAGTATCATCAACAGTTTGAGTAGGCTTTTAGTCCAAAGACATATACAAATTTGATCCGCGTGAATATATATATATATATATATATATATATATATATATATATATATATATATATATATATATATATATATATATATATATCTTTGTATATATATATATATATATATATATATATATATATATATATATATATATATATATATATATATATATATATATATATATATATATATTCAGTCTTCATATGGTAGTATTATTCTCATGACACTTTATCTGTCTCAGATGAATATTAATTTTATAAGTAATATTTTATGTTTTAAATATTCACTCGGGTGATTTTGTTGACGAAAAGGTGCATGATCAATAAAATTATAGCCATTGTCCAATGAATAATGTGCTTCATACAGTTATTTCCAGTATCAAATGAATAACGTGATTCATGCAGTTATATCAAGTGTACAGTGAATAACGTGATTCATTGAGCTATATCCAGTATCCAGTGATTTATGTGATTCATTCAGCTGTAGCCAGTATCCACTGCATAACGTGGCTCATACAACTATCATTGTCATTTGAATCATGTATAATAAATCATGTATAATAAGTCATGTATAACAGGATGAACATGTGTTTAGAAGTTATCTCATTGTATGCAGAGTTCCGATGCGTTTACTAAATACACAATTAGGTCCTCCCATTTATTTCAATAGACGAATTCATATTACACATTACTGAGAATGCCAGCATACGGTATATAAAAAAACAGAAGAATAAAAAAAAATATTTCTCTGTCGCATAGATGATATTAAGTGTCTTAGGACCTACAAAGTCATGTCAGGTATCCTACAAACATTATTGCCGTATCTTGTGCAGGTCATGGACAGACGGTGACACAGATTTGTATCGGTATAGTGAAGATGGACCATGACAGTTTTGAATTCGGTACCACGTCATGTGATGAAAGTCATACAGTTATATGTGATAAGAGTAAGTTTAATATTTTAAATAAGTTTTAATGTTTTCAAAATATTGTTTGATTTAGGAATTATAAGGGAGTACCGTGGAAATACTGAATACTGGTGACATAATGCTATAACTAGCGAGAATGAGTATTACACAGCGCTTACTGGAAACCAAAATGAATAAGTCAAAACATAAATCACAAAGTCGCACATTCAAGACATGATACTATAGTATTCTCTTCAAAGATGAATTGCTAGATAGAGTTTGCCACTACATATGTAATACTTTCTTGACAAGTGACAATTTACATTCATTACCTTCTTGTGAACATGCCAACAAAAAGCCGTAATTCCCAACAAATGTATGTATGCAGCAGTAACCAATAACATCTACTGCGTTTTTTCTAATACTCCCTTCAGAGAGTGGTTAATACTCTTGGGGCTTCAATCTGAAGATAAACACGCACACACACATATATACACATACAAGTTTGGAACCTTGGATGAGGAAACATGGCACAGACATGCATACCACCTAATATGACTTGGATTCTTACATCAAATTTAAAATAAAAAAATACATTAACTCATTTGTGTTAACCACAGGTTATATCAATACTTCATAACATTGGCAACCAGAGATGAAATGGTGCCGAGACTTGGTGACTCGAAGTCTGGAATAGCTTCTAACCACGTTTTTTCTAGACGTTTTAAGGAGAAATAAAACACAGACACACACATATCTAGGATGGATGATGTAATATTGCAAACACCTAACGTCGTTTTTCATTTTTCATAGGTACAGACATAAATACTACTAAATACGAGTTGGATTCTTGCAAGAAGAGCGAAAAGGAAAATAGGTTACCTCAATTTACCCTAAAACGGTTATATTTTCTTCCTTTGCAGGTGGCGTCCATACCGCATTAACATTAACAACCAGAGATGAAATGATGAATCGGCTCGCTGATTTAAAGGCTTCTAACCAGCCGAAAGCTGATCGTACGTATAATGACATTTCAATGGGCAGTTAAATTTCGTACAACATAAAATATTCCGTTTACATCATGTCCGTGAATTTATTTCACCTTAGAATTTACAAGTTCTTGTGTACGAAAACAACAACTATTACAAATCCATTTAGTTCACGTACATTCTCGACTCACTTGGCTCACGTTTACTGTTCTGAAGAAAAGCATATGTATAAGAGAAAACACTGCCATTTTGCATTATTTCATAAATATACATCATTTAACTGTCGAAATATAAATGAGAGTTCTAAAATACATTTACCATGCTATAACAATGTACTAAATGTACGTGTGGCTTTTTTTTGTTGTTGTCAAAGGACAATAGCCTGAACCGTCACATGCAGATATGCGTACATAAAGAAATTGTGCGATATGCATAAAATGTACTACATTGTTAATATTATTGAAGATGATTACTGTCATACCTCCGTGTTACGTGGAGATCCAGCAGGCATACGTCACGGGACATGCACTTTTGAACTTAAGTTGGCCACACATGTGTCTTTCGCTAGCAACATTTCACGTCATTCAGGAACTGGAAAATAAACTCAAATCGAATATAATTCATGTATCGTCATATTGAAGCTATTTGAATCATATCACTTACACATGAATGCGATGCATCTACAGACGGCATATATATCAAGTTGTCGGGGAGAAACGCTAGAGATGTTTCAGTTATTATTGGCGAAGGAAACTTCGGCAAATGGACAAATTGAGTTTCGGCAAATGGACAAATTGATAATATATTAATCCATAGTAATACTTTGAAGGAAGTTCTCCGTTGTGGGAAAGGCTGAGATATTGAGATTTGCAGGTGTTCAAATTCTGAAACGAGCTAAACTGGATGTGTGCTGCAAAACTACTGAAGAACAACAGCTAACACGTTTGCAAATGATTATATGATTGTTATATAAATGTATGTTACATGTACATGATCGAAGTTATATGAACATAACCGCATGATTGGAGTCAATTTCATCTTCAAGTAAAGTAAGGTCTGTGAGATCTGATATTTAGTATTATATGTTACATGCACTAAATGTTTGCAAACTTCTATTTCTGCATTTCAGATTTGATATTCATCGTATTATACTCGACCTTATGGGTCTTACCCTTTGCCCTATCGATCGTCGCCATCGTGCAGTACCGGAAAAAACGTTTGACTAAAAGCATTGCGAAGAATAGTATATACAAGTCGCGTCGTTCTGATGCAAAGTAGGTCTTTCTATCTCTGTCCTTCTGTCCGTCTGTCTGTCTTATTCTCTCTCTCTCTCTCTCTCTCTCTCACACACACACACACAGTTGTTAATGGATTGAACTTGTGACTATATTTGTTTTACATGCCTCGTCATAATATAACCTTCAAAATCAGTACGGTAAAATAGTAAACCACAACCCCACATATCTCTCTCGTGCATTTGGTATCTAACTAACGTCATTGTGGTTACGAATAGAAATGATTAAGAGGTAAAAATAGACATATATGTCAATAACCTGTCGGTTCGTTTATTACAGTGACAATGAAAGAATGCATATGCTTATAATAAGCACCACTCACGCTCGGACATATATGGTAAGGACCTAATCACGCTGAACAAACAATTACTTCGAATGGTTAGATAATAGATATACATATTTTAACATAATTTGTAATAGTATTTCTCCTCCTCATGATTGGAGATGCATAAAAGTAACAAATAAAACAGGTATTTTTAATTATAATCATTGCAAATTATCATCACATGCGGCTATGAGGAAACAAATGACGTAAATTGGCGATTAAGGACCTGTTTTAGTAAAATGACGGAAAATTACGAATTTTTAGAAATATATTGTAGCGAATTAACATTCAAACCGATAAATTGGGGTTTCTTTCTTTTGCAATTCGCATTGGAATACAATGTTAAATTTAACCACCCAATCATATTTTTATATGAAGTCATCAAACACAAAAAACACCAGTAACACAGTCTCTCGTAATTATTCAAAATTGTTCAAAATTGTTCAAAATGTTATAGTTTAGGTAAGCAACGTTATGATTTAGATTAAAATATCACGACAAGATTTCAGCAAAATATTTCTGATTCCAAAGTTAGACTAAACGATGATGATACATTTTCATTGCTGCCTTGTGAAATAGTTATAAAAATGAGCAGTATTTTTCGGTAAAAAATAATTTTATAAATCAACGGATTGTTTCAAACTATGATTTAACACTGCAATAAACAAAGGACGTTGGAAACAAAATATAATTCCAAAAAATTATGCACTGCCTGTAATAACTCGTCAAAGACATACACAAGACGAGGACTTGGGTAAAACTGTGTGGACAACAACACCATGGCAACTGCAACTGAACATCATTTTAAAGACAAGGATCTCGAACGGAAAATGTTTTATTCATGCTAATACCCACAAAAGCAGATTTAAAAATAAACATTTCAAATTTTAAAATATTTTATAAATTACAATTTTATGCATTATGTTTATTTTTCAAATTTCCACATTTTTAAAAAAAGCTGCAAACAACAACTCAACTAATCATTCAATAACAACAATAATTATGTCAGTTTCGAATGACCCCAGCTCTTTCCTGTGTTATTTTACACAATCTCCATGGTAATAACCTTGACAATTTCAAACAACGCCACCTCTTTCCTGTTTTATTTTACTTGGGTTTTCGCTGGCAGTTTTGCATTTTTTAAACAATATGCTTTCACTATCGCTGTTCTGTCTCATATATGTCAATCGAAACACAAGGAATAATGCGATCTCCATTTAAATCATTATGGTTCATACCTTCATGTTTTGTAATTCAGACACATATAGTACAAATGACGTGGCATTACACAAATCATTATAAATCTTCTTAAATGATTTTAATTTTTTTAATGATTTTAATTTTCTAAATTATTATGTTTCGGGAATTTGTATTCTTGATGTATTATATTGGTGTAAAGATTACCTGAAACAGAGTGTAGACTATTTCGCGAGAACTATGCAAGTCATTTTTACGTTTACCTTATATGCTTGTTGCAAATTAAGATAGAGAGAACAAATATAGAAGACGAAAATTCAACAACTGAAGACTTAAACATGTTTGGTGAAACTAATGGTTTTATTACTTGACCGCTGGTTTCATTGTTGCTTTAGGTCTGGTATTGAATCACAAATATTGGTATATTTTTAAACATGTCATACCTAATACAAACTCCGAAGGACAATCAATTAAATCGGCTAATGTGCGAAACCAATTCCAAAACTGTTGTAAATTTGTAATTGGCTGAGTTTTTGCAACTGGTGTGATTGCAACTACAACAATATAATTGTACAAAGTCCTTCATGCAGCCTGATTACCCATTTGATCATATTGCTAAAGAAAGTGAGAAATGAAGCTAGGGTTATTTTCAAAGTTATAATGGCTAAATGTTTGCATTATTCACAGTATCTCATGTTGCCCCACAAAGACAAAGAAGTAGAGCTATGGTATATACGTCATGGTGGTGGGATCTAAATAGATTTATTTTCTGGCAAAGTTATATTTTGATTATACAAGCAATCGTTGTATTATCAACTTTTAAATAATTGCAGTTGCACCGGTTGATAAATGAAAGGAAGATTTCCATTGGTCGAACATAATCATGTGATCAAACCCGATTGCGTTTATTTCTGTATAAACTGTACGGAGAACTACTTTATACTAACTTCTATAAGTGGAGTCACGTGGAAAGTAACTAACGTAAACACTAACTTGGAAGGCATACACACTGCATGCCTTTAAAACGAAATAAAAACGGTGGGGGCGTTATGTCCTGTGTGAGCTGGCATCTGGCAGCTTATACCACGATAAACTCAGAAAAACAACGTCACACTCTTAAATATATTCTTGATGACACATATCCTGGAAAGATTTATTATAAGAAAACAAAATTGTTGGATATCATTTCATCTTTCAGTCTTTCAACAACTTCCTAGGTTACAAATGGTATGTTGTAAATGTAATATTTATAATGTCATGGAGTGGACTGCTCCATTTCATTACTCTGTAAAGTCTTCTCGTTTCAAATTAAATGCATATCAATAATATCTTATTCTAGTATAATTCGTGAACTCTAATATTATAATTCCTTCCTAATTATCTTTGGTAATTTGATTTGTTTCACATTTTCCATACTTGCTATGGTCAAATCATTATCATTTATTATCCTCATTTTTCTCATATTTGAATATTTGTAGTACATCTCAATGTTTACGGTGTGCATCTGTTTTGCAAATAGAGAGAAAATTTAATACTCATAAAATCATTTTAATAAAATTATTGGGTTTTTTGTTCGATAAAACTGTTTTCAATTGGTTGTCTGGTTTTTATTTTACTGGCCAATGCGCACCAAATGGAACCGAAGAGCAAAGAACGTTGGAATTAAGTGACTTTTAGTATTGGTAAATATACCTGTCTGAGAATTATGGTGAACTAAAAGTTTCAAAATTTCCATTCGATGTTATACTTGGAATATACAACTCAATCCACAGTTCAATTGCATGATCGTGCTTACCTCAATTGACAGAGTGAATATGTTATGCGTTTAGTAAAGATTAAAATTCCTTATAGTCTGTCATTGTCACAAGCATACATCAGCAGATATCAAGTGTGCTTCACATATCGCTTTATATAATTATTACATCAGCAGAGATCAAGTGTGCTTCACATATCGCTTTATATAATTATTATATCAGCAGATATCAAGTGTGCTTCACATATCGCTTTATATAATTATTTAGAGCATCATTTTTTCTTAATGATTGGTGTTACATTTATTAACTGATTTAAAGAAATAAAATGCTATCAATAATATTAGGACCTTTACAAATATCCCTAGCGGTACCATGTGCATATAATAATAGCGCTAGCATCTAATTCGACTGCATACGCAATTCGTAAAATATTAACTCGAGGCAATAACAAACATCCATCAGCAAAGTAGGGATTTACATTTTTGTAGATTTACAATGTGATAAATGTACCCAATAAAGAGTGAAGAAGTAAATAGCTATTGTCCTGTTATATGTGTGTGTGTGTGTGTGTGTGTGTGTGTGTGTGTGTGTGTGTGTGTGTGATTTGGATTTTTAACGTAGCTTTAACAATTTGTCGGTCATATCGCTACGATGTCTGCAGTGTAGCAGTTTATAATGATGTCTAACTCTGGGGCATCATGCCGCAGACATGTAGCATGATGTCCAACCCACTCACATCATCCTGACACGAGGCCTACCAGTCCTAACACTAACCTCTTAATGTTGAGCGCCAAGTGAGCGGTTAGTACCAATTTTGTAAGTCTTTGGTATGATTCGGCCGGGGATCAAACCCATCACCTCCCGCATCCGAGGCGGAAGCTCTAACCACTAGGCCACCGGAGCGGTTCTCGTGTCCTGTTATATGTAGTTTGGACTACCTTGCCCTTTTTTATATTTAAGTGTTCAACTATATGTTCCTGGTACTATAACAACCAAAATGCTTTAAAAGTTGTCGTGTCCTGTTATATGTAGTTTGGACTACCTTGCCGTTTTTATATTTAAGTGTTCAACTATATGTTCCTGGTACTATAACAACCAAAATGTTTTAAAAGTTGTATATTTTTGCAAATGACTTTTGACAGCAAAGATTACGCTGGCGGTAATATAGAAAAGAAATACTAAGTAATTAGGTAATTTATGATTTCCCAGAAATCACTTTCTAAAGTTTGGTTTTAGAAATTTAGAAAGGATCGAAAAGTTATAAAGCCTAGAACCTAGGCTGGGCTTAATGTACGTTCATAACATTATATGATATATGGAGAATAAACCACTGAAACGTTTCGGCGTAGTTATCTTTTAAGATCTTTTCAAAAGATGCAATATTTTGGAGCAGCAAATTCATTTCTCTGTTCACTCTTTCAGGCGAAAACAAGATCGAGAAACGCAACCCCGAGAAAATTTTATGCGGTGGAATAATGAATCAGAGAGCAAATCGACGCCTTGTAACGGCTACAAGATCGAGGACAGCACAGAAGGTCAAGGAAATAATCCAAGAGACGTCAGTGATGACGAAGGTTACGATAACTTCGATCCGCAACTTGGGTTGTATGAGAATCCCATTACCGCTAACAATTCTACATCTCGCTATCATATTCAAGGACACGCACTATTGAGAAAGCATGCCCCTCTTTGTAACGAGCGTTACGATTATACCGATCCGCAACTTGGCTTGTACGAAAATCCCATTAACACTAACAATTCCACAACACGCTTTCATATCCAAGGAAAGGAGCTATTGACAAAGCAGGCCGCTCTTTGCAAAGAAGCAAAGTCCAGCAAAAATGAGAAAGGCTTGTTTCCCGCTAGAGAAACTCTTGACCCTCAAAAATATATGTCGATGCATGCGAATGAAAGAGACAGCACGGTTGTTTTGGACACAGAGAACAAAATCTTTACGAGAACTTCAATCGGGTCGATATTGGAATGTCAATACGATAATATCTGATTCTGAATATATCCGCAACTTTAAAAATCCTAAGAAACATTATCTGCCCTATTAATTATGTGTACAAAATATTCAGATCTTTTCAATAAAACTATCTGAGAAAGACTGGTATTATATTATTTTATTATGGAGTGTGTCTGTGTGTGTGTCTATATTATATCCCCGACTTGGTTCATTCCTCTGTTGGGTATGTGAGTGTTGTCAAGATGGTTTGTAGATTATTTTCAGTCGGGGACAAATTAAAATCACCTAACATACATAATAATAAAAATTTCTCTCTGTAAAATTAACAAATAATTTATATATGTATACGGTGTCGTTAATGTAATCGTTATATATTTAAATTATCAGAGTCAGATACAAGTAAATTAACACACGAAAATTTGATAATACCTCTTCTCATTGGCAAGTAAAAAGCAAAAGGGGTGAGAACACAGTAGCGTTTGTGGAACTTATTTTATTCAATTTTTTATTTTTCCTTTTGCTAAATAGCTGGACTAAATCATGTAACTTGGTTGTCAAGTACTACTACTACTACAAAAAAAAAATAATTATAATACATGTAAAATAATCATGATGATAATACTACCAATGATAATGCTAATGATAATGATGTTCGGTTCATAATCCCTAATTTTGTCATAATGGAAATTCGAAAGCAATAACTTCCTTCAGAGGTCACCTGTATACAAAGGCCATTTATGTCTTTTGCATTGCAGCCGAACTTTGTCCTAAAAGGCAAACATTTTGTAACACCACGAACACACACACACACACACACACAGGGTAGGTATGGGTGCAACGTTGTATGCGATGACGCATGTTTTTTAGGTCAAGATTGCAGACAAGTGCATTCACATTGGAGAACATCTGCAATATTCGCCGTTTTCAAAACGACATAATATGTTTGAAGACGTCGTGTAGGAATTATATACCTCAGGAACTAAAGGTTTATCAGCAGAAGTGTTTCAATGAGCATTTTCAATTTAATTGTGTGCAAAGTTTATGTTAAAACATTTTTACAATGACGTTTCCTTAGTTCAAATTGCAATTAAGGCATGAAACAGAATTAAAAGAGCAAGTCATCACAGCAGATATAGTAAATGACTCTCCTCTATGGAACTATTTGGTTAGACTTTTAGCCTGCAGAGGTTTTCACATAGCGGGTGATGGTGCTGTGTAAGATACACTTAAAATAAAACCTTCACTAAAAGTCGTCCCACTTGCCACACTTGTTGTGGACAAAAATGGATTATTAAACGTATTATGGATTATGACGCTATTCAGATCATCGTTATCATCTCGTGTAAATGTATTTGTATGTAGAAACATTAACCACATATCAGTGCAACAGCTTGACATACTGAATAAATAGCAATTCACAAATGGATATTGCATGACTGTGTTTAATACCCTTGCAGCAGTAAAGGATGTATTTTGTTTATGCCAGATGTTCATAATCCTTTAACCGATTTTGGTGTCAATAATATTGTTCAAAATTGTTGCTTTCAGGAACGGGGGATGAAGAACATGTACTAGTTTTAATTGTGGAAACTATACAATCAGGTTTTTGCACACACACACACACACACACACACACACACACACACAGATAATTGATCCACTAAACAAGTAATATAAGTGAATATCCGTACGATATATTGATTACTATTCTCTATGCGGGACTACCAAGAGCGTAGGCATAGATATGTTGTTGCATGGTGGACCTGCCAATCAATTGTAGTTGTGGAAGTTCAGAGTTATGACCCATAACAACATAGAATTGTCCAATAACGGAAAGCAAAGTGTATGTGTTGCGTTTTATCTCAATATTCCATTATCATGTCCTCCAATTAATTATTTGGACTTTGTCTCAAAAAGAAGTCGTAAGGGCCGATTTCACATACCATACGAAACTTTCCAATCCTACTGGCGTATACCAATCGATAATTTGTCTTCGAAAAGGTGAAGAACACAGCTTTGAAGTTTCTTGGTGACACGTACTATTTGCACGTTTCTATATTATCGGACACTGCATGCCTGAGCGATCTGTGTACTCTGGAAGCTTTTGTAAAGTAATGAGCTCTATGGCCACAGCCAAACCTCCATATTAAGAGATGAAAGATTTGCGTTAAGAAGTAAGGTGTCTCCAGCCAAATTCGACTGCAGATATGGGCCGAAGCTGTTCAATGTTGTGCAGTTTTTTATCCATGGAAAGGGACTGTACTCGAAGCAGAAATTATAACTGATATGAACTTCAACTCCCGAAAAATGCTGATTCTGTAAAGGTAAAAACCAAACTGCTGAAAATGAATTTGTGAAATATGAATCACGTTTAAACCTTATTCAATATCAACTTCTAATCTGAATCATAACAGATTTTGATATCAACACAAATTTCATTAGAATCACTTGAGTTCGAATCTGGGTTTATGGGTTTCGTATGTCATTGCATTTGGATATGTCTGCCTGTGAAAACATTAGAAACATTTTTCTATGAAAATCTCTGCACATTAAAAATTTACACGTCTATGCCCATCGCTTATGCACGCGTTAAAACAAGATGAATTAAACACGTACAACAAGGACATGTTATTTGACTGACTGGGCTAATTACCTGTAAACTTTAATAAAGATTGTGACAGTATGGGCCTACTTTTACAGTTTCGTACATATTGGAGTCCTTAATAAAATAGAGGCTAATCTATGACTCAGTTCCCCAACCCATCTCTCTTTCACCCTCTTATATCGTAATTCACAAGCATTTTTCGTATTATAATTATGAACAAACTGTTCAGTAAACTATCATATTGCTTAACTTTGAGTCACGCTTCAACAACTTTTAGAATGGCAGCAACTGTGGTTGTGATCTAAACGCGTATTTTCGTCGTTTTGAAAATGCTTTTAAACATTACGATTAAAATTATAAGTCTGCAATCTCGACCTAAATCAATAAATATTATCAAACTTGCTCTGAGGGCAGAATCTACTTTACTATTGCTTGAGAAACATGCTGTACCATGGACGCGGTTTTAAATATAGAAATGGAAGGCTCTGTTTTTGTCAATAAAAGCAAAGAAAAAGAAACTATCGCATGCAGGATTTGCAAAGAGCAACTGGCAGCGTTAATCGTTTTATGGTTTCAAAAGGAAAAATACATAAACAAACAAGGTTTTCTTTTAACTTTGTCAATATTATACCACTTGCGAATTAGACGATTGCAAGCATGATTCTGTTTTTATTCTCTAAAATCGATTTGCGTAATTTCGAGGATGCCGAGAGGGTATTCTTTCATAAGAGGGTTTTGAAGACGAGAGTAGAAATACACTGAAATGTGTAATTACGCTGGAATCAAAGACAACACTATGCAAAGACGGCAAGTGAAAGAGATTTCCTCTTTTTCTTCTCCGTTTAACGTGGTATAAACTGTTTGTTGCCAAAACACACAATTTGCATAACCCTATCTGGCCTAATTTGAATCAACTGTTTTAGCTGTTATTCGGCAGCTAACAGTTTAACCGCGACAAGCACAGAACACGATTCGCCAAGGCTAATCTTTGCTTCCTTTTTTTACGTTCTCTTTTCCCAATTTAGATCTTTTCTTACCACGTTTGTTTTAGCGCAAAAAATGGATTGCTGTATAATGTCTACACGACCAATCCAGATTACCTTCTGCAGATTTTGACTATGAGACGGACACACAGTAAATGTAACACATTTTCTTGGAAGTTTTCTGAAAAGCACAGTATAATGAGATGCAATTAAAATTGATTAATGAATAAGAAACTTTGCGTGTTTTAAGAGAAACATCGCAGAAAAACAAGGAAATCGACCGTCATTTGCGGCGCAAACAATTATCTCCCATTAGATAGAATCATAATTATGTACATTTTCAAACTATTTCCGTTGATTTGTTTTCTTTTTAAGTTTGTTCCTTTTTAAATACGCGAATCACGAATCTTTTGTTTTGATTTATTCATTTTAACATGTATTGTCGGGAATATTTGACAATTCTATATCTCTATTGTTTTCAATACAGACCAAAAACCTTCGGAAATAAATATTATTTGTTTCTATTCCATAACGCTTACATTGAATCATGTCATTGACAATTTATCTGAGCCTATAATACAAAGTAGAAA
Organism: Sinohyriopsis cumingii; assembly: GCA_028554795.2. Classification (NCBI taxonomy): domain Eukaryota; kingdom Metazoa; phylum Mollusca; class Bivalvia; order Unionida; family Unionidae; genus Sinohyriopsis; species Sinohyriopsis cumingii. The sequence goes on from CM068832.1 coordinate 49,272,754, forward strand.
TTTTATTTTAATTTGACTCCACAACTCACTTGTATCAGTATTGGTAGTAGTAGTAGTAGTGTCCTTTCAAGTGAACAGGCAAGATATTGTTACGTTACTCACAGACATTGTGTGTTGAAAGAAATGTTTTCAGTAATATAACAAGCATTATAAGCTCCAAATTTTATGCATTTACGTTGATCATCTTCCAGTCTCAAATTTGTACATTTGTCCGTCTACATGTCCGTCAGTACCTATCTCTCTCCTAGCAACTTAGAATATTTATTTTATTCAAGTAGATCCTTTATTTAATGCAATTAGGGTTAAAAAAATATTGGCAAATAGGTAGTTATACTAACACTGAAAAATAATCAAGGCTATGGCAAAGATTTGAAAAACTGCCATGAAACCAGTATGTTAGGATGCGCAGATACAATGTGATTTGTCTTTAAACTCTTCAGCAATGTCATACATCATCCGTCAAGACGTGACGTACATGATGAGAATGACGTCAGTAATGTCCAGTTTTCGTATCTTCGTATTTTGTTGCGTAATAAAGAGAGCAGTAAAGAAATTAAACAAATATAGAGACGAAACTAAACAAAATTGAAAATGTTCCAATAGCAAAATGTGACTTAAAAACCCTGTTGTTGTAAGTTGTGCCATGCTGGGAAGAAAATGATGAATTATATAGAAAAACTCATAAATCGATATGTGAATCAGACAATGAGTAAGGAAGCTGAATGTATATGATCGAATAGTCCAATATCTTGGGTATAATAGGAACTTATATTACAGAAGATAGAAGTTCAGACCAGAGTCAGATCCACAATTATTTCGGGGGTGGGTGGGTTGGGGAGTAAGAGGTGGATCAGGAGTCTGAGGAGTAGGAACCCTTGGCAGGGTCCCTTGATTGCAAAGCCCCACGATGCACCTGTATATTGAGCGTTTCAAAGGTATCATTTTAACTATTTCAATGAAAGAAAATACTCTATTAAATGAGCAGTTTTTTCTCGCACAATTGTAATGGAGCTTGATGGTTTGGGTTAATGGGGTGGGATCAGACAGAGAGGTATATGCGTAGATACGCACTCGTGAAATTTGAAGACACTCAACATAAAGGTATTCCAAAACAGAGCATAAAGTACCATTTGTATCACGGAGAACAATTAGTTCAGTTGTTTTTAGTATGTTTATTGACTTGAGGTTAGTTTAAACATAGAAGCAATGTGTTAGCTATTATCATAATATTTAAACGTTTTAGAAAAGACAAATTAAATGTGTGAAATTCTATAAAAAAATTAGGTTGTGTCACTGTCATTTGAAAGAAAATAAGCTAAGGAGAGAGAGAGCTGTATGACAGTATTATATGCGTGCATATGTGTGTGTGTGTGTGTGTGTGCCAACATTTTAAGCTAATGAAGCTCTTCGTAAGGGGAAGAAACAGTTTACATCAACAAAACAAACATAAACACAAAAGTAAAACGATATTTTTGTCTCTCACATGTTTGAATGACAAGGAGGAAATCTTCCAACATGATATAAAGAGATGGAAAGAAGAAAAGCGGTCTTTAGACGGGTAATCTAAATGTCTCTTTTAGGCTCCAGTCAGCCCAACAAAGTTGCATAACAGAAATCAAAGAAAGGATTATCGTGCTTATCTCAGAGGTAATCTAGGTGTTAGGAGCTAATTCCAGCTTGGGGATAAAGGACAGAAACCATGCGTGCCGAATAATCATCGCCATGTATAAAATTTACAACAGAAATTATATTCTGGTAAAATTATTCATGGAGGTACTAAAGTAAATGATTTAAGAGAATGGTGCTTCGAGATATACTACTACTACTATTACTACTACTACTACTACTACTACTACTACTACTACTACTAATAATAATAATAATAATAATAATAATAAATCTAAACAGTTATTTGAGTAAATAGTATTGAAAAAATTGTGTACCATTTGATAAAACTGATGCCAGTTAGACTTTTTATTTAAGCCGAACTACCTGAGAGTTTTCACTTGTAGCGTCTAATATTGCCTCTTTCGTATGCGTTCTATATCCGTCCACCTGAGTTAGATTCAATTAGTAGTTTCTCGATGGACTCGCATGAATCCATAGTCGAGTTGTCGCGGTGGACAAGTTTCGTATATATTTTGTTGCGAATGACGTTCTAGTGGTTATTCATTTTCTTTTTTTAAATCAACAGTTTCCCAAACATGAAGAGTTGCAAAGGTTTTACATGTTAGAAGACCGATTACCTTTCTAGTTTGACACGCTAACTTCTGATTGTTCATGATGCTAACCCCTGTCGTCGAATTTCTGAACGATTTAGTTTCTGGGGTTTTGTGCACATTAGCAAGACTTGATTTTACAGCGGTATGTGCCTGAATATGTTCTCTTGTTGGATGCTACTGTGGCACGCACCACAGGGGCTCGTTACAAAGAAAATCAAGGGATGGGGGTTCTAACTTGTAATAATATAACACAAGGGAAGACACCGGTCCGCACCCCTCGGCAGTTCCAACACTGCTAGTTTATCCTAATTGCGTCTGCTAATTTCCAACTTAGGCGAGTCGTAATCAAGAATAGTTCAATTGTCAAAACAGCTCGACACACTTCGTTCAATTTGTGATATAATGGAGAAAATGCAGTAATTGTTCGCCGGTCTTGACGTATGTACATCTACCCTACTCACAGGGCATTTTTGCATTCGGACAATCTGGGATTTCACCATTGACCGAAAGGTAATGTTGTTCGGATCTTCCAGTTCACATACCATAAATAAAATTTTATATACACACGTATACATACAAACATATATATACATATGCAAACGCGCACACATATTGTTTCACCTTTCACGCCGAAGCATCCAAGGGATATTGTTGGAATTCGCCCTTTCGATATGCTAGTATTAATTTCTCTAAGATACTATGTCACAGGTAGACACTTGCCAAACGATATGTATTAGATATGTATTAGATTACATATGTTTTTGCTAGTTGATGGGGTGATCAAAGTTCTGAATGGAGAGTAAATAAAGCATTCTATGAAGCTTTTACATGTTTGAATAATAACCATCTACTGTTCCACATGAATATATTAGAGAGCAGGGAGTTGCCTTTAATTCATGATGAAGTGTTTGTCTTGGATATATATTTCTTGATAAAACTACATGTGGAACAAATGTTTAAACGAGGGGAAATGAATGATTGTTCGTTGGTGTGGCTTTTTTCCATTTGTGCTGTAGAAGGCATTTGTTTGAAAGCTAACAACACCCATATCTTACAAGACCTACGAGGCCGTAATTCTGGTTCATTGGGCATTGGGACACCTAATGCTATATTTGTGACATATAAAGACCTTTTCACTCTGCATTTACTAAATTTCAAATCACCTGTTGCTGATGATTAATTCCAACGAGGACAACTTACTCGATCTTGCGCAGTATAACTTGTGTTCTCTCTCTCTCTCTCTCTCTCTCTGCGTGGACTGTCAGCAACAGTTACTCCGTCTTAGGCATCATTGTTACAAAAGTGGCTGCAGTTGTTCTTCGTCCCATGAATGAGAAGTTTGCATAGTATCTGGATCGATGGACATTTCTAAAGCAAAATTACGTCATTGCCGGCAACGAACTATTGGTTCACAGTGTCATTAACCGAAGCTCTTGTCAGCATCCCGTAGTGTATATATGGTGTGTGTGTGTGTGTGTGTGTGTGTGTGTGTGTGCGTGTCTGTGTATGATGTTGACTTTTAATCTACCTTTAACAATTTCTCAGTCCTATCACTACGAGGACTGCAGTGTGGCAGTTGATAGTGCTGTCTAGCACCGAGGAATCCTGCCTCAGACGTCTGGCATCATGTCCCACCCAGTCTTAACACTAACCTCTTAATTCTGAGTGCCAATCGAGGCAGCTACTAATACACTTCTTTTAATAAGTCTTTGGTATGACTCGGCCGGGATTCGAACCCGCGACCTCTTGCATCCGAGGCGGACGCTTTAACCATTTAGACCACCAGAGAGGTCTGTGTGCGTTTGGCATTGTATCTTTATGGTATCCTTATCAGCAAGACAGACAGACAGACGTGTTGAGCAGTTAGTTCGATTTTTGAGGTGAAATGAATGTGGTCCAACATGAGCCGTAGCACTAAACAGACAAAGGGCCGTGAGGATTACAGTGTCTACCCTCAAGAAATGGCTGTGAGGATTACAGTTTCTAACCTCAAGAAATGGCCGTGAGGAGTACAGTATCTAACTTCAAGAAATGGCTGTGAGGATTACAGTGTCTAACCTCAAGAAATGGCCGTGAGGATTACAGTGTCTAACTTTAGGAAATGGAGGAAGAGCAAGATGTTACATTTTTTCAATAGTATAGGTATAACGATTAATAATGACTTGACTTTGATGTCTTTGCCAAAATAAATCTGTTTTAATATTTAGCATCAGAAGCCTATGCATATTTTCTATTACAACAACAACAACAACAGCTACTACTACTACGACTACTACTACTACTACTACAAATAACAATAATAATAATAATAATAATAATAATAATAATAATAATTGCATAAACAGGTATTAAATATATAATACGTTTTTTACTTCAATTGAACGAACATAATAAACAAAATAAATAATGCGATGACTGAAATGGGAGAGGGGCATCCTTACAGCAACAATAATTAAATTGATAAACATATGTGGGCTTTGAAGAAATATATCTCGGCGATACTAAATAACTTGGATTTTCATCTTGCATGCATAATAAATATGTGATTCGGTTTCTTGTTTGCATGCTAGTAAGAACAAGTAAACGAAAACACTGATGAACATTACGCCTCTATATGAATTATATTTCATGAATTCAAAATATTAGAAAGCAGAAAAGAAAATGGCAGCTTAGTCTAAGACTCTACTGACTAAATCACTCTCGGCGAAACATAATTCCAAAGAATGAAAGTAACAGCAAACAAGTCTATGTCGAAAAGTTAAGAATATATATATATAAATATATATATATATATATATATATATATATATATATATATATATGTGTATGTATGTATGTATGTATGTATGTATATACGTACGTACGTATGTATGTATGTATGTATGTATTGGGGGTCGTCTGTGTGAACTCCTCTATTATTAAAATGAGAAAAGTGTGCTATAGCCTATGAAGGACACTTCGTTGCTCCTGTGCGCAACTTCCGGTCAGCCCGACAGGTCTAATTTTTATACCGAATGTATAATGGATCATAAAATGAAATCAAATTTGTTCTGTAGTGGTGTATTACAATTCTCATTTCCCAAGTGCCTAAATGATAACTGTTATTGATCTTTTATTTACGTTTGCAGAGGAACCCTATGAGGAAATCACAGCTTAGAAATAGCCAATTGTAATCTCACTCAGAACGGTTGTTTTCTAAAAGAAACCTTACTCTAAAGGTTTTACACAGCTCATAGATTTTTTTTACTGAGTTGGTTGCCTAGTACAAGAGGTTTAGAAGTGATAAAGGAAAATAATTAAGCTATCGAAAGAGCAGCGAACATTATTGCTATTAGATTCCACTTTCAGAAGTACATAATTTCAAGGTTTCATCATGTACAATATAATTTCCTATCAAACTGCAGCTGTCCGTATTTGATTCATAATGAGTTGTGCTGAATATGTATCAAACATTCACAGTGATAGAGAACATTAATACAATCTACCGACCACAGCACGATTATTTAATCGGCAAATGTAGAAAGGTTTCGGGTTGAAAGGATATCATGACATTTGTTTCCTGCATTGTCATATCTGTCATGTCATTTTATCATGTTATTTGCTTTAAACATATGCTGGAAAGTATTGTCAGGTTTCTTATGTAATATATCCACTTTATATGTCTGGGAGTTTGATAAGCTGTTGAAGCTGCAATGTTGATTTCAGTATTCACAGTTTTCCTTCAGTTTCAACTGGCTAGTGTGTATTCCGAAACAACAACTGGTAAGCAAGATCTCTATGTATGTATGTATGTATGTATGTATGTATGTATGTATGTATGTATGTATGTATGTATGTATGTATGTATTTTATTTACATAATTATGTTTTATAAAATAAAAGTTGAATCTTCGGTTTATTCACAAAATATCACTATTAAAAGAAACTTGTGTTTCATTGGCATTTCCTACATAGTCCAATTTTTAAAAATATAATACCAGCGTGATGTGATTGGAGTGGGGGTGGATAGTGTTTTAGAAAGGAAGAATATAAATAATCGCACTAAAAATTCAAATACCATAATATTATTTGTATTTCATAATGTCTTTAAATAAGAGAGTTGCAAACTCTGTTTTAAACATTTCAATTAAGTGCAAGCTGCGCAGTACTAAAATAACCTTAATGCAATGCATATATTAGTATACCGTTAGTTACCGACCACTTTGGTGGCACAAAAATGGTTTTAACAGTTGCCTCGCTCAAGGCTCAGCAGTTAGAGGTTAGTGTTAGGATTGGTTGGCCTGGTGTGAAGATTATGTGACTGGGTGGGACATCATGCTACATGTCTGCGGCATGATACCCCAGTGCTAGACATCACTATAAACTGTCACACTGCAGACATCGTAGCGATATGACTTAACAATTGTTAAAGCTACGTTAAAATTCCAAATACGCACATTATTAGTTATACAAATTAACAGACCATTGATATAGGTGCATATATTATGCATTGTTTTTTTTAAATACTTAGAGCCGCAGGGAATGACGGGTATGTGCACCCAATCTTATCACCCACCAATTAATTTATAATGGGAATTTGTCACGCTGCAGTACCTATCTCCTTTTTCAAATCTCAGCAAACTATTTACCTTTTTTAGTGCACCAATAAGCCAAATCAGAAAAGCTTGTGACATTAATACGGATTATCTTTCCTTTGTGTTCACTTCACGTGCATCAGACGGCACATACGAACTCTCGCATGAGTGTACAGCGTAAGATGAACTTTCGAAAATTTAATCAAATCTAACGGATTTTATTCTGTATTATGATTTTTAACTTCTGATTGGATCATAATGTACCTCTTTTACGAAGGAAACGAAACATTGTTCACCAGAGTATCTGGCCAACTGTCATGGATAACAGCACGAGAAACTTGTAGCAACATGTCATACGCCATTCTTCCCGGCATGCGAGCTGCAAGTGCTCTTGGAAAGATGCATGTTGGAGAATTCGCCTGGATTGATGGAAAGGAATACACTTTCTGCATTGAAAAAAGTAAGTTTTTGTTTTGTCTTTGTCATACCCTACCTAGCAAAAATTGGTGGGATTCGTAAATACTTGTTCCGTTTGTTTCTTCGTCTGTCCGTCACACTGTATTCCCAAGGTATAGATCCTAGATCATTCAACATCTATTCATGGATCAAGCTAAACATCTCAAAATTGTAGTTGCTGAAGCTAACTAAAAATAATGTGGCAGAATACATCCAGTGCTCTCTTAGTACTCGATAAGGTTGTATGTTAAATCAAGATATTTGTAATCTCTATGTACTTTCACATTTATATTTGTTCAAAATTAATGGTTGTACGGCATACAAATTAAGCCAAACACAATCCACATATTTGTTATAACGTATGCCGATGGCATTTCTCAAAACTGTTGACTGTATAATAACCTCTGAACAAAATAATTAAATTTCATGAAATCTAAAATTGCGGAATAAAAGGAAATCTGACTCAAGCATAATCAATAGTTTAAGACACCTGAGCACATAAAAACGATGAAATGTTATGCTACAATAAGGACATTACTGAATTTATTTTAATATGTAGATATTATTTACAGCCACATTAAAAAGGCAGAAATTAATTTTATCTAACCTAGCAAAGGAAATAAAACTGCACTGCTGAAACATGTGCGGGTAATATGTAAATGTCTTGATTTTAAAATATTGTTCTTTGTTTTTGACCGCATGTTTGTAAATCAACATTATTTTAATACATTTGAAATAATGGATGTGAGTATATTCATTACATTAAATACTTTAAATGTATACAAATATTTTATTGTATAAATATATTTTTAAACAAACATGTTTCAAACTTCCTCTCTTTGGTCAGTGATTTATACGATCATGTATACCATGTTTTATACGATCATTTATACCAAGTCTTGTTTGTAAACATGGACGATCCTTTAAAGCCAAATGTATGATATCAACTGCTGACATCCCCTGGTGAATATGGGTAGGTTGGCTTTGCGGTGTTTACAGGGTGTAATAGCCATGTAATCACCTACACCTTGATGTAACTAGACATCATAACATCCCAGTCTGACATCACCTACTCGATGATGTACAAGACCTTACCAATTCCTAGTCTGAGTAGATGATTATTCATACGATTTGGCAAAGGAATCCTACCACAGTTCATTCTCAAGGTACATAAAGCGGGATGATGAAAAAAAAAAGACTTTCGGTGAAAGACGAGGATAAAGATAAGAAAGATTTTTAAAAGAGAAATTGTCAATTAAATTGTGTCAGACATTGTGTAGAATGCTAAGAATAGTTTGGGAGTAGAGACAGGGGAGGTACAAAAATAAATAAATAAATGAAACAGAACCAAAACAAACCGTAGAATTAAAGTGAATTGTACTTCTTTCTAGAATGATTCGTTGTTCTAGGTCGAGCATTAATTAATTTGAAATTTTCGTTTACCTCTTCCCTCATAAACGTGCATGGAGACATAATTGTCACGAGTATTTAGTATGCTTTTGAAGCTGTTAATGGCGTCGGTTTGATGAGTCTCACTAGGTAATGTATTCCATTATGGAACGGACGAAGGAAAAAAAACGAGATTAATATAGACTTGTTCTAACCTATACTAATTGAAAATCGTTTACATGTCATTGTAAATAATATAACTACCATACTTTTTTGTTGCACCAGTCGAAGTTCTGGCTTCCTCATTTCGTATTTTTTTAGACAAAACAGACGCCAATGAGACGAAAAAAATATGCAGATATGTCACAGTGAGAAGAGAGGACACAAACGAAAACCTTACTTACATTTGCAACAAAGGTGACAACCTTGAATACAGCGATAATAATATTTGAAACAATGTTTTCCTTTTTGTATTGTCGATTTAAACCTAATGGATTATGAACTACTGTAAAAGGAGACATGAATAACCTATCATTATGTAAGTTTTCGTGAATCATGAGTAAATGTTTCACCGCAGAAGTTAACAAATGATTTGAAGAAAAAAAATCTTTCTGATTCTTTGAATTGTTAACCTTGTAACTTTATGTAACAATATAACTACAAATGAGAAGAAAAATACTTGATCCGGAACCTTTAATATGGATCACATCCGGTTTGTGTCGGTCCTAAATTCTAGTAATTTACATTTGATTTGAAATGAATATACGAAACATTTAGGAACGATCCTTTTGCACTATGAAATGATTAATGTTTCGAAACCAATGACAGCGTAATTTAATGGTTGCATATACTCTCAAAGTAACATGATGTGCAAGAGCAAATACCGAGTCAATCACAAAGTCGAATGAACGAATAGAAGCAAGTGATTGGGTAATATTCGGGATGACATAAATGGTAAAATTATGATCTGGATCCTGTTTTTATCGTCGGAAATGTATCAACATTTTATTAATTTCGACCAGATGGACAGTTCGAGAAGAATGAGAAAATGCTACCGTACGCTGATGCCAAAAATAAATGTCTCAAGTCCAGTGCGTCCATGCAGGGAGTGGAAACCTTTACAATACCAATGATTATTCCAGTAAACAGGACACACTGGATCAAGGATTTCAATGATACCAGTATCATCAACAGTTTGAGTAGGCTTTTAGTCAAAATGACATGTATAAATTTGAACTGCGTGAATATATATATATATATATATATATATATATATATATATATATATATATATATATATATATATATATATATATATATATATATATATATATATATATATATACAGTCTTCATATGGCAGTATTATTCCCATAACACTTTATCTATCTCAGACCAATATTAATTTTATGCGTAATATTTTATGTTTTAAATATTCACTCTTGGGTGATTTTTGTAGACGATAAGGTGCATGATTAATACAACTATAGCCAGTGTCCAATGAATAGCGTGCTTTATACAGTTATTTCCAGCATGAAATGAATAACTTGATTCAATGAGTTATAGCAAGTGTCCAATGAATAACGTGATTCATTGAGCTGTATCCAGTGTCTACTGATTTATGTGATTCATTCAGTTATAGCCAGCATCCACTGCATAACGTGGCTCATACAACTATCATTGTCATTTGAATCATGTATAATAAGTCATGTATAATAAGCCATGTATAATAGGATGCACATGTTTTTAGAAGTTATCTCATTGTATCCAGAGTTCCGATGCGTTTACTAAATATACAATTAAATCCTTGCATTTATTTCAATAGACGAATTCATATTACACATTACTGAGAATGCCAGCATACGGTATAAAAAAAAAACAGAAGAATAAAAAAAATATTTCTCTGTCGCATAGATGATATTAAGTGTCTTAGGACCTAGAAAGTCATGTCAGATATTCTACAAACATTTTTATCATGTGCAGGTCATGGACAGACGGTGACACAGATTTGTATCGGTATAGTGAAGATGGACCATGACAGTTTTGAATTCGGTACCACGTCATGTGATGAAAGTCATACAGTTATTTGTGATAAGAGTAAGTTTGATATTTTAAATAAGATTTAATGTTTTCAAAATATTGTTTGATTTAGGAATTATAAGGAAGTACCGTGGAAACTCTCGTCTGAATACTGGTGACATAATTCTATGACTAGCGAGAATGAGTATTACACAGCGCTTACTGGAAACCAAAATGAATAAGTCAAAACATAAATCACAAAGGCGCACGTTCAAGACATGATACTATAGTATTCTCTTCAAAGATGAATTGCTAGATAGAGTTTGCCACTACATATGTAATACTTTCTTGACAAGTGACAATTTATATTTATTACCTTCTTGTGAGCATGCCTACAAAGGTATGTAAGCAGCAGTAACCAATAATATCTATTGCGTTTTTTCTAATACTCCCTTCATAGACTGGTTAATATTCTTGGGGCTTCAATCTGAAGATAAACACCCACACACACATATACACATACAACTTTGGAACCTTGGATGAGGAAACATGGCACAGACATGCATACCACCTAATATGAGTTGGATTCTTACATCAAATTTAAAATAAAAAAAATACATTAAATCATTTGTGTTAAACACAGGTTATATTTTCCTCCTTTACAGCCGGTATCAATACCTCATTAACATTGGCAACCAGAGATGAAATGGTGCAGAGACTTGGTGACTTGAAGTCTGGAATAGCTTCTAACCAGCGGCAAAATGTTGGTAAGGATAATGTCTTACAGCTCTATAGTCTTGAACGAAGTAACAGAAAAGAGCGAAAGCCAACAAGTGTTGAAAATTTAACAAAGAATTTATTTTTCATGAATACAAAGTGATAATTTAAAAAGAACGTACAGTATTGTGAATTAAATCCCAGATAGTCATAAAGTTCTATCACAGGTCCAACAGTATAGAGTATTTTGAATTAATTCTAGTTGTGTTCTGAATGAATTTCGATTTTGAACGAGCTAATATGTCAATAACCTGAAGTGTGCTAATGTGACAAGAGTCATAATTTATTACAATGATATAACCCAAAATGTCTTTGAATGATCTGCAACAATTCAAAGATAGTGACTTAGTCCTGAATCTAAGAAAAGTTTGTAATTCCAATAAATTATTTTAAATACATAAAGTAAACTTTCTATACAAAACACAACTTCTCTAGACAGATGTTAAGATTAGAAATTAGTGATTCTGAAGTAAACAACGTTCATATAAACAGCTAAGACGTATTAATTGAACCATGATGAGGTTCATTTTCCCATCAAATTCGTATACATCATGCTTATATAAGGTTCCTAATATCTAAAGAAAGCTAGACCTTGATTTCAATAATTGTAATCATGTTTACCGCCAAGTAAAAATGATCTTAACATATAATCTAAAATCTTATACAAGCATTAGCTATGTTATGTGTTGTTTACATACAAAATTACATTAGTCAGGTAATCTTCTACCCTCAATCGCTGACAAAGGTCAACCACACAACATAGATATATATTACTAGTGACATTTCATTGGATAGTTTAAATTGGTCCGAAGTTATTTTTATTTCCATTTGCATATATAAAGTGAACTTGGCTCAACTATGTCTGTTAAATTAATAATTATTACAATTATCGTTATCTTCTTGTACCGTCTTGACTCAGTTGGCATACATTTACTATTCTGAATCATAGTATATGCGTTAGCTATTGCACAGCTATATAGCAGTAATTTATATATGTTTGTCTTCTTCTGTCGAAATATAAAATCGAGACTTTTAAACATATATCATGACATGTCAAAGCACTAAGTGTATCTGCAGAGCTAATTGTTAAAGGACCGGTAAAATAGTATAAATCGTCCGATTATTTGGCCGAGATGAAAACATAAAGGAGAAAGTTCAATATGCATAAGTTAAACCATAGTGTTTGCGTATATGTAATAATTCTGACTGAAGTCATACCTGGGCATTACGTGGAGAATCTACCAGGCACACCTCTGCGGCCATGCTCTCGTGAAATTAATGTTGACCAAAGAAGTTTCTGTTTTTCACTAGGGACATCTAGTGCTTTTCTGCCATTGAATTAAAACATCGAATATAATTCTTTTATCGACAGGATGGAACTACTTGAATCACATCATCTAAACGGGTGTGCGACATACGTACAGACCGCATGTTGTTCACATTTGCTGTGATAAAAGTTCTAGATGTTAAGAATATTGTTAACGGAATAAACTGCGAATTTTCTTCAAATGGACAAATTATTCAGATCGTATTAATCGATTGTACTGTCTTTGAGGGAGATTTCCAGCTGGTGGAAAGGTCCTGATTTTTTTCCGCATTTGCAGCGTCCAGAATTCTAAATCGAGCCATTCGGGACGTGTTGTCATTGAAAACAAAATGTTCAAGCATACTGAATAACAACAGCCAACTCTGCCTGTGAATTGCTGCTTGTCAAATTTGGACTACATGAAAATGAAGGACGTTGTGTGAACATAATTTCCTGACTGGATCTCCTACATCTGAGCGTAATGTAAATTATGTGAGATCTGATTATGTGTGTGTGTGTATGTGAGTGTTTAAAAATGAATATCCTTGTATTTCAGATTGGAAACTGGTCTCACCTTGCTTGATCATAGCCGTCTTGTCTGTTCCAATTGCGATCATCGCCATCGGTAAACACCGGAAGAAAACGTTTATTAAAAACCTTGCATACCATAGCAAATACCGAAAACAGGGGTATGATATAAAGCTCTCCTTCCATCTCTCTCTCTCTCTCTCTCTCTCTCTCTCTCTCTCTCTCTCTTCGTCAAGCGCACCAGTGGCTCAGTTGTTAAGGGGTTAGACTAGTAACCGGAAAGGTACGGATTTCATTATCACTATAGAATCAGCCCAAATCGACTATTGTGTTGTGTCCGACGTCAAGGATGTTTACTATACATGCCACAACACGGTTTAACCTTCATAGTGATAGAGTGCAATAAAATAAAAATGGTCACAAAACTAAATCTCCCGAAGCGAAAAAAGTGTATAATAATTTTGGAAGTTGTCAATCACAAATTGAAACAAATATCCCATGTCATTATGAATAAAAAATGCAAAAAGACTATAAATTGTCTGGGCCATCGCCTTTGCGATTTCACTATATAAACTCAATCGATAAAACGACGACTACATAAATAATCATAAATCGATACTCATTCGATAAGACGATGACTACATTCATGTTCATAAATCGATACATGTGTTCCTAAGCAGGCTTAACACTCGACCAAAGCAAGCTTCCTAACCCAAATAATATATTTAGATAAAGAAAATTAAAACGCAAAACAACGTGACTTAGTTGATACATAAACATTTCTTACAATTAAAAAATGGACTTCGTATCTAAGCCAATAACAAGCAGTGTTCGTTATCCTTGTTCAGAAACACGGTTGAATACGCCAGTTAATCATGACGTTGCACAAAAATTTAAAGAAATTAAAATTTACTTCAGTTAAAAATGTATCATTATGTTATTAATGTGACATGAGATTTAGACAGAATAAATTTAACTCGGCAGTGTGGATGATATCACCTGAAAGTGGATAATATTATTCGCTTGTTAGAGATAAAAGAGTACAAATCAAGTAAAATATGTTTATAAATTTCATGCCTACTGCTAAATACGAATATAATTTTCTTGATAAAAATATGACCAACTTGCTAAAGGACAAAACATTGGATCACAAAGGAGAAACATATATATTGGATACGGAAGGAAGGATTGGAAACAGCGAACAGACATATATGCAATTAACAAACTGATATAGGAAGGAACTGATAAAGACGAATTCATTGACTAAAATGAACATGGAAGGACGGGAGATTGGTGAACAGATGAATAGAATGACTCACACACGGATAAGAGGTGGTCTGATTGAAAGGTTAAACTTGAGCTTTCAACAAACAATAAAGTTGTGGAACGAACACTTATGTATGAGAGGACTTTCATATATTTGTATAGTATTAGTTAAAACAACTGAAAGGTCAGTTACATTGGTGTACAGCCAAAAAATGCTTCCAAAATAAATATACTCAGACTTTACTAACTCTGGGTCACTGAGAACGAAAATAATGTTTAAAATTGTTGATTGACTCTAGTTTTAAAGTTAGGATACTGGGTCAATATATAGGACCCTTGACTTGGAAATGGCGGAAGATAAGTGAGTTATGAAGGAAAGGGATCTCAATTTAAACTAGAAATGACTCAAATACATCTTTGTCTGGATTTATGAATAAATCTATGACTGAATTTGGACAGTACTTGTGTTTTAGGCAAAGCAATGAATGATGCAATCTGGAGTTGGTATTGCATCATACTTGATATAAATTTGATCATGTTATTCCTAGAAGCCATGGACGATGCATTCATAACTAAGATTACATCACTCTGCTGAACATATTGCATTATATCAGCTCTAGAAGTCATACAGTTTCGTGCTCTCTTATTTGTCAGCGTTTGATTTCGCAAAGGGACACTTCTGTTTAGCCGAAGTGATCAAAAAGTCTCGTACTTGCGTGAACAATGCAGATAACTTCTGCTATATTTGTGGTGACGTGATTTTTGCCATTATGGTTAAGAAAGCCTATCATCTTTATGTTGGGTGCAAAATTGGAGATCAGGGCAAGAGGTAGTCCCCAAACATATGCGGCAACACTTGTGCAACAAATCTTCGGCAGTGGTTAAACAGGAAAAGGAAATATATGCATGTGCAGTGCCAATGATTTGGAGAGAGCCAAGATATAATATCAACAATTGTTCCTTTGGCACAGTGCCTCCAGCTGGGAACGGTGTGTCATAGAAGAAAAAGTGGACTGTGCATTATCCTAACATTGCATCAGTACCCCACGGAGAAGGACTGCCGGTTCCTGATGCACCAAAATCATTCTCAATTGAATCAGAGGAAGAGGAGGAAACTTCTAGCCCTGAACCATCAGTGTCACATTACCTATATTCTCTCCCATCTTTCTCCTCTGCACCACACCTCTTGTCAGGGATTTGGAACTATCCAAGAGTAAGGCAGAGCTGTTTGGGCTCCAGACTGGCAGGTGACGTTAGTGTTTCCATGTTTCGTGGCCGTCAAAAGGATCGTGTCCCATTCTTCTTCATGGAAGGTGATATTGCAGGCTGCAACAACACCAATGGTGTGATGGCAGCCCTCAACATCGTTCATGATCCTGATGAGCGGAGACTGTTCATTGATTTATCGAAGACCAGTCTTATATCTGTTTTGCTGCATAATGGCAATGTTTTGCCATCAATTCCAGAAGGTCATGTAGTCCATATGAAGGCAACTTATGAAAACGTGAAACAACTTTTCAGGTGGTTAAACTATGACCAGCATCAGTGGCAACTCTGCGGCGATTTGAAGGTTCTTGCTGTCTTGCTTGTTCTGGAGACTGGATACACAAAGTACTGCTGTTTTCTCTGCGAATTGGATCATCGTGCGAGAGCTTCCCACTCCATCAGATAGGTTGGCCATTGCGACAGTCATTGGAGCCTGGGAGGAAAAGTGTTCAGTATCCAGCACTTGTTGAATCGAGGAAGATTTTGTTTCCACCCTTGCACATCAAGCTGGGTCTGTTGAAGAGCTTTGTCAATGCCATGGACAAAACACAAGCAGCTTTTAAGTACCTCCGTGGAAAATTTACAAGGTTAAATGAAACTAAGATAAAGATTGGTGTCTTTGTTGGTCTTCAGATTCGCGACCTTCTTCGAGATCATGCATTTGACTGTGCACTGCGTGGCAAGGAAAAGTCGACATGGAAATCCTTCCAGCTAGCGGCAAAAAAATTCTCGGAAACAACAAGGAAGACAACTACAGGGAATCGGTGGAAAACTCCTCAAGGCATACAAAAGCCTTGGTTACAACATGCGACGAGCACGGCGAGCGATTTCACTAGGACATTGCAACAATGGAGAAATTGAGCCCATCCATGCCTGAATACTATTGCTGGACAGTGACAAGAGATGGTCCATTTAATGAATGCAAGAGACAAGCCGAGAAGTGCTTAGTAGACACTGAATAAGGACTAAACTATGTACTTAGATATACATAAGAATTTGCTGGCCTTTGTTTCATAATAAAATTAATTTATATAAGCCGCTTGCTGTTTTTATAAAGTTTAAATAAACAGGACAGGTGAATTATTATCATGTAATACAGCCGTAAATACATGACAAGACCTAGGTGTACAATTTATGATTAAACTTCTACTATTTACACAATATACACAGACGTAAAATGTAAAAGCTTAAATATATTTGAAACAGTAGCCAATCAGTTGTTTTAATTGTCATATGGGAATTCAGCACACCAATATGCATAATAAATAACACATTTTATCTCTAAATCAGACGATTTCTACGAAACTGTAGACACATATTGTTGGAGGAAGGCAGGACTAATTCTGAGCTAATTTGTTCGTATCGGACTCTTCTGCCATACTGTACTTACTATTAGATGCAACGGTAATTTCATTTAATTTTGTGCGCATCTACTAAAAACATCAACAAGTTCATAACTCCACATGCTATTACAATCAGATATCTTGCATGCCCAAGATACCAAAGCATTGATAATATACGAAAATATACTCCATCACCCATCCTACACGTACAAAACAATGCCTTCATTGTCTGTTGCGTCATATTGCACCCCCAGTAAATATATTTTGATATATATGTCTGCTTTATGTCTTGCAACGAATGACATGAAATGTTCCTGCGTGTAAATTGAACAAAGATTCAACTGATACATGCCGTAAGTCATGAGTATGATGCCATCTTCACTGTAAAGAGGAAAGTCCCCATTCCCCGGCGACATTTTCTGCATCAACATTTCACCTGCAAGTAGACCTTACCTTCCATATTTGATTTTCAACTTCTTCTTTTATCAAACTCAAACAAGTGAAAGCCTTACTTGATCGCTGGTATTCTTGTCGTTTAACGTCTGGCATTGCAATACGCGGTTCGTTGCGTTTTCAATCACGATAAAACTATCAAACATCCTAGTGACAAAAGGTTTAATTAGCCAATGTACCAGCATAACTGCCAAATCACATCCCAGAAACGCTGTACATTTTTTTTTTATAGTAAATAGACTGGCATCAATCTAGGATTTATAATTTCGTGATTTGTGAGCTCTTGCAATTAATGTATTTACGGAAGAAAACTTAATAGTGGGCTATAGTAAAATAGCTATAGAAATTAGTAGAGTAAATATTGGTTAACCTTTTTAAAGAGTTACCAAAATTAATAATACAGCTGGTTCACACTTGTATAATAAAGAAATACATTATCATGGCAGTTGAGTTTATCGAACTGTATAAAGCAAAGAACAGACATTATGTCTGTAATAATCTTCAACATAATACAATCATTCATGACGTCTTTCAGAATATTATATTTCTGATGTTTCGGTGTAGAAAAATAAACGTACAAATGTTAATTTAAAATTAGCAGTCCTTTTGATCATATAGTAGACAAACGAGCAAAATACTGACGGTAATATCATCTCGAAAAGTCATATTGTAAAGGTTTTACATTATGTACTAAATAGTTATTGTTGTCATGCATATTATATAATTTATATAATTTATGCTTTTCTGATCTCAGTCAGTTTGTTTCCGCGTAAATTATTCATTGATTCTGCAAACAATGCTAGTACACAACAAAGCTTAATATTTACTTGATGACGCATTCCTTTCGAACCTTTTATGCAAGCCAATTTCTAATTTTCGTTCGTTTTGAAGGAGTAGAGCTTGCTTCTGAGACCACGCAAATCGTAAATAGTTGTACGGTTTATTTTCTCGCTGATTTATCCAGCAATCTACTTGTTTACTAGCAGAATATCACATTTCTTTTAACCCTTTGTGTCATATTCTTTCTCATGTCTGAGAAAATTTACCCTGTTAATAAAAAATGCTTGACAAATTGGTGTCTGTCATTATAAACGGAAAAATATCCTCAAGCTTTTGTGATTTTTTAATTTTATTTCTGCTCATACAACCTTTTGGTTAATTGGACGTTTATTCATTTTTGCATACTACTAAATTCATGTTCTAATCGGTTTGCAATCTGCTTGCAAGCTGTAAATCTTTCTCATGTTTAAAAATTTGTTTTACATCTAAATATATACAGATGTTCTTGTATATAAAGTTTCAATATGTTCTCCAAATGCATAGAAATGTATTGGCTATACAAAATTTGTTTTCGAATCATTAGTTTCGTATCAAATTTATATTTAATTAAATATATACATCTAACCGCCCTGACTATTCTCTTAAACTTTAATTCTAGTCGAACATAAAAGATTAAATAACTTACTATAATGAATTATTAAGTTCTTTTTGCTTTTTAATACAAATTTTAAGTATTTTTTATTTTGTTTCTTTTAATTATATAATCTTGTTGCACTTTATCAAATCTTCCATACCTGGTATCACTGTTTCTGGTGCTCATTAGTAACCTTTGAAATAATCATGTATATGTGTTGATTCTTCTAAATCTGTTTTATGAATACCACCAGTTCTTTTAAACGTCTTTCTAGTACTTCTAAATCTGTTTCTAAATTGCCATCAGCTCTTTGAACATCTTTATAAGATCTTTAGTTCTGATTCCTTTGATTTATTAATTGGTTGTCCATGAAATACTCTTACCGAATGAATTTCCTTATGGAAGAACCTACTCTTATTAGGTATATAACTCATGACCTTCACCTTCAGCTATTACACTCTCCGTCACTTACAACCTTACCTTCATCGGAGCTTGTTCCTATATTGATGAATTACAACGATTAGATTTAACATATATACTTTGCATCATGTCAACTGCTATCGTTCAAGAATCAATCCATTAAATCAAATCATAATCTGTTAAATTATATAGTTCTATTCCTAATCAACTCGAACCACCGTCTTCAACTGATAACGTTGCATTATAATAATGAGCTACCTGGATATAGTTGTTAATTTTGCAAACCAATATTTCTAAATTCCTGTATAAAAATTTCATACAAAGTTAAAATAGCTTGTTGACATAATCTCCACACAAAAGTTACCAAGAGAATTTAATTTGTAATGTCCATTGACGATTCACATTGGTACTTACCCTCTTTTTTTATTCACATTCATGACCTGAATGTATTTGCTTTATATTCGTTGAAATTTAGATTTGTTGAACATATTAAGGTTGTTTGAGACTGTAAATTAGGTAGATATCTTTACATAGTGAATTTTCTTGCATTTCTTTAAAATATAACATTGTCCTAAGGAGCATGCCATCACCTACGTATCATTTCATTAGTATCTTTGTTTCATATATGAAATCTATCGGTTACAAAATAGTTTATTAATGAAAAATATTTCACATCAAAAGTTGGTTTATTTGTCCTTCTTTTATGATACATTTTAGACCAAATCTAAGTCAATCAGATACGTGTCATCTCCTGAAGATTTAGGAATTAAAGTTTGTGTTAATAATATTTACAGTCATTATTTACAGAACCTCTATATTTACCAGTTACTTTAACAGTGTTAGTGACGTTGTTGTCTCCTGTATATAAAACGTTCTGTTCACAAAAACTACATTTATTGGTTGAATTAAAATGGGTTTGTATCTTCTGTTGTATTTTTGTTACAAAAAACCTTGCCCCTAGATATAACTAAAAAACAGGTACAAGACGGATATTTCTGTATAGAAATATCACCATTACCGATAAAATGTACATGATATAAGGAGAATAAAGCACGGAATGTTTGTCTCCATAATTAGCTTCTTAAAACATGAACTATTTTTAAACGGCAGATTCTTTTCTCTTCTCTCTCGTACAGGCGGAGTCAAGATCGACAAACACTTCCCAGAGACGGTTTGTTGAGGAGTGATATAGAATCGGTGACCATCTTCAACGTTAAAGAGAGCACACAAGACCAAAGAATTAACAGAGGCGACGATTACGATAACATCGACTCACCACTTGCGTCTTTACATAATCCCATGTATGCTAACAGTTCTTCAGATCTCCGTCATCTCCATGAACATGCGTTACTTGTAACGCCGGCCTCTCCATGTAGTAAGGCAAAGTTCAGCGGAAGTGAGAAATATGCGTTTACCGCACGAGATAGTCATGATTCTGACAAATGTTCGACGATGCATGGGAAGAAAAGTAAGGCGACAATTGCAATGTACAGTGACGACGAAGAACAATACAAGAAATGCAATAACGTTGAGGTGTTACTGGAATAACAGGGCGACGACGCAAGATTACTAGAGCATTCACAAGTTTACAATCGTTAAGAAAATGTCTTTGTCCTTCAGGCATTTAATATCAAGGACGATTATTCGACAAAGATCGGCATTGTGTGGACTATAACCATTTAACACGAGAAAATACACATTTTGTGGAAATATGAATATGAATGGACAACATTGCGAGGAAGGGCGAAACGTGACATACACAACTATGCGCATTTTTCTTGAAAAATATTAATAAATGGAATGGTATTTACGCCACATAAGAGTTTTTCAACGAGATTATATATATACACATAAAGAGAGAAAGACAATTTTTTATAGCTGCTGGTACAAATTGTAGCCAAACCTTTCTAGCTAGGTAAGCTCTTGGCCACGGCGATAAATGAAACAAAACACGAAGACGTAGCATATATATATATATATATATATATATATATATATATATATATATATATATATATATATATATATATATATATATATATATATATATACAGTGTGTGTGAGAGAGAGAGAGAGAGAGAGAGAGAAATGAGTATATCTCATTTGCTAATCTCGTTTTAATAAAATGGCTGTTATATAATAAAACTCGTCAATCAATATCATATCTACGACACATATTAATCAATGTTTACCTAGCTTTGAAAAAAGGAAATTTGAAAGCTGGTGGAATAGTTTTTAAAACGGCGTCACATTATGTCAATGTATGTATGCGTTTTGTTTCAAGGACAAAGTGGTACAAAAATGTATTATACGTTGGAACATGTCTGTAAAGTACACAGCAAATTTCCAAAGTTCCACTCTTTTTAAAACTGGTAACAAAGAATTATACTTGGCTCAAAAAACGACCAAGGCATAAAATAGAATAACTTTAGCAAGTCATGACAACAAAACATAGTAAAGAGCTAAAGTGTGTAGAACTATTTTGTTACACTTTTACGATTCATATGTGTCCGCCATTTAGCAGAGGAGCTTTCTTAGTGCTAGTACCGAATGTGATGTACCAAGACATTTTTTTTTTAAATCATGCCAATTACTTTTGAGTTTAAGACAGAAATAGATTATTAATTGTCATAATAGATTATGCCATCCAGGCCTTAAAGACATGGCACAACAGTATTATCATCTGCTGAAAATTTATTTACCAGACAAATGTGTAAATTTAACCACACACAAAAGCTACCCCTTGAGATATTCAGTGGTAAAAGCAACGAATGGAAATTGCATGACTGTGTTTCGTATACTTTCAGCAGTTAAACATGTACTTCATTATTTCACCACCAATGTGAAGTGATGTAGTTTATGCCGGATTATTCCGGACGTACATGTAATATATATCGTATTAATATGCAGTTTTGGTTTCGAGAATATTGTTTCGTGGTCATTAGATCGAAAGGGACATCAATCACGCGTACTATTGTTATATTTTTTAATACCCCATCTGGATTTTACAAATATATGTAGTGAAACCATATATATATATATATATATATATATATATATATATATATATATATATATATATATATGTGTGTGTGTGTGTGTGTGTTTTTGAACCATGAAATAAACAGACACTTTAATCGAATGATCCGTATCATATTTATTATTATATAAGTTCTGCACGGCAACTAACAGTCATACACCGAGATATGTTGCGGCATGATGCAGTAGCAGATCTGGGTCAAGTCTCTTCTTCTTCTGCTCCATGATTTTCACCTAACACAGTTTAACGTAATCTGACAGCTCATAACTCGAATGGTGAAGTGGACCTTGACCTTTTTCACTACCGTCTATGAAGACATAAGATTTTACAGGATTGGCTAATTGCTCAGATCTAGAAATTTCCTAAACGATAGTATCGTACAGATATTACGTACTACCAAGAAATTCCATTATTATTTTCCCATTTCATTTCTTTGCATCTTCTCTCAAACAGAAGTCGCGAGAGATGAGCTGTGCGAGACTTTAGAATCTGACCAAGATACACAAGTACATGATTTGAATGGGAAAAGGAGAAGAACGTAACTTTCAATTTCTTGGTGATACCTACTATTTACACGGTTCTCTTTACCAGAAAACTTTAGACCTGCGCGATCATGAAGTTCCCTAAGATTTTCTAACATGTGATTTTCCTCGGACCTTTAGATTGCAATATAAAGTATAACTATGCAAAGTAAGGTACATATCAACTTTAAACTTTTTATAATATGCCGATTTGTATTTTAAAAAATTTCGTCCTTTATTTAAAAACGTACTCTTAACGATAATTAGAAGAAGGCAAAAGATGGCACATACGACTGAGGAATCCATAGAGAAATCACTAACCTTGGACTGGCGAACATTTAATGTCGTACTTGCTCGGGATCGGTTTTAGATCTCTGGACCAAAGAAGTATGCAAAGCAATTGTATTTCATACATCGTTGTATGTCAAGGATATCGGTAGACGAAGGAAGATGGGATACTAATATAAACTGTATGCAACCCTAACCTCTTTCCCGACATCCATCGAAACCATCTGATCTAACAAGTTGAATCTAAGTAGAATCATTTCTGAAACTGTTGTTTTCCGAGTTGTAACCATTTATTATAATTCCAGATTTGGGGTTTGTCGCGATTTTGATTTGTTCAGGTTGTGAGTCATGGGCAAATTCAAACTAATGCTAAATAATTGCACGAAATAGTATTGATATATAAAATTAATTGAAGAAATAACCCTTATGTTTCTTTTATCCCATTTATATCTCATACTTGACATAACTTCAGTACTTAATTTTGTACCAAAATTTCGATTCACCTATTTTCTCTTGCCCAGATTGTGGAATCTCAAATAACTCGGTTTAAATTCTCCATTACAAATTAAGTTGATAGCTCCTGGTAAAATATAAAGGAAGTATTCATTTACCAAAAGTTAATTTAGAAGATATAAATTTAAAAAATATTGTGTTACCTAATTTTAAATCCTCAATGATTTCTACAATAATCATAATATGTTGTGTTAAAGCACATACAAATATAGGTGTATTGTAAAAGCTTTCTTTTCAGAAGTTTTTTTTTATAAATATGGTAATAAATTTAACTGAAATTGTGAAGAAGTAAATAAGAGATAAGAGCAAAGAACAATATAAAAGGTACAACATAATTTATTCTTTAGTTATGTATAACATCATAAATAGAATACATTTCTTCTTTATGTTCTAATATCTCTTCTGTCGTTCTAGTTCTAGACCATAGTATGCATAACAATCATCACCAACACAACTTGCATATTTTTACTCTCTCTTTTCGGGGGCCCCGAGTGGCCTAGTGGTCTAAAGCGCTCTTCGTTACGGACCACTGCCATGTCACCTTTGTATGCGAGGGATCGATTCTCGGATTCGGCCAATGTGGGTATGTGAAAAAGCTTGCCAGTAGCTTCTCGTGGCTCGGTGGTTCTTTCTGAGGTTTTCTCGGGTTTTTCCTCCGCCATTAATACTGGCCGCCATATTTAGCCTATCGTGTGCTGAAAATGGTGTTAAACCCTACAACAACAACAGCATCTACTCTCTTTTCACCTCAGGTCAGTCACAGGAATGTACCAGAAAAGCATTATACATCTGTTGAGTTCGAGCATGACCACGACATCACTAACACTGGTTTGGTTTCTACAAACACGTAAGTGGTCGATTGAGCCAATTTGTGTTCTTAACTGTCTGCTGTTAGTGGGCTCCGTTGCACGTGGAACGGGATACAAAATGGTGCCCTAAACACTGCCTAATGAGCACTGAGATCATGCAGGTCAGTCGCTCAGAAAAATCGCAGAGTTCCACTGCTGCAGAGGTAGCCAGAGATAAATGCTCATCCTCTTTCATACTGATAATTATGCAACTATTTAACTAAACACGGGGCGTGGGTAGGACGAGTGGCCGAGTGGTCTAAAGCGCTCCCCTTTACGGATCACTGCCATCTCAACTCTGCGTGGTTCGAGTCTCGGAGTCAGCCAATGTGGGTATGTGAGAAAGCTTGCCAGTAGCTTTTCGTGGGTCGGTGGTTCCTTCCGGGGTTTTCCGGGTTCTTCCTCCATCATAAATACTGACCGCCATGTATAGCCTATCGTATGCTGAAAAATGACGTTTAACCCCATAACAACAACTAATAACAGGAAAACGTTATGTAGCTAATGACATGAAATCATATGCTAGGATGGCATGGAACATGACACTGAGAAGGGTTGAGGACAGCTTACAACTGTACTTAACTCCAGTGATCTTTGGCCGCTTGACTAATTGAGGGCTTTTCAGGAAAGCGTTATGTATTTGCTGATTGGAAAGCTTTCTGTAAAGTACTATTACTGAGTTAAGAAAATAATGATTTAGGAAAGAATCATGTAATAACTAACAAGAAAGCGCTATTTAATTACTGATTAGTAAGCGTTATAAACTAATGATTGGATAGCATTATGGAACTTGAAACATGAAAGATTTGTGCAACATTTGACTGGAATGCGATATGGTGGAGCTCTACAATTTAATATTTTCATAGGGTTAGATTTTGAAAGAAAAAGTTTTACATACTGGTTATCCGGGGTATTTAAAAAAAGACATTGTATATCTCATGCATTGTTCAAAGCAGTGGCGTTCCAAGGGGTGGGTGATACACCCCGAGTGACAGCCAAAAGGAGGGATGCGATCATGAGAGCTTAAATAAGAGTACAAATAAAACAAATCAAATGAAAAATTCGCCAAAGTAAAAGTCATTTCCAATTAGCTTATGATAGCACTGTTCAATTAAAAATCAATTTCCAAACATAATATATTTTATGTGTGCTTACATTTTAAAAATTATTTGTCGGGATGCCAAAAGGAAGGATCCAACCAGGGTGCCAACTTGATTTAGGAATGCCCCTGGTTCAAAGAGCTTTTAATTTCTTTTATTTTGGTGCTCATTTTTAATTTTTATTTCCCGGACTTTAGAGGTAAATTGTAATGAAAGAACCTATAACTTTGTTTACATTTCATATAATTTGTAACTCATTATTTGCTCTTTCAGAAGATGGTATTGTCTAGTGTGGCAAATTCGTTTTCCCTATTTGAATAACAACTAAAGATGATGTACATTAGACTAATTCAGACTGAATTCTACAGCACATGTGACCAGTAATTTTGGTTTGAGCTATGTGTTGAGACCATGTACAGTTTCCACAAATACAGTCTCCAAAGAAATTTCAGCTACATGACATAAAAGTAACATAGTGGTATACCAACATTCTCACCATAGTGTATGTTGTAAATGCAAACAACTTCACCTAACAGATTTCCCTCTGTCATAAGTTCATAAACTCGATAGAACGCTTTTACATAATTACTGATTGGAAAGCGTATTGTGAAGTATTGAGCAGAACATCTTATGTCATTGCTGACATAAAGTGATATATAACTGCTAACAGGAAAGCGTTATGTAACTTACTGTCTCAATGGCATATATATATATATATATATATATATATATATATATATATATATATATATATATATATATATATATATATATAATTATAAAATTTAATAATTTCGGTGTCCAAAAGTACATTTTTTTACATATTTCCGTGAGCAATGGACTCTTATCTACAGTAAGAGAATAACTCCCTTATATATTACGTGTTCTGCCATTGCATACCAAAGACTGATCTAACAAGCATACGGATACTATTTTTTAAATATGTTAGTTGATATTTTGTGTTGTATTAAGACTATGTGGTCTCAAAATAACTCATAGAAATGAATGAGAAACAACAAGCTTTGTGAAATTCAATAAATGTTTTAAAAAAAACTTACGGTATTGCGCACTGAATTCTAAATAATCCTATACTTTACAAACAAATTTAAATGAATAAAGTTCTGAATACACTTTAGTGGAAATCAAAATTAAATTCAGCGCTGAAAGTGTTGATGTACATCTGGTGGCTCGTTTAGTGGTGACGTGCCAACAATCTTTTGTTGGATAACAAAAAATTATTTCCAGTGAATAAATAACCTGAATAAATAAAACTCCAGCCCAAACGAAATACTGGACACAACAATTATACAATTGATTATGCCACGATCTTAAATCACGAATGAACAATTTCTAAAATAACAAGATTTTATAGTTCAATACTTGCCTTATGTTACATTTTGCATTTTTTTAAAACTATTACCTCATGGAAAATAACCTTCCAGAAGGATCAAATTTGTTTACAAAATAAACTCTTAGTTAAAGTTCGAATATAGAATGTGGTAAATACAATGTCCTTGACTCAAACAAAAATAATAATCCTAACAGATAAACAGTATTCACAGGGAAACTATTTAGCTATATATTACTTATTTACATTTTAAAAAATTAAAAAATCAATGATTCAGGTAAAGTAGAATATGAAGTTGATTTTGGATAAGGTCAAGTCTAACATACAATCTTTCAATATTGATACCATTAATTAAATTAAATTTTATTAAAGAAAAAACGTAACAAACAATTCAAATGAATATATGATTAAATGATCATGGTTGGGTATTTATCGATGTGTAAATTTTACCTAATCACTCACAAAGTAAATGAAGTCTGAAGGACTTATGTTAACTTCGTGAGTGATTAGGTAACATTTACACATCGATAAATACCCAACCATGATCATTTAATCCTTGTAACTCCAATTTCGTTCTTTCTTTCTGAAAAATTATTAAAGGCGTATAATTTATACTTTTTTGCTGAATAAAAAATCTTAAAGATGAAACAGTCGTTTCGCAATGATGTGTCTGCAATGTTTATTTATATTGTAAACCGTACAAAAACCGAAAGTAGTCCCAGAATTTATCGATGTGTAAAAAATTCCAGATTAATATCACGTGACCGTGTACAGCCAATTGTATTGCAGAAAACCCGTTTCCTTTCTAAAATTTGGAATTATAAAATCATAATAAATAATAACATAAGGTATAGCACAAATATTTACGGTTGAAAATTCCGTTCAAAGTAAAAAGCATTTCACCTGCTTGGCTTTAAAAAGCACATACCATAAAACAACTCCTTCAGAAGCTAAATCGGTATGTAAAAGTCATTCTCTTGTGCACTTAGATCAGAATGAGTACCTGGATGAGATTGAAGCTGTTGTTTTTTACAGCATGACTAACCGATTAATCTTAATCTTCTACCATGCAAACTGAGACATGCAAAAAGGAAGGAAACAAGTGATATTGATATACTTTTAAGATTCAGTGAAAACATAAGAATTTCCGGGGAGAAACTGTGTCACGTTATAAGTAAGGAACAATAGCAAGATTGCAACATGTATATGCTAGACCCTGAGGTTAATTGTAAATGTTGCGAGTGTCAGCCTTGCGAACAATGAGTGTCAAAGCGATGTGTACAGTGAAAGGTCAGTGACTCATTTGTTCGATTGTCGCAATATGTTACGGCAAGGTAATGGTACTTTTATTATGTGCAGTATGTATACTTCATTACTAGAATCGTTAGTACGTAGAATTACCATTTGTAGGGTTTGATTCATTTGTAGTGTTTGATCCACATGCATATTTTGAGATATGAGCAATGTTTATGTAAAGAATTAATATTGTAATTCGCTATTTGGTTAATTCGTAGTAACCTCGTGCATTTATTCATGTGATATTCCAGATTTGCGAATGTTGAATTGAATTATAACTTTGTATAATGGTTACAGTGTGCAACATTAGTTAATAGGGGTATTTGACTATTTGTGTATATTTTGTAGGATTATAATGTGTAAGGATATATCAGCGCATGGATATGTGGATATCTGTCTGATTATGTGACATTGTTCTGTATAATAAGATTGAGAATCTATATATACCGACGTGATGAAATATATTGATATATGCATGATAAGCAGTTGATACCGTGTATACCATACTAGAAAGTATGGGTATTTCAATGTGCACGAATGCGTGACCAAAGAAGGTAATGGCTTTTCTGATCATAGATTGCTGTTTAGTGTGAGACTAGATAGCTTGAGGAATATACTAATGTCCTTGTGTGTGTTTGTAACAGGAAGTGTTTAGAGACCGGAGGAGCTGTAGGAGACAGAGAAGGGAAATACCCTGGTACAGTTGGTCCCGAGTCTCTGGGAGACAAGAAAAGGAGAGAACGGAAGTAGAGGAAGTGGAAGGGTGAAGGACGTGGATGTTGGACTAATAGGGTACTGGGTACCAGTCAAGAAATACTACAGATGAGTAGAAACACAGGACAGGAGGAAAATCTATCACACTAAGTCAGATGATGAAATAGGCCGTCACTTGGTAGAGTGAAAGACAGGTGATAGGGTTTTAAATATTGAATTTCATTGGAGTAAGGACTATCTGTTATTGAATGACATTCAATTTGTTGTTTTCTTGAATTTCACCTTTTGTGTACTAAGTAGTTTAACTGTCTGCATCGCTGACTGGGGGCTGGGAGCTTTGCATCTCTATCACTACTTTAATTTCTAACAAAAACGAGTCAGGGTGGGTCTTCTGCAATAATTGAAGATAATTCTGGGAGCACCCCACCCCATCCTAAGGTCTACGAGACCTTTCCAAACTGTATGTGTATTGTTAAATGCACGAAACTGACACTTAATTGTAAGCTTTCCCGCTTTGTTAACTGAACTTAGGAATTTCAAGATATATACATAACACTGAAACATTTCCTATTATTACCCAAGTGTGAGATATGAATCTCTTATGTCAACTTCAGAGTGGGGTCGTGAAGGTAGAAACTATGTCGGTGTGCTAAAACTTTCATTCTTCTCACCAAAATATAGCAAGCAATATGCCATATGCATCATTATTTCTAAGACCGTTCCACCGGTGACATTCAACATTCACAACAGTATGTGTATGTATGATTCCTCTGAAGTCTATCTGCTCCTGTGGCGTTAAATTACTTTAAAGAATGCATGTTGACATGCTATGCCAAATGTTTCTGTGTGCCTGTATTGAAATGTGAAAAATATTCATAAAAATAGGGTGTAAACCTTGCCAGTTACAGAAAGAGCAAGACAATACATTATGGTCACCATTTTGTTCCCATAATTAGTACGTTTGATCCAAAATATGCTACTTTGTCATGATGTCAACAGTTCTCACAGTGAAGTACAAAACACAGTTACCTCCCTCTCAAAGAGAATTACATACAACACTAAGTGATATATGAAGAAAGGAAGGAAATATAATAAAAATAATACGTACAAATTATTTAAATATACACAAAGAAACAGAAAAGTATAATAGATGTGGCTGACTGAACCATACAAAATTATCAATTTTCCTTAAGGGGGCAGGGGCAGGGACCAGTTTTTACGTACAAATTCAATGCCGCAATCAGCGACATAGTATAAAAATCATAAATAATCAATAACAAAAGTGAGGTCAAAAAGATCCATATTTTTAGATACCTATATTAAAATAAAGCATAATAATAGTATCCACTTGACCAGAGAAAGTCAATGGTAGTTCGTAGCAGAAGAAGTTTATGCACCCCAACCACAAATTTCTACCGGCAGTTTTCATGTCCGAAGGTCATTTTTGACACCAAGTGATGCTCGGAGTGCAAACACAAGCTCTTTTCCTAGATGACAATTCTGCAAAACAGTGTGTACTAAACAGGTTAAAAAACTGAAAATAATTGTCCTCCAAGCCGTCTTTGAGATATTCTACTTGCCCCAAACGCATGTGTTTATTGTTATGTGAGGCTAGCTCTTCTTCCTAGCCGACTATTGGTATTTCACTATCAACATACTGCAAAGTAGCTATAGAAGGTGTACATGCCTGACATCAATTTCAAGAACAACACAAGCCCAAAACACCTAGTTCACAAATATATCCATAATTTTAAATAGTTAACAATAATACCTGATAAAGTCACAACACAGCCTTCAGTTAAGAAATTTGCCATGGGGCCAATTTACAAAACTGGGCCCCGCCGACTGAATGATGTCTTACATCGTACATCACTACGTAAAGTTACACAATTTTCGCTTTTTAATACACAAAAAAGATATGAGTATCGAACGAAAAATATCCAAGCAAAACAAAAGAAAGACACAAAGATTGCAGCTCAAAGTGAGACGTATCCATTTATCTTACAATTTGTGTCTTGCACATAAGAACGTTGAGTACAATAGACCTTTGATAAAGAAGAAGAAGAAGTGAGTGTTTGATTTGGATTTTTAACGTAGCTTTAACAATTTTTCAGTCATGTCGCTACGATGTCTGCATTGTGGCAGTTTATATTGATGTCTAGCAATATGGCATCATGCCATATACATTTAGCACCATGTCCCACCTAAGGCACATTATCCTGACACCGGGCCGACCAGTCCTAACACTAACCTCTTATTGCTGAGCGCCTAGCAAGGCAGCTGTTAGTACCATTTTGATAAGACTTTTTTGGTATTACTCGGCCGAGGTTCGAACACGCAAGTTCCTGCATCTGAGGCGGATGCTCTAAAGATTAGGCCACCGAAGAGGCAAGAAGAAGAAGAAGAAGAAAAACAAGAACAGGATGATGATGACAATTTATCAAACGAAAGATGCCTTATATAAAAACGAATGAAATAGGAGATCATAGACATTATTATATTATTTTGTGGGCTTCACTTTGTTCAAAGGCGTCATGTCTTAGTCTCTCACACATAATATCGGCGAAATCGATCTAAATTGAACACGTATAACTTTCACCAAGTAGATATGAGTTTAAAATGTTTGATTGTGATACTGAGTGCTATAATTCTTGATTGCTAAAACATTTATATTGGTCATTAGCGATGCCTGCGACATGTACCGTCCCTGGCGTAGATAAGTCGAGTGCAAACTTCATTAGTGGTATTTGATGCTAAGTAAGAACTTAATACCATCTGCACATTTTTGGGCGTGTTTGTGTTTCACGGCATATAACAATGACGCTAGGGCTATGTACAAAGGGAGACAACAGAACCATGCAATTAACACATTTCACTGCACCATGAAATTACTACATTTAACTGCGGCGTTATCTCTACAAGGCCGTTACCATACAACCTCTAAAATCCCCCACCCGCCCCACACAGTTAATTAAAACAGAAATTATCTTACTACGCGAAATATTTTTTTAAAAATTCAAATTATAGATTTTTAAATATTTGGTGACATGTTAGACACGAGCTATCAGGAGTTGGAGTCCCTACAACTTGGAAAGGTAAATACTACAAAGAGATAAAGTCAACTATCGTAAAAGATATATAAAATTAAGAACGATTTTGGATTTAACTCCAACGAGAACTGTCAATTACTATGACTTGACTTAACAGAAAAACCGATTGCAGAATTTAAATCTGAGAAACAAACTGTTGTTGACACAAGAGAACAATCGGATCTGTCAGTAAGCATCTTGGAAGACACAACTTTCTTCAATCTTTCAATGAATACTATTAGATCTTCTTTCCAACAGATACTCAGAAACCGCAGGACTGGGTTAAAGATCCAGCTTCTGCTTTTTGATAATGCGATTAAAAATCTTCTAGATAAATATAGCATAAAATGTCAAAATCTAAACTTAAGTTTTTGCTTATACTCATAAACAGAATAAGTTTAAACCTGATTTGAGTGATCTCTACTTGAGCTAATGCATTAACCTGATATGTTTTTTAAATCGGTTTTCGTATTTCTCAACACACATTGTCGATGATTCTAAACTCTCTGATCATATATCCATGTCATGTTAAACGCCACGCGAGTAAGATCGTATTTGATTCGCAACTTTTTTTATAAGTTACACTTGCAGTTTTATATGCCCTTTTTTGTTTCAAATCTTGGTTCTTTTTTTCTTCCATGATGCTGTAAGAGAAACGCTAATACCAGATATTATCAAAAAGAACGGATTTAACGAAGTTCCACTTGAAATTAGACCAGAACTTGTCAAAAGAAACTGGAATATGCGAAATCAATTGCAGAATTCTACCGTAGTATTTATAACAGTGTTTTACGCACTTTAGATTTTTGTGATAAAACTTGTAGTATTGCATTAGCGCGTCAAGGTTTTTTAAATATATTCAGACACGTGGTTGAAGTCAATGACTTGCTTTTTCATTATTTTTTTACGATAGTGGATAAGTTTTAATACCAACGACTAATTCAAGAAGCTGATGAAAATTTTCGTCTTTCTTGGATCTCCAGGAAAATTTCTGTATTTGTGATAGATAACAGGAGTTGTATCCTTATACCCGTCATCGGTTAATGCTTCATCTTTGCTTACCCACTTGTACTAATTAAATTCATCATTTACAGATGTTACATCATTGACAAGATCTACATAATCTTATACGGCACGTGGAAGTAGAGGTCAAACAATATACTCGTTCTCTCTTGACGTTCCACCGGTTTCACTAATGCAAGTTGAACCACGTCAGATAATATAGTATCCAATATCCACAGAAAATCAAATATCTTCAATCACAATGCAACTTATATATCAATATGGACGGCAATTAGATCTTAACAATGAATTGTAATTTACTAATTGCATCCGAGATTCAGCAACTAAAACACGAATTGTATCATACAGTTCTGTATAACAAGATGAAACAAAGAACAATTTATAGAAGAAAAATTGTACAAGGATTCCTTGGTAGTATATTTTCTAAGATCGTTGAAAATACAAAATTTATGCAAATAACGTCGTACCAATTGCAATAGAGGCATCAAAAGCATTTGCTATTGGAGCAGCATCTGCAGCGGGAACTGCAATTGGACAAAAGATATCAGATAATGTAAAAGGAACACTATTTACAACAGTACTAGATATCAAACAAGTTTTTTCGGAAATAGCAGCAACTGCAGATACAGCAAAGGCTATGATAAATACAACCAAAAAACTGGCGTCTCTACCTGGTGAAAAATTATATGTAAACTAGTAAATAAAGCACCAACTCAGATCAATACAAACAAGTGAAGACCCCATGCATAACATGGCATCTTACACAATATCAACTCAAGACCTGCCTGGTGTAATTTCTTAATTATGCAAACAAGTGAAGACCCCATGCAAAACAAGGCATCTTACACAATATCAATTCAAGACCTGCCTGGTGTAAATTCTTAATTATACAAACAAGTGAAGACCCCATGCAAAACAAGGCATCTTACACAATATCAACTCAAGACCTGCCTGGTGTAATTTCTTAATTATGCAAACAAGTGAAGACCCCATGCAAAACAAGGCATCTTACACAATATCAACTCAAGACCTGCCTGGTGTAAATTCTTAATTATACAAACAAGTGAAGACCCCATGCAAAACAAGGCATCTTACACAGTATCAACTCAAGACCTGCCTGGTGTAGTTTCTTAATTATGCAAACAAGTGAAGACCCCATGCAAAACAAGGCATCTTACACAATATCAACTCAAGACCTGCCTGGTGTAGTTTCTTAATTATGCAAACAAGTGAAGACCCCATGCAAAACAAGGCATCTTACACAGTATCAGCTCAAGACCTGCCTGGTGTAAATTCTTAATTATACAAACAAGTGAAGACCCCATGCAAAACAAGGCATCTTACACAATATCAACTCAAGACCTGCCTGGTGTAGTTTCTTAATTATGCAAACAAGTGAAGACCCCATGCAAAACAAGGCATCTTACACAATATCAACTCAAGACCTGCCTGGTGAAATTTCTTAATTATACAAACAAGTGAAGACCCCATGCAAAACAAGGCATCGTACACAATATCAACTCAAGACCTGTCTGGTGTAATTTCTTAATTATACAAACAAGTGAAGACCCCATGCAAAAACAAGGCATCTTACACAATATCAACTCAAGACCTGCCTGGTGTAATTTCTTAATTATACAAACGAGTGAAGACCCCATGCAAAACAAGGCATCTTACACAATATCAACTCAAGACCTGCCTAGTGTAATTTCTTAATTATACAAACAAGTGAAGACCCCATGCAAAACAAGGCATCTTACACAATATCAACTCAAGACCTGTCTGGTGTAAATTCTTAATTATACAAAAAAGTGAAGACCCCATGCATAACATGGCATCTTACACAATATCAACTCAAGACCTGCCTGGTGTAAATTCTTAATTATACAAACAAGTGAAGACCCCATGCAAAACAAGGCATCTTACACAATATCAACTCAAGACCTGCCTGGTGTAAATTCTTAATTATGTAAACAAGTGAAGACCTCGTGCAAAACAAGGCATCTTACACAATATCAACTCAAGACCTGCCTGGTGTAATTTCTTAATTATACAAACAAGTGAAGACCCCATGCAAAACAAGGCATCTTACACAATATCAACTCAAGACCTGCCTGGTGTAATTTCTTAATTATGCAAACAAGTGAAGACCCCATGCAAAACAAGGCATCTTACACAATATCAACTCAAGACCTGCATGGTGTAATTTCTTAATTATACAAACAAGTGAAGACCCCATGCAAAACAAGGCATCTTACACAATATCAACTCAAGACCTGTCTGGTGTAAATTCTTAATTATGCAAACAAGTGAAGACCCCATGCAAAACAAGGCATCTTACACAATATCAACTCAAGACCTGCCTGGTGTAAATTCTTAATTATGCAAACAAGTGAAGACCCCATGCGAAACTAGGCATCTTACACAATATCAGCTCATGACCTGCCTGGTGTAAATTCTTAATTATGCAAGCAGGTGAAGACCTTATGTGCAGCATGACATCATTATACATATCAGCAACTCAAGACCTGCCTAGTGTAATTTCTTAATTCTGCAAACAAGTGAAGACACCATGCATAACATGGCATCTTACACATCATCAATTCAGGACTGGCCCAGATAATGTTTTAGTTAAGCAACTAAGTCAAAACTTTATACAAACAACTGCATCTAACAGTAACTCTGAACATGCAAAAGGAATGAACAATTTTCAGACAAAATCCAGTTCACTTTTATTGATTAATGTGACCATGACCTTTGACCCCTCCACACTCACAACTGTGTCTTGTGACTCAAGTGCAAGCAAATTATCATGTTTTGTTTTAAGATTTGTGCTGCAAAACTTAAGTTATTGAGCTAACATAAAGATTAATATGACACTAAATTTTGTATGCAACACTTCTCTGCAAATGAATCAATTATGCATTTATTATAATCGTTCTACCTATTATCACCTATTTTCACTGTTCATTTCTTAATTTGAAAAGGAGTAAAATAAGAAAAGCTTGACCAAGATTGCCACAAGGACATAACCCTGATTGTGATATGCTGCACATCCTTTCACAGGTGTTTACAAGCGTACAAAGTTTCATTCTACCATCTCAAATAGCCACAGGGTAACAAACCGGAAATGAAAAACTGTTGTGATCTTGATCTTGAAGGTAGGACCCAAATTCAGTAAATTGCAATACACAGGTGTACTAAGAATCATACAGCATTTTAAGCTATATAGTGTAAAGAAAGGGCGATAGACTACCAGAAACTAATTTCATGTCTCCTGCTTTTTTTCAAACAGAAGTGGGGGAGAAAAAGGTATGGTAAAAATATTTATGTACTACCAATTTACCATAAGTGATATCTTCAAGGTCCCCAAATAGTTGATAATTGAATGTGAATCTTCTATTTATTTATGTTGGCCACATCCATACATGTGTGTATTTGAGAGAAAGAGAGAAACAGAAGTGCGGTAGTATTGAAGATTGAATATTGTCACCTTCCCGCACTTTTCAAAGGAATTATTCAGGTATTCGATGAACGATTACAATTTCGGTATAAATCTTTATATCATTGGCACAAGCAAGGTATTAAACAGTGAAATATGTTTCTCTTCTCTCGCCTTCACTGTCATTGTCATTATTAACGATGGTAAATCTCTAATAAACAATATTGTATTCACATGTGTTTCTTCTTTCTCATTGTCATACGTGATAAATGTATCATTCACTGTCCTTTTTTATCCTTCACCACCACCATGTTTTTCACCTCATCATCATCAATTGTATAATTATCAGGTCAAGTATCATTTGTACCTCTCTAACGTCAGTATTACCATAAATGCTAAATATAAGTAATTTTTTTCATTCATCATCTGCCTTTGCTCTCTCTCATCATCGATAAATCATACAAGAATCATTTTGTTCCCTCTCGCATCGTCATTAATTGTAATGGATCATATAACATATTGATTTTATCTGTCACAATTATTCTCTGTCTTACACACGCACACACACACGTCATCAATGGTTAATCAGTGGTATAAAGTATCAGTTTTTCTCCTTTCCTACTGTTTTGTTTTCTCTCTATCATTATCATCATCATCATAATAAACAGTACATCATACAAGCATCATATTTTTTCTTCACTATTATTTTCTGTTATGAAAAAAACATCAGTACAAGCAACAGGTTATCTTACAGGTGGCAACCAAGTTGATCAAAAACATTTTTAAATCTACCGGGTCTAGCATCCGTCTTTAATATTTGAAGTGTGATGATGTCATCAACTGTTATTTCTACAATCCGAATTTTAGCTTCATATTTCTGTTCTGGAAATTTATATAAAATTATAAAATGATACAATCTGAAATAAAAAGCAAGATAAAGATTTTATCTTGTGAAATTACTTTTATCATGCTATTCAGCCCGTGGTAGAATGGGCTACTTCCATCTGGTGGATTCTAATAGAAAGGGTTTGTGACCCTAATGGTGAAAATAAAGGTCATTTCCCCTGATTGGATTCATTTATATTACCAATAAGGTGATTTCATGTTGTCAGTGATTTTGCCATACTTTGTTGATAAAACGTCACAATCATGTGGTGCATGGCCTGTAGCATACTGTAGTATCATTTATTTTCGTTAGGCTTAATTTTTGTGGTATTGTAAATAAAAAGGCATTTCTATGGGTACTTAAATTTGTGGTTTTGCCTGTCAAAGTTTATATATTAGTAGGTATTTAATATTATGGTTTAACCTCTACAAATATACCCCAAAAGGAATACAAAAGAATAAAACAATGCCGATGCAAACTGTAGTCACTTTAATGTTTAAAATAATGCTACCACCTGTCTGAGCACAAATCAAAGATCTGGCAAGTTCAATACTTACAATGTGTTTTCGACCAAGTGAATAACATCAGTCAAAGCCCATGCAGCCAACAACACTAAAACAATACTTCCATCTCAATGAGCACAAATAAAATATGTCAAGATTATTCTTTTTTGACATGTTTTCGTTCGAGTGCTCAACATCAAAGGAAGCCGACTGTAAGAAAACGGGGGAAGGACCATCATCCTAGCTGGCTCATCTGTCGTTGAGGAATTAAATTCGTGGTTCGGGGCAACAACAAAAACCACGAAAATTGGTGCCCCACGAAAATTGATGCTTCTACAGTATGTTTTAAAGGGGCCTAAAATAAAAAAATAAAAAATTAAAACACATAACTGCTGGGTCCATAGCATATGCTATTTTTGCTTCCAGGATAATCCGGCACTAGTAACTTTAATAAAGCCTGCTTTTCGTGACATTTGGAAACATTAGTTATGGCGTGTGACGACAGTGTCACTAAAGGAACTTTGGTTTGATTGAAAATGCCAACTAGGCCTAGTTGTCAGTGATTGGGACATTCTGGCGACAGTCAGAGTAAACAGTATAAAAGGTGGTGTGCATTTCGTTATATCCCTGATGCCTTTTGTTTTTAAAATTGATACTAGCACTGGGGTACCAAAATATATAACTACGTTGCATATTTTTAGGTTCGAATCGCATGCATCATTTTGAATTTCTTGCGAGAGGCGACACATCAATTAAACTATCAGCGGCATTCCACGTCAATAAATGGTCTGCTAATGAAATAAAGTAAAATTACACACCACAAATCACATTATTTTTAAAAAGAAACTATGAATTGGACTTACCGGCGACTTCATTCCCTTCCCGCTACTTCAACTTCTGCACTGATGCATTGCTCAGGATCCAACTGCGCATGCGTCGAGGCATGCGATTTCCGGACATGCGCGAACGACAAAGTGTAAAGAGATTGTGTATGAAAATACAGCGGTTCCAGTAATATGTGTAAACCCGGGTCTACACACGTCTGTAAAGTACCGTCAACTGAGACAGTCCAAATTGTAATTTTTTCTTCATGAAACATAAAAAATTAGCATAAATGCACATTTTTGGCAAGTGAAGACTTGACTCGGGTCCCCATTTGACTTTTAAGTCCCCATTTGTTGGTGTGTATTCAACATCTGGTCTTCACTTGGCAGCAGTTACACACACACACACACACACACACACACACACACACATACACACAGAGTAGGTATGTAGGTATGGGTGCAACGTTATATGCAATGACGCATGTTTTTTAGGTCAAGATTGCACACAAGTGCATTCACATTGGAGAACATCTGCAATATTTGCCGTTTTCAAACGACATAATATGTTTGCGGACATCGTTTTGGAATTACTTACCTCGGGAAGGGAAGGTTTATTAACAGAAGTGTTCCAATGAGCATTTTCAATTTAATGGTGTGCGAAATTTATGTTAAAACATTTTTACAATGACGTTTCCTTAGTTCAAATTGCAATTAAGGCATAAAACAGAATTAAAAGAGCAAGTCATCACAGCAGATATAGTAAATGACTCTTCTCTGTGGAACTATTGGTTAGACTTTTAGCCTGCAGAGGCGCTCACATAGCGGGTGATGGTGCTGTGTAAGATACATTTAAAATAAAACCTTCAATAAAAGTCATCCCACTTGCCACACTTATTGTGGACAAAAATGGATTACTTAACGTATTATGGATTATGACGCTATTCAGATCATCGTTATCATCTCGTGTAAATGTATTTGTATGTAGAAATCTTAACCTTAACCATATATCATTGCAACAGCTTGACATACTGAATGAATAGCAATTCACTAATGGATATTGCATGACTGTGTTTAATACCCTTGCAGCAGTAAAGGATGTATTTTGTTTATGCCAGATGTTCATAATCCTTTAACCGATTTTGGTGTCAATAATATTGTTTACAATTGTTGCTTTCAGGAACGGGGATGAAAAACATGTACTAGTTTTAATTGTGGAAACTATACAATCAGGTTTTGCACACACACACACACACACACAGAAAATTCAGATAATTGAACCACTAAACAAGTAATATAGGTGAATGATCTGTGCGATATAGTGATTACTATGCTCCATGCGGGACTACCAAGAGCGTAGGCATATCTATGTTGTTCCATGGTGGACCATGCAGATCGACTGTAGTTGTGGAAGTTCAGAGTTATTACCCATAACGACATACAATTGTACAATAATGGAAAGCAAAGGGCATGTGTTGCGTTTTATCTCAATATTCCATTATCATGTCCTCCAGTTAATTATTTGGACTTTGTCTAAAAAAGATGTCATAAGGGCTGATTTAACATACCCTACGAAACTTTCCAATCCTACTGGCGTATACCAATCGATAATTTGTCTGCGAAAAAGTGAAGAACATAGCTTTGAAGTTTCTTGGGGACACGTATTATTTGCACGTTTCTATATTATCGG
This sequence comes from Sinohyriopsis cumingii, assembly GCA_028554795.2. Classification (NCBI taxonomy): domain Eukaryota; kingdom Metazoa; phylum Mollusca; class Bivalvia; order Unionida; family Unionidae; genus Sinohyriopsis; species Sinohyriopsis cumingii. The sequence continues at coordinate 49,313,310 of CM068832.1, forward strand.
ACACTGCATGCCCGAGCGATCTGTGTACTCTGGAAGCCTTTGTAAATTAATGCGCTATATGGCCACAGCCAAACCTCCATATTAAGAGATAAAAGATTTGAATTAAGAAATAAGGTGTCTCCAGCCAAATTCGACTGCAGATATGGGCCGAAGCTGTTCAATGTTGACTAGTTTTTATCCATGGATAGGGACTGTGCTCAAATCAGAGAGAAATTATAACTGATATGAACTTCAACTCACGAAAAATGCTGATTCTGTAAAGGTAAAAACAAACTGCTGAAAATGAATTTGTGAAATATGAATCTCATTTAAACCTTATTCAATATCAACTTCTAATCTGAATCATAACAGATTTTGATATCAACACAAATTTCATTCGAATCACTTGAGTACGAATCTGGGTTTATGGGTTTCTTATGTCATTGCATTTGGATATGTTTGCCTGTGAAAATATTAGAAACATTTTTCTATGAAAATCTCTGCACATTAAAAATTTACACATCTATGCCCATCGCTTGTGCACGCGTTCAAACAAGATGAAATAAACACGTACAACAAGTACATGTTATTTGATTGACTGGGCTGATTACATGTAAATTTACCAAATATTATCATTTATTGTTGTCTCAAATACAGTACATCCTGCGAAAGTGGTGAGTTGTATTAAAGGTCAGGTACATAGAACTTCAATCTGAATATTACTAAGTGCATTGAGAAAGTACATACATACATGCATGCATGCACGCATGCATGCATGCATGCATGCATACATACATACATACATACATACATACATACATACATACATACATACATACATACATACATACATGCATACACATTTTGCTGTTACATCGTGTATATGACTATTCCAGGACTGTATTAAACTTTAATAAAGATTGTGACAGTATGGGCCTGCTTTTACAGTTTCGTACTTATTGGAGTCCTTAATGCAATAGAGGCTAATTAATGACTCAGTTCCCCAACCACCTCTCTTTTTCACCCTCTTATATCGTAATTCACAAGCATTTTTCGTGTTGAAACTAGGAACAAACTGTTCAATAAGCTATCATAGTGCTTAAATTTGAGTCACGCTTCAACAGCTTTTAAAATGGCAGCAACTGTGGTTGTGATCTAAATGCGTATTTTCGTCGTTTTGAAACTGCTTTAAAACATTACGATCTCGACCTAGATCATTAAATATTATCAAACTTGCTCTGAGGGCAGAATCTACTTTACTATTGCTTGAGAAACATGCTGTACCATGGACGCGGTTTTAAATATAGAAATAGGAGGCTCTCTTTTTGTCAATAAAGGCATAGAAAAAGAAACTATCACATGCAGGATTTGCAAAGAGCTACTGCAAAGAGCTACTGGAAGCGTTGATCGTTTTATGGTTTCAAAAGAAAAGATACATAAACAAGCATGTTTTCTTTTAACTTTGTCAATATTATAGCACTTTCTAACTAGACGATTGCAAGGATGATTATATTTTATTCTCTAAAATCAATTTGCGTAATTTCTAGGATGCTGAAAGGGTATTCTTTCATAAGAGGGTTTTGAAGACGAGAGTAGAAATACACTGAAATGTGTAATTACAATGGAATCAAAGACAACACTATACAAAGACGGCAAGTGAAAGAGATTTCCTCTGTTTCTTCTCCGTTTAAAGTGATATCAGTGTTTTTTTTGCCAAATCACACAGTTTGCATAACCCTATATGGCCTAATTTGAATCAGCTGTTTTAGCTGTCATTCGGCAGCTAACAATTTAACCACGACAAGCACAGAACACGATTCGCCAAGGTTAATCTTTACTTCCTTTTTTTACCTTCTCTTCTCACAACTTAAAGCGTTTCTTACCACGTTTGTTTTAGCGCATAAAATGAATTGTTGTATAATGGTTACCTTCTGCAGATTTTTGACTATGAGACGGATGCACAGTAAATGCAACACATTTTCTTGGAAGTTTTCTGAAAAGCACAGTATAATGAGATACAAATAAAATTGATTAGAATGAATAAGAAACTTTGCATGTTTTAAGAGAAACACCGCAGAAAAACAAGGAAATCGACCGTCATTTGCGGTGCAAACAATTATCTCCCATTGGATAGAATCATAATTATGTACATTTTCAAACTATTACCGTGATTTGTTTTCTTTTTAAGTTTGTTCCTTTCTAAATACGCTAATCACCAACTCACCGATTTCCGTAAATCACGAATCTTCTGTTTTGATTTATTCATTTGAACATATATTGTCGGGAATATTTGACAATTCTATAAATGTATTGTTTTCAAAACAGACCAGAAACCCTCGGAAATGAGTAATATTTGTTTCTATTCCATAACGCTTATATTGAATCATGTCATTGATAATTTATTTGAGCCTATAATACAACGTAGAAGTTTTATTTTAATTTGACTCCACAACTCACTTGTATTAGTAGTCGTAGTAGCGGTAGTAGTAGTAATGTACTTTCAAATGAACCATACAAGATATTGTTACGTTACTCACATACACTGTGTGTTGAAAGAAATATTTTCAGTAATATAACAAACATTATAAGCTCCAAATGTTATGCATTTAAGTTGATCATCTTCCAGTCTCAAATTTATACATTTGTCCGTCTACATGTCCGTCAGAACCTATCTCTCTCCTAGCAACTTAGAATATTTATTTTATTCAAGCAGATCCTTTATTTAATGCAATTAGGATTATAAAAGATATTGACAATTAGGTAGTTATACTAACACGGAAAAAATCAAGGCTATGGCAAAGATTTAAAAAACTGCCATGAAACCAGTATGTTAGGATGCGCAGCAATGTTATACATCATCCGTCAAGACGTGACGTACATGATGAGAATGACGTCAGTAATGTCCAGTTTTCGTATCTTCGTATTTTGTTCAGTAATAAAGAGAGCAGTAAAGAAATTAAACAAATATAGAGACGAAACTAAACTAAAATTGAAAATGTTCCAATAGCAAAATGTGACTTCAAACCCTGTTGTTGTAATTTGTGCCATGCTAAGAAGAAAATGATGAATTATATAGAAAAGCTCATAAATCGACATGTTAATCAGACAAGGTGTAACGAAGCTGAATGTTTATGATCGAAAAGTCTAATATCTTGGGTATAATAGGCACTTTATATTACAGAAAATAAAAGTTCAGACGAGAGTCAGATCCTCAATTTTTTCGGGGGGTGGGTGGGTTGGGGAGTAAGAGGTGGATCACGATTCTGAGTAGTAGGAACCCTTGGCATGGGGACCTTGATTGCAAAGCCCCAGGATGCACCTGTATATTCAGCGTTTCAAAGGTATCATTTTAACTATTCCAATAAAAGAAAATACTGTTTTAAATGAGCTAGTTTTTTTTTTCTCGCAGAATTTTAATGGAGCTTGATGTTTTGGGTGAATGGGGTGGGAACAGACAGAGAGGTATATGCGTAGATACGCACTGGTGAAATTTGAAGACAATCAGCCTTAAGATATTCCAAGACAGAGCATAAAGTACCATTCGTAACACGAAGAACAATTAGTTCAGTTGTTTCTAGTATGTTTATTGACTTGAGGTTAGTTTACACAAATAAGCAATGTCTTAACTATTATCATAATATTTAAACGTTTTAGAAAAGACAAGTTAAATGTGTGAAATTCAATATAAAAAGTTAGGTTGTGTCACTGTCAGTTGAAAGAAAATAAGCTAAGGAGAGGCAGAGCTGTATGACAGTATTAACTGTGTGCATATATATATATATATATATATATATATATATATATATATATATATATATATATATATATATATATCTGTGTGTGTGTGTGTGTGTGTGTGTGTGTGTGTGTGCCAACATTTTAAGCTAATGAAGTTCTTCATAAGGAGAAAAAACAATTTACGTCAACAAAACAAATATAAAACACAAAAGTAAAGCGATATTTTTGCCTCTCACATGTTTGAATGACAAGGAGGAAATCTTCCAACATAATATAAAGAGATGGAAAGAAGAAAAGCCGTCTTTAGACGGATAATCTAAATGTCTCTTTTAGGCTCCAGTCAGCCCAACAAAGTTGCATAACAGAAATCAAAGAAAGGATTATCGGGCTTATCTCACAGTTAATCTAGGTGTTAGGAGCTAATTTCAGCTTGGGGATAAAGGACAGAAACCATGCGTGCCGAATAAAATTTACAACTGAAATTATATTCTGCTAAAATTATGCATGGAGGTACTAAAGTAAATGATTTAAGAGAATGGTGCCGCAAGATATACTACTACTACTACTACTACTACTACTACTACTACTACTACTAAATCTAAACAGTTATTTGAGTAAATAGTATTGAAAAAATTGTGTACCATTTGTTAAAACTGATGCCAGTTAGACTTTTTATTTAAGCCGAGCTAACTGTCAGTTTTCCCTTGTTCCCTTGTGGCGTCCAATATTGCCTCTTTCGTATGCGTTCTATATCCGTCCACCTGAGTTAGGTTCAGTTAGTAGTTTCTCGATGGACTCGCATGAAGCCATTGTCGAGTTGTCGCGGTGGACAAGGTTCGCATAGATTTTCTTGCGAATGACGTTCTAGTGGTTATTCATTTTTTTTAAATCAAAAGTTTCCCAAACATGAAGAGTTGCAAAGGTTTTACGTGTTGGAATACTGATTACCTTTCTAGTTTGACACGCAAACTTCTGATTGTTCATGATGCTAACCCATGTCGTCGAATTTCTGAACGATTTAGTTTCTGGGTTTTTGAGCACATTAGGAAGACTTGATTTTACAGCAGTATGTGCCTGAGTCTGTGCTCTTGTTGGATGCTACTGTGGCACGCACCAGATGGTCCTTCAGAGCTTTAAGTCCACCGTATGCAACCATAGGAACTTCTTGATATATCTCTTCAGACGTTCAGAGGATTTGATATATTCCCAGTGCTTTGGAGTGATCTGTTGTAAATTGGGGTTTAGGTGGGGGGAGTAACACTTTTTTGGTTTTCTTGCTTTTATATTTCTTAAGGAATCTTCTTTTGAAGAGTTGTAGTTTTGTTAAAACTCTCCTCACTGTAACTCCATCTATATGTTCTCCCTCAGAGGAACCCCTTGATCTCCTGGTGACGCTTTGAAAGCTAACTGATTTACAGAATATGCGTTTAGTTTCAGTTCACATATCATAAAGAAAATTTTATATACACACGTATACATACAAACATATATATACATATTCAAACGCGCACACATATTGTTTCACCTTTCAAGCCGAAGCATCCAAGAAACAATGTCGGAATTCTCCCTTTTGATATGCTAGTATTAATTTCTCTAAGATACTATGTCACAGGTAGACACTTGCCAAACGATATGTATTAGATTACATTTTTTATATTAGTTTATGGAATGACCGACGTTCTGAATGGAGAGTAAATAAAGCATTCTATGAAGCTTTTAAATGTTTGAACAATAACCATCTACTGTTCCACATGAATAGATTAGAGAGTAGGGAGCTGCCTTCAATTCATGATGAAGTGTTTCTCTCAGATATATATTTCTTGATAAAACTACATGTGGAGCAAATGTTTAAATAAGGAATAAGTGTTCGTCGTTGTGGCTTTTTTCCACGTTTGTGCTGTAGAAGGTATTTATCTGAAAGCTAACCACACCCATATCTTGCAAGACCTACGAGGCCGTAATTCTGGTTTATTGGGCATCGTGACATATTTATGACAAATAAAGACTTTTTTACTCAGCATTTACTAAGTTTCAAAATCACCTGTTGCTTATGATTAATTCCAACGATCTTGTGCAGTATAAATTATGTTCCCTCTCCACCTCTCACTCTCTCTCTCTCTCTCTCTGCGCTCTCTGCGTGGACTTTCAGCAACAGTTACTCCGTCTTAGGCATCATTATTACAAAAGTGGCTGCAGTTGTTGCTTCATCACATGAATGCGAATTTCGCATAGAATCTGGATCGATGGATATTTCCAAAGCAAATTATTTCATTGCAGGCAACGAACTATTGGTTCACATTGATATTAACACCTCTTGTCAGCATCCCATAGTGTATATATGGTGTGTGTGTGTGTGTGTGTGTGTGTGTGTGTGTGATTTTGACTTTGAATCTACGTTTAACAATTTCTCAGTCATATCACTACGATGTCTGCAGTGTGGCAGTTGATAGTGCTGTCTAGCACTGAGGAATCCTGCCGCAGACGTCTGGCATCATGTCTCACACAGTCATAATATATACTGACACCTGGCCGACCAGCCTTAACACTAACCTCTTAATGCTGAACCCCAATCGAGGGAGCTGCTAATACCATTTTTTAATAAGTCTTTGGTATGACTCGGCGGGGATTCGAACCCATGACCTCTTGCATCCGATGCGGACACTTGAACTACTTGGGCCACCGGAGATGTCTTTGTGCGTTTGGCATTGTATCTTGATGGTATCCTTATCAGCAAGACATACAGAAAGACATGTTGAGCAGTTAGTTCGATTTTTGAGGTGAAATGAATATGGTCCAACATGGACCGTAGCACTAAACAGACCAAGGGCCTTGAGGATTACAGTGGCTAACCTCAAGAAATAGCCGTGAGGATAACAGTCTAACCTCAAGAAATGGCCTTGAGGATTACAGTGTCTAACCTCAAAAAATGACCGTGAGAATTACAATGTCCAACCTCAAGAAATGGCCGTGAGGATTACAGTGTCTAACCTCAAGAAATGGCCGTGAGGATTACAATGTCCAACCCCAAGAAATAGCAGTAAGGATTACAGTGTCTAACCTTAGGAAATGGAGGAAGAGCAAGATGTTACATTTTTTCCATAGTATAACGATTAATAATGACTTTGGCGTCTTTGCCAAAGTAAATCTGATTTAATATTTAGCACCAGAAGCCTATGCATATTTTCTATCACAACAACAACAACAACAACTACTACTACTACTTCTACTACTACTACTTCTACTACTACTGCTATAACTACTACTACTACTACTACTAATAATAATAATAATAATAATTGCATAAACAGGTATTAATTATATACTAAGATTTTTACTTCAATTGGACGAGCATAAAAAACAAAATAAATAATGCGATGACTGAAATGGCGAGGGGCATCCTTACAGCAACAATAATGAAATTGACAAACACATGTGAGCTTTGAAGAAATATATCTCGGCGATACTATATAACTTGGATTTCCTTCTTGCATGCATAATAAATATGTGATTCGGTTTCTTGTTTGCATGCTGGTAAGAACAAGTAAACGACAACACTGATGAACATTACGCCTCTATATGAATTATATATCATGAGTTCAAACTATTAGAATAGCAGAAAAGAAAATTGCAGCTTAGTCTAAGACTCTGCTGACTAAATCACTCTCGGCGAAACATAATTCCAAAGAATGAAAGTAACAGCAAAAAGGTCTATTTCGAAAATTTAAGAATATATATATAATGGGGTTTGTCTGTGTGAGCTCCTTTACTATTGAAATGAGAAATTTGTGCTACAGCCAATGAAGGGGCCTTTGTTGCACCTACGCGCAAATTCTGGTCAGCCCTACAGGCCTAATTTTTATACCGAATGTATAATGGATCATAAAATGAAATCAAATTTGTTCTGTAGTGGTGTATTACAATTCCCATTTCCTAAGTGCCCTCGTGATAACTGTTATTGATCTTTTATGTACTTTTGCAGAGGAACCCTATGAGGAAATCACAGCTTACAAACAACCAATTGCAATCTCACTCAGAAAGGTTGTTTTCTAAAAGAAACTTTGCTCTGAAGGTGGTACACAGCTTATAGACTTTTTTTACTGAGTTTGTTGCCTAGTACAAGAGTTTTAGAAGTGATAAAGGAAAATAATTAAGTTATCGACAGAGCAGCGAGCATTGTTACTATTAGATTCCACTTTTAGAAGTATATAATTTCAAGATTTCATCATTTACAATATAATTTCCTATCAAACTGCAGCTGTCCGTATTTGATCCATAATGAGTTGTGCTGAATATGTAACAAACATTCCCAGTGATAGAGAACATTAATACAATCTACCGACCACATCACAATCATTTAATGGGGAAATGTAGACAGGTTTCAGGTTGAAAGGATGTCATGACATTTGTTTCTTGCATTGTCATATCTGTCATGTCATTTTATCATGTTATTTGCTTTAAACATATGCTGGAAAGTATTTTCAGGTTTCTTATGTACCATATCCACTTTATATGTCTGGGAGTTTGATAAGCTGTTGAAGCTGCAATGTTGATTTCAGTATTCACAGTTTTCCTTCAGTTTCAACTGGCTAGTGTGTATTCCGAAACAACAACTGGTAAGCAAGATCTATATGTATGTATGTATGTATGTATGTATGTATGTATGCATATATGTATGTATGTATGTATATATGTTATTTCCATAATTATGTATTATAAAATAAAAGTTAAATCTTCGGTTTATTCACAAAATATCACTATTAAAAGAAAGTTGTTTCATTGGCATTTCCTACATAGTCCAATTTTTAACAATATAATACCAGCGTGATGTGAGTGGAGTGGGGGTGGATAGTGTTTTAGAAAGGAAGAATAGAAATAATCGCAGTAAAAATTCATGTACCATGGTATTATTTGTGTTTCATAATGTCTTTAAATAAGAGAGTTGCAAACTCTGTTTTAAACATTTCAATTAAGTGCAAGCTGCGCAGTACTAAAATAACCTTAATACATTGCATATATTAGTATACCGTTAGTTATAGACCACTGTGGTGGCATAAAAATGGTTTTAACAGCTGCATCGGTTAGCGCTCAGCATTAAGACGTTACTGTTAGGATGGGTCGGCCTGGTGTGACGATTATGTGACTGGGTGGGACATCATGCTATATGTCTGCGGCATGATACCCCAGTGCTAGACATCACTATAAACTGTCACACTGCAGACATCGTAGCGATATGACTTAAAAATTGTTAAAGCTACGTTAAAAATCCAAATCCACAAACCATTGGTTATACAAATTAACAGACCATTGATATAGGTGCATATATTATGCATTGTTTTTTAAATACTCAGAGCCGCAGGGAGTGACGGGTATGTGCAACCAATCTTATCACCCACCAATTAATTTATAATGGGAATTTGTCAAGCTGCAGTACCTATCTTCTTTTTCAAATTTTAGCAACTTTTTACCTTTTAAAGCCAAATTAGAAAAGTTTGTAACATTAATACGGATTATATTTCCTGTGTGTGCACTTCACGTGCATCAAACGGTACATACGAACTCTCGCATGAGTGTACAGCGTAATATGAACTTTCGAATGTCTAATCAAATCTAATGGATTTTATTCTGTACTATGACATACGATTTTTAACTTCTGATTGGATCTTAATGTACCTCTTTTACGAAGGAAACGAAACATTGTTCACCCAATTATCTGACCAACTGTCATGGATAACAGCACGAGAAACTTTTAGCACCATGTCATACGCCATTCTACCCGGCATGCGAGCTGCACGGGCTCTTGGAAAGATGCGTGTTGGAGAATTCGCCTGGATTGATGGAAAGGAATACACTTTCTGCTATGAAAAAAGTAAGCTAAACATTGTTTTTGTATTTTTGTCATACCCTACCTAGCAAAAATTGGTGGGATTTGTATACACTTGTTCCGTTTGTTTCCTCGTCTGTCCGTCACACTGTATTCCCAAGGTATAGATCCTAGATCATTCAACATCTATTCATGGATCAAGCTAAACATCGCAAAATTGTAGTTACTGAAGCTAAAGGAGAATAATGTGGCAGAATACATACAGTGCTCTCTTAGTACTCGATAAGGTTGTATGTTAAATCAACATATTTGTAATCTCTATGTACCTTCACATTTATATTTGTTCAAAATTAATAGTTGTAAGGCATACAAATTAAGCCAAACACAATCCACATATTTGTTATAACGTATGCCGATGGCATTTCTCAGAACTGCTGACAGTAAAATAACCTCTGAACAAAATAATTAAATTTCATGAAAACTAAAATTGCGGAATAAAAGGAAATCTGACTCAAGCATAAATAATAGTTTAAGACAACGGAGCACATAAAAAACGATGAAATGTTATGCTACAGTTAGGGTATTGCTGAATTTATTTTAATATGCAGTTATTATTTTCAACCACATTAAAATAGAAATTAATTTTATCTAACCTAGCAAAGGAAATAAAACTGCACCGCTGAAGCATGTGCAGGCAATATGTAAATGTTCTGATTTTAAAATATTGCTGTTTGTTTTTAATCGTACGTTTGTAAATCAGCATTATTTAAATACATTTGAAATAATGGATGTGAGTATATTCATTACATTAAAATTTTAAATTGTATACAAATATTTTATTGTATAAATATAGCTTTTAAACAAACAGTTTTCAAACGTTCCTCTCTTTGGTCAGTGAATTATACGATCACGTATACCATGTTTTATATGATCGTGTATACCGTGTTTCATACGATCACGTATACCATGTTTTATACAATCATTTATACCAAGTTTTTCCTCTCCGGTGGCCTAGTGGTTAGAGAGTACGCCTCGGATGCGGGAGGTCGTGGGTTCGATCCTCGGCTGAGTCATACCAAAGACTTACAAAAATAGTACTAACAGCTACCTCGCTTGGCTCTCAGCATTAAGAGGTTTGTGTTAGGACTGGTCGGCCTGGTGTCAGGATAATGTGACTGGGTGGGTCATCAGGCTACATGTCTGCGGCATGATGCCCCAGTGTTAGTCATCACTATAAACTGTCACACTGCAGACATCGTAGCGACATGACTGAAAAATTGTTAAAGCTACGTTAAAAATCCAAATCACACACACACACATACCAAATTTTGGTTGTAAACATGGATGGTCCTTTAAAGCCAAGTGCATTATATCAATTGCTGACAGCACCTGGTGAATATGGGTAGGCTGGCTTTGCCAAATCATATAAATAATCATCTACTCAGACTAGGAATTGGTAAAATCTTGTACATCAGCGAGTATGTGATGTCAGACTGGGATGTTATGATGTCTAGTTACATCAAGGTGTAGGTGATTACATGGTTTTTACACCCTGTAAACACCGCATAGCTTTTACAACTTAGCACTGAAAAATGAATACAAAAGGCGTTAGCTCTAACAAAAGTTTAAAAAGAGATTTAATTTTGGAAATATGTTTGGTATCCAATATGTTCTTTAAATATAAAGTAGCTCTATCATGAATGACATGTCTGAGGAGTACATTAACTATAGATTGAAACTGTGGAAAAAGAGATTTGGTAGATTATGCGTTCGTGATATTAATAATTTACTCAAAATGAATTTTACTTTATTTTTAAAATATCCACCATATACATACTTTAGAACTAAACTGGAAAGGTGTATAAAACATTTGTATGCAATTCAGAATTGTGTTAAAATAATTACCTACCATATTGAAAGCCCATGCATCATCCGTATGTCATGTAATGTATTATAAGACTGAACTGTGGTATGTCTGTAGTGTGTATCTTGACATTATATTTTTATTTATTTCTGCATAATTATTCATATAAATTTTATTGTTTTATTTTTAAACTGAACATTTACATGGATAAATGAATTAAATTGACAGATTAATAGGTAAAACGTGCTCCTCGGAGACCTTTGATTATGTTTATATTACATAGTAACGCAATTAGAAATGCAAATATACAAATCACAGATCTCGTAAAACGTTTTGTTTCATGAAGTAAAAAGTACACAACATTTTACTGCCCTCTATCGCACTTTGTATTTGTAGGCCAACCACAAGAAATACCGAAAATGGTTAAAATAAAAGAACAATAAACAAATAAAGCAATTATTCATATTATCTCCGTTTACATACCCCAAAAACATGTTTGCACTGAATATTTTTTTATGATGAAAATCTAACAGATAAATAATTTAGCATCACGGTATTGTACCGACCGTGGAGGATTACAAGTGTAAATACTGTCACGTTTGAAATATTTTTTGTCAATAATATAAGTGTTTTAAATTACAAATTTAAATTTTCTACGCAAAGTGATTAGCAATATATTTCATTGTCGTACCAGATTTCCGGACATTGTTTTTCTGTCGTTACGACTTTGATGCCTTTTTTTAAAAAGAAGGCTAATATTGTAAATTATGGAAATCTTGGCAAATCCACCATATTGATTGCATGTAATTTTCCAGAATCATTTCTTTATGATGTGCGTATATTTAAGAGGGATTAAAAGTTTTAAAGACAGAACGTTCTAAACCAAGTTTTCTTAACACAACTTGTTTGCTAATAATGTGTTTGTTTCTGATAGATTTTAGTTTAAAAATATTTTATTTCATAATTGTGTAGCTCTATATTAGAATATTTTGGAAGTAAAGACAGGGGAGGTACAAAAATAAATAAATAAATGAAACACAACAAACAAAATGTAGAATTAAAGTGAATTGTACTTCTTTCTAGAATGTTGCACCAGTCGCAGTTCTGGCTGCCTCATTTCGTATTTTTTTAATACAAAACAGACGCTAACGAAACGAAACAAATATGCAGATATGTTACAATGAGGAGAGAGGACACAAACGAAAACCTTACTTACATTTGCAACAAAGGTAACAACCTTGAATTCAGCGATAATAATACTTGAAACAGTGTTTTCTTTCTTGTATTGTCGATTTAAACCTAACTGATTATGAACTACAGTAAAATGATACATCAATAACTCATTATTATACACTTTTTCGTAAATCATGAGTGCATTTGTCATCACAAAAGTTAACAAATGATTTGAAGAAAAAAAATCTTTCTGATTCTTTGAATTGTTAACCTTGTAACTTTATGTAACAATATAACTACAAATGAGAAGAAAAATACTTGATCCGGAACCTTTAATATGGATCACATCCGGTTTGTGTCGGTGAAAACATTAGGTATGTTAAATCTTTTCAGGCGTTCATAGGAACGATCCTTTTGCACTATGAAATGATTAATGTTTCGAAACCAATGACAGCGTAATTTAATGGTTGCATATACTCTCAAAGTAATATGATGTGCAAGAGCAAATACCGAGTCAATCACAAAGTCGAATGAATGAATAGAAGCAACTGATTGGCTACTATTCGGGATGACATAAATGGTAAAATTATGATCTGGATCCTGTTTTTATCGTCGGAAATGTATCAACATTTTATTAATTTCGACCAGATGAACAGTTCGAGAACAATGAGGATACGCTACCGTACGCTGATGCCGAAAATGAATGTCTCAAGTCCAGTGCGTCCATGCAGGGAGTGGAAACCTTTATAATGCCAATGATTACTCCAGTAAACAGGACACACTGGATCAAGGATTTCAATGATACCAGTATCATCAACAGTTTGAGTAGGCTTTTAGTCCAAATGACATATACAAATTTGATCCGCGTGAATATATACAGATAGATAGATAGATAGATAGATAGATAGATAGATAGATAGACAGATAGATAGATATTCAGTCTTCATATGGTAGTATTATCCTAATAACACTTTATCTGTCTTAGATCAATATTAATTTTATGCGTAATATTTTATGTTTTAAATATTCACTCTTGGGTGATTTTTGTAGACGATAAGGTGCATGATCAATACAATTATAGCCAGTGTCCAATGAATAACGTGCTTCATACAGTTATTTCCAGTATCAAATGAATAACGTGATTCATGCAGTTATATCAAGTGCCCAATGAATAACGTGGTTCATAGAGCTGTATCCAGTATCCACTGATTTATGTGATTCATTCAGCTGTAGCCAGTATCCACTGCATAACGTGGCTCATACAACTATTATTATTTTCAGTTGAATCATGTATAATAAGTCATGTATAATAAGTCATGTATAACAAAATGAACATGTGTTTAGAAGTTATCTCATTGTATGCAGTGTTCCGATGCGTCATGTATAACAAAATGAACATGTGTTTAGAAGTTATCTCATTGTATGCAGTGTTCCGATGCGTTTACTAAATACACAATTAGGTCCTCGCATTTATTTCAATAGACGAATTCATATTACACATTACTGAGAATGCCAGCATACGGTATATAAAAATACAGAAGAATAAAAAAAATATTTCTCTGTCGCATAGATGATATTAAGTGTCTTAGGACCTAGAAAGTCATCTTAGATATTCTACAAACATTTTTGCCGTATCTTGTGCAGGTCATGGACAGACGGTGACACAGATTTGTATCGGTATAGTGAAGATGGACCATGACAGTTTTGAATTCGGTACCACATCATGTGATGAAAGTCATACAGTTATATGTGACAAGAGTAAGTTTAATATTTTAAATAAGATTTAATGTTTTCAAAATATTGTTTGATTTAGGAATTATAAGGAAGTACCGTGGAAATACTGAATACTAGTGACATAATTCTATAACTAGCGAGAATGAGTATTACACAGCGCTTACTGGAAACCAAAATAAATAAGTCAAAACATAAATCACAAAGGCGCACGTTTAAGACATGATACTATAGAGATTCTCTTCAAAGATGAATTGCTAGATAGAGTTTGCCACTACATATGTAATACTTTCTTGACAAGTGACAATTTACATTCATTACCTTCTTGTGAGCATGCCAACAAAAAGCCGATATGCCCAACAAAGGTATGTATGCGGCAGTAACCAATAACATCTATTGCGTTTTTTGTAATACTCCATTCAGAGACTGGTTAATATTCTTGGGGCTTCAATCCGAAGATAAACACGCACACACACACATATACACATACACACAGACACATATACACATACAACTTTGGCACCTTGGATGAGGAAACATGGCACAGACATCCATACCACCTAATATGAGTTGGATTCTTACATCAAATTTAAAATAAAAAAATACATTAACTCATTTGTGTTAAACACAAGTTATATTTTCCACCTTTGCAGCCGGTATCAATACCTCATTAACATTGGCAACCAGAGGTGAAATGGTGCCGAGACTTGGTGACTCGAAGTCTGGAATAGCTTCTAACCTCGTTTTTCCTTGACGTTTAAAGGAGAAACAAAACACAGACACACACATATCTAGGATGGATGATGTAATAAAACAGCTAACGTAGTTTTTCATTTTTCATAGGTATAGACATAAATACTACTAAATACGAGTTGGATTCTTGCAGGAAAAGCGAAAAAGAAAATAGGTTAACTCACTTTAGCCTAAAACGGTTATATTTTCTTCCCTTGCAGGTGGCGTCCATACTGCATTTACATTAACAACCAGAGATGAAATGATGCATCGGGTCGCTGATTTGAAGGCTTCTAACCAGCCGCGAGTGGATCGTACGTATAAT
Organism: Sinohyriopsis cumingii; assembly: GCA_028554795.2. NCBI lineage: Eukaryota > Metazoa > Mollusca > Bivalvia > Unionida > Unionidae > Sinohyriopsis > Sinohyriopsis cumingii. Next base: position 49,328,673 of record CM068832.1, read on the forward strand.
GACACTTCAATGGGCAGTTAAAATTCGTACAACATAAAATATTCCGTTTACATCATGTCCGTGAACTTATTTCACCTTAGATTTTACAAGTTCTTGTGAACGAAAACAACTATTACAAATCCATTTAGTTCATGTACATTCTCGACTCACTTGGCTCACGTTTACTGTTCTGAAGAAAAGCATATGTATAAGAGAAAACACTGCTATTTTGCATTATTTCATAAATATACATCATTTAACTGTCGAAATATAAATGAGAGTTCTAAAATACATTTACCGTGCCATAACAATTTACTTAATATACGTGTTGCTTTTTTATGTCAAAGGACAATAGCCTGAATCGTCACCTGCAGATATGCGTACATAAAGAGATTGTGCGATATGCATAAAATACACTACATTGTTAAGATTATTGAAGATGATTACAGTCATACGTCTGTGTTACGTGGAGATCCAGCAGGCATACGTCACGGGACATGCACTTTTGAACTTAAGTTCCCCACACATGTGTCTTTCGCTGGCAACATTTCACGTCATTCAGCCACTGGAAAATAAACTCAAATCGAATATAATTCATGTATCGTCATATTGAAGCTATTTGAATCATATCACTTATACATGGATGCGATGCATGTACAGACGGCATATATTTCAAGCTGTTGGGGAGAAACGCTAGAAATGTTTCAGCAATTATTGACGAAGGAAACTTCGGCAAATGGACAAATTGATAATATATTAATCCAAAGTAATACTTTGAAGGAGGTGTTCCGTTGTCGCAAAGGCTGAGATGTTGAGATTTGCAGGTTTTCAAATTCTGAAACGAGCTAAACTGGATGTGTCCTGCAAAAATACTGAAGAACAACAGCTAACACGTTTGCAAATGATTATATGATTGTTATATAAATGTATGTTACATGTACATGATCGAAGTTATATGAACATAACCGCATGATTGGAGTCAAGTACATCTGCAAGTAAAGTAAGGTCTGTGAGATCTGATATTTTGTATTATATGTTACATGTACTAAATGTTTGTAAACTTCTATTTCTGCATTTCAGGTTTGATATTCATCGTATTATACTCGACCTTATGGGTCTTACCCTTTGCCCTATCGATCGTCGCCATCGTGTAGTACCGGAAAAAACGTTTGACTAAAAGCATTGCGAAGAATAGTATATACAAGTCACGTCGTTTTGATGCAAAGTAGGTCTTTCTGTCACTGTCTCTCTGTCCGTCTGTCTGTCTTATTCTCTCTCTCTCTCTCTCTCTCTCTCTCTCTCTCTCTCTCTTAAGTGCTTCAGAGGCACAGCTGTTAATGGATTGAACTTGGGACTATATTTGTTTTACATGCCTCGTCATAATATAACCTTCAAAATCAGTACGGTAAAATAGTAAACCACAACCCCACATATCTCTCTCGTGCATTTGGTATCTAACTGACGTGATTGTGGTTACGAATGGAAATGATTAAGAGGTAAAAATACGCATATATGTCAATAACATGTCGGTTCGTTTATTACAGTGACAATGAAAGAATACATGTGCTTATAATAAGCACCACTCACGCTCTGACATATATGGTAAAGACCTAATCACGCTGAACAAGCAATTACTTCGAATGGTTAGATAACAGATATACATATTTTAACATAATTTGTAATAGTATTTCTCCTCCTCATAATTGGAGATGCATAAACGTAACAAATAAAACAGATATTTTTAATAATAATCATTGCAAATTAGCAGCAGATGCGGCTAATGAGGAAACAAATTACGTAACTTGGCGATTAAGGACCTGTTTTAGTAAAATGATGGAAAATTACAAATTTTTAGAAATATATTATAGCGAATTAACATTCGAAGCAATAAATTGGGGTGTCTTTCTTCTGCAGTTCGCATTGGAATACAAAGTTAAATTTAACCACCCAAACATATTTTTATATGAAGTCATCAAACACAAAAAACATCAGTAACACAGTCTCTCGTAATTATTCAAAATTGTCCAAAATTGTTCAAAATGTTATAGTTTAGGTAAGCAACGTATTGATTAGGATGAAAACATCACGAGAAGACTTTAGCAACATATTCCTAATTACAAATTTAGAACATCAATAAAACAGTCTCTTGTAACTATTAAAAGTTGATCCAAATGTTACTCCAAAACTTTAGTTAGGTAAGCAACGTTATGATTTAGATTAAAATATCACGACAAGATTTCAGCAAAATATTTCTGATTCCGAAGTTAGACCCAACGATGATGATACATTTTCATTGCTGCCTTGTGAAATAGTTATAAATATGAGTAGTATTGTTCGGTAAAAAATAATTTCATAAATCAAGGGATTGTTTCAAACTATGATTTAACACTGCTATAAACAAAGGACGTTGGAAACAAAATATAATTCCAACAAATTATACACTGCCTGTAAGAAGTCGTCAAAGACATACACAAGACGACGACTTGGGTAAAACTGTGTGGACAACAACACCATGGCAAATGCAACTGATCATCATTTTAAAGACAAAGATCCCGAACGGAAAATGTTTTATTCATGCTAATATCCACAAAAGCAGATTTAAAAATAAATATTTCAAATTTTAAAATATTTTATAAATTACAATTTTATGCATTATATTTATTTTTCAAATTTCCACATTTTTAATAAAATCTGCAAATAACAACTCAACTAATCATTCAAGTAAAATGGCATGACCAACTGTGAAAAAAACTGTCGATTTATAAACAAATCAAGCTGTCCATCGGCTTTCAAAGATGAGGATGTAACGCTGTCATGAATTCCAGAGAATGCTGAGTTTTTGTTTGACTGCTTGAAGCACAAATGATTAGTAATATTTTAAATCGTTTTTAATGTTAAAAAAAGATTAGCATGAAGCAAATGTAGGAGGAATAGAAACACATGAATCAAATGTATGTGCAAAAGACAGAGGAACGGGATTAGATTTAGGAAAAACTACTTTATACTAAATTTGTCACAGACAGAGCAATAGTTCGTGAGTTTTCAGAATCATGCAGATAACAGTAATAACTGTCATAATTTTTGCACCTCTCTATTTAAACAACCATTTAAACTCTTACATAATCGTAAGTTATCTCTTACTCATTACGTCACTTGCATCACGTTGTAAAGCTACGCTCTGGATCTGCTAAATCTTCAACTATGCAATCTCCTAAACGTTCTACACTTTCCAACAGTTTATGCGATCTAAATTACAGTTGCAAGTTACGACTGTAAATATACTCCATATACAGTTGTTTCCACTACCTTCTGCTGTCATAGGCTTCGGCGTTTCATATGTTTGACTAAACAACCGTTAAATCTTACACAAAGCCTCTTAATTCTCCTTTTCTCCCATAACTGAACAAGCTTTGCGCCGCGGATGAAATATTTTCACCTTGAAACTGTTCGTTGAAATCATATACTAATGTCCCTGTTTCTTGTAGTTCTTGGACACATGATTGCTTTGTATTAATTGCTTGCATCACTATGTCAGAAGGAGTTACTATTGGCTATCTTTGTGCAAGGGTAGGTTGAAAAGGGTGCTATGAATATATGCCCAGATTTTATCATTTGGATGTATGAATTTACTCCCATAGTATGTACAGGGTAATACATTAATTAAGCTACTTCCACCTTTATTTGGAATGCTCCTTCAATATTCGCATTTGCCTTTTGCTTTGCAATACAATGTTTCTCTCAATATTTACATCAACAACAATAATTTCGTAACGTCTAAAAGGAAAAGAATGACAACAGAAGCCTCATATCCCAATTGAATTTTAGAATATGACTAGAAATAAACATTCTACTAATACCAATTGAGCATAAGAATAACTGTTCAAACGTTAACTAAAAAGCAGTTGGAAATATACGGATGCTACCAAATCAAGAAAACCTATAGCAATGCCCCAGTGCCTATCAACAACAATCTTTTGTCCCATGTCATTATCTTAGAATTAAAAAGAAATTAAAAAGTAAATTTCTATCAGTTGATTATCTGGATAAATTTTAGATAATGATACAAGAATATCACCTAACCTTTAAAGGTTTTTCACACCTTATTGGTAGCTTTTCTAATGCAAGTTAACATTGCTTATATCGCACTTAGTGCCAGGTTGATGTGACATAAACAGAAACATCTCATTTAATCACCTGCTGAAAAGAACACATACAATCGTCATGTATGTTTTGTAATCGATTTTTTCTTACTTATAACAATTAATTACAACAAATGTAGTTTAAATGGAGTGTTTGATTATTAATATTTAGGTCATTAAGAGAAAGAAAAGAAGTGGACTATATGATAATGAAAGTTACACAAAAGAATAATAATGATGTCAGTTTCGAATGACCCCAGCTGTTTCCTGTGTTATTTTACACAGTCTCCTTGGTAATAACATTGACAATTTCAAACAACGCCACCTCTTTCCTGTTTTATTTTACTTGGGTTTTCGCTGGCAGTTTTGCATTTTTTTAAACAATATGCTTTCACTATCCTTGTTCTGTCTCATATATGTCAATCGAAACACAAGGAATAATGCAATCTCCATTTAAATCATTATGGTTCATACCTTCATGTTTTGTAATTCAGACACATACAATACAAATTACGTGGCATTACACAAATCATTATAAATCTTGTTAAATGATTTTAATTTTTTTAAAGATTTTAATTTTCTAAATTATTATGTTTCGGGAATTTGTATTCTTGATGTATTATATTGGTGTAAAGATTACCTGAAAGAGAGTGTAGATTATTTTGCGACAACTATTCAAGCCATTTTTACGTTTACCTTATATGCTTGTTGCAACTTAAGGAAGAGAGAAGAAATATAGAAGACGAAAATTCAACAATTGAAGACCTAAAAATGTTTGTTGATTCTAATGGTTTTATTACTTGACCGCTGGTTTCATTGTTGCTTTGGGTCTGGTATTGAATCACACATATTGGTATATTTTTAAACATGTTATACCTAATAAAAACTCCTAAGGACAATCAATTAAATCGGCTAATGTGCGAAACCAATTCCAAAACTGTTGTAAATTTATAATTGGCTGTGTTTTTGCAACTGGTGTGATTGCAACTACAACAATATTAATGTACAAAGTCCTTCATGCAGCCTGATTACCCATTTGATCATATTGCTAAAGAAAGTGAGAAATGAAGGTAGGGTTATTTTGAAAGTTATAATGGCTAAATGTTTGCATTATTCACAGTAGCTCATGTTGCCCCACAAAGACAATGAAGCAGAGCTATGTTATATACGTCATGGTGGTGGGATCTAAATAGATTTATTTTCTGGCAAAGTTATATTTTGATTATACAAGCAATCGTTGTATTATCAACTTTTAAATAATTGCAGTTGCACCAGTTGATAAATGAAAGGATGATTTCCATTTGTGGAACAAAATCATGTGATCAGACCCAATCGCGTTTATTTCTGTATAAACTGTATGAAGAACTACTTTATACTAATTTCTATAAATGGAGTCACGTGGAAAGTAACTAACGTAAACACTAACCTGGAAGGCATACACAATGCATGCCTTTAAAAAGAAATAAAAACGGTGGGGGCGTTATGTGCTGTGTGACTTGGCATCTGCCAGTTTATACCACGATAAACTCAGAAAAACAACGCCACACTCTTAAATATATTCTTGATGACACATTTCCTGGAAACATTTATTCTAAGAAAACAAAATTGTTGGATATCATTTCATCTTTCAGTCATTCAACAACTTCCTGGGTTACACATGGTATGTTGTAAATGTAATATTTCTAATGTCATTGAGTGGACTGCTCCATTTTATATCTACATAAAGTCTTCTCGTTTCAAATTGAATGCATAACAATAATATCTTATTCTAGTATAATTCGTGAACTCTAACATTATAATTCCTTCCTAATTATCTTTGGTAATTTGATTTGTTTCACATTTTCCATACTTACTATGGTCAAATCCTCATCATTTATTATCCTCATATTTCTCTTATTTGAATATTTGTAGTAGATCTCAATGTTTGTGGAGTACATCTGTTTTCCAAATACAGAGAAAATTAATACTCATAAAATCATTTTAATAAAAGTGTTGTTTTTTTTTTCGTTACAACTGTTTTCAATTGGTTGTCTGGTTTTTATTTTACTTGCCATAGCGCACCAAACTGAACAGAAGAGCAAGGAACGTTGGAATTAAGTGACTTTTTAGTATTGGTAAATATACCTGTCTGAGAATTATGGTGAACTAAAAGTTTCACAATTTCCATTCGATGTTATACTCGGAATTTACAACTCAGTACGTAGTTCAATTGCATCGTCCTTACCTCGATTGACTGAGTGAACAGGTTATGCGTTTAGTAAAGATTAAAATTCATTAGGGTCTGTCATTGTCACAACATACATGAGCAGATATCAAGTGTGCTTCACATATCGCTTTATATAATTATTACATCAGCAGATATCAAGTGTGCTTCACATATCGCTTTATATAATTATTTAGAGCATTATTTTTTCTTATTGATTGTTGTTACATTTATTGACTGATTAAAGAAACAAAATGTTATCAATAATATTTAGACCTTTTCAAATACCACTAATGGTACCATGTGCATATGATAATAGCGCTAGCATCTAATTCGAATTCATACGCAATTCGTAAAATGTTTACTCGAGTCAATAACAAACATCCATCAACAAAGTAGGGATTTACATTTTTGAAGACTTCCAATATGATGAATGTACCCAATAAAGAATGAAGAAGTAAATATTTATTGTCCTGTTATATATATATATATATATATATATATATATATATATATATATATATATATATATATATATATATATATATATATATATATATATATATATATATATATATGTGTATGTGTGTGTGTGTGTGTGTGTGTGTGTGTGTGTGATTCGGATTTTTAACCTAGCTTTAACAATTTTTCAGTCATATTACTACGATGTTTGCAGTGTAGCAGTTTAAGGTGATGCCTATCACTGGGGCATCATGCCGCAGACATGTAGCATGATGTCCCACCCAGTCTCATTATCCTGACACCAAGCCTACCAGTCCTAACACTAACCTCTTAATGCTGAGCGCCAAGCGAGGCAGCTGTTAGTACCGTTTTTGTAAGTCTTTGGTATGACTCGGCCGTGGATCGAACCCACGACCTCCCGCATCCGAGGCGGAAGCTCTGACCACTAGGCCACCGGAGCGGTTGTCGTGTCCTGTTATGTGTAGTTTGGACTACCTTGCCGTTTATATATTTGCGTGTTCAACTATATGTTTTGGTACTATAACAACCAAAATGTTTTAAAGCTTGTATATTTTTGCAAATGACGTTTGACAGCAAAGATTACGCTGGCGGCAATATAGAAAAGAAATACTAAGTAATTAGGTAATTCATGATTTCCCAGAAATCGCTTTTTAAAGTTTGGTTTTAGAAATTTAGAAAGGATCGAAAAGTTATAAAGCCTAGAACCTAAGCTGGGCTTAATGTACATTCATAGAATGACATGATATATGGAGAATAAACCACTCAAACGTTTCTCCGTAGTTATCTTTTAAGATCTTTCCAAAATTGCAATATTTTGGAGCAGCGAATACATTTCTCTGTTCACTCTTTCAGGTGAAAACAAGATCGAGAAACGCTACCCCGAGACCATTTTATGCGGTGGCATAATGAATCAGAGAGCAAATCGACGCCTTGTAACGGCTGCAAGATCGTGGACAGCACAGGAGGTCAAGGAAATAATCCACGAGACGTCAGTGATGACGAAGGTTACGATAATTTCGATCCGCAACTTGGGTTGTACGAGAATCCCATTACCGCTAACGATCCTACATCTCACTATCATATCCAAGGACACGAGCTATTGGCAAAGCATGCCGCTCTTTCCAAAGAAACAAAGTCCAGCAAAATTGAGAAAGGTTTGTTTCCCGCTAGAGAATCTCTTGACACTCAAAAATACATGTCGATGCATAATAATGAAAGAGACAGCACGATAGTTTTGGACACAGAGAACACGAATCTTTACGAGAACTTCAATCGGGTCGATACGCCATTGGAATGTCATTACGATAATATCTGATTCTGAGTATATCCGCAACTTTAAAAATCCTAAAAAACATTATCTGCCCTACAAATTATGTGTACAAAATATTCAGATCTTTTCATTAAAACTATCCGAGGAAGACTGGCATTATATTATCTTATTATGGAGTGCGTCTGTGTGTGTGTATATTATATCCCCGACTTGGTTCATTCCTCTATTGGGTATGTGAGTGTTGTCAAGATGGTTTGTAGGTTATTTTCACTCGGGGACAAATTAAAATCATCTAACATACATAAAAATAAAAAATTCTCTCTTCCCATACATTTTCTCACTTTATATATATATCTTAAAATAAGTAATGGAAAAGAGTGAGAAGCAACAAACTTTGTAAAATTAACAAAAAATTTATTTCCCTAGAATACAGTTGAAAAATGTAAAAAGAACTTACGGTTTTGCGAATTAAACCCCAAAATAGTCATATATATATATATATATATATATATATATATATATATATATATATATATATATATATATATATATATATATATATATATATATATATATATATATATACGGTGTCGTTAATGTAATCGTTATGTATTTAAATTAGCAGAGTCAGATACAGATACATAAGTTCGCACACTGTTATTTATCTACAGAAAATTTGATAATACCTCTTGTCATTGGCATGTAGAAACCTAAAGGAGCGAGGAAACAGTATCCTTTTGTGGAACTTTTTTTATTAAAATTTTTATTTTTCCTTTGCTAAATAGCTGGACTAATCATGTAACCTGGTTGTCAAGTACTACTACTACTACTACTACTAATACTACTACTACTAATAATAATAGTAATAATACAAGTGAAATAATCATGATGATAATGCTACTAATGATAATGCTAATGATAATGATGTTCGGTTCATAATCCCTAATTTTGTCATAATGGAAATTTGAGAGCTATAACTTCCTTCTGAGGTCACCTGTATACAAAGGCCATTTATGCCTTTTGCATTGCAGCCCAACTTTGTCCTAAAAGGCAAACATTTTGTAACACCAGGCACACACACAGAGTAGGTATTGGTGCAATGTTGTATGTAATGACGCATGTTTTTTAGGTCAAGATTGCGCACAAGTGCATTCACATTGGAAAACATCTGCAGTATTCGCCGTTTTCAAAGCGACATAATATGTTTGCGGACCTCGTGTAAGAATTACTTACCTCGGGAACTGAAGGTTTATCAACAGAAGTGTTCCAATGAGCATTTTCAATTTAATGGTGTGCAAAGTTTATGTTAAAACATTTTTACAATGACGGTTCCTTAGTTCAAATTGCAATTAAGGCATAAAACAGAATTAAAAGAGCAAGTCATCATAGCAGATATAGTAAATGATTCTTCTCTATGGAATTATTTGGTTAGACTTTTAGCCTGCAGAGGCGCTCACATAGTGGGTGATGGTGCTGTGTAAGATACACTTAAAATAAAACCTTTACTAAAAGTCATCCCACTTGCCCACTTATTGTGGACAAAAATGGATTACTTAACGTATTATGGATTATGACGCTATTCAGATCATCGTTACCTTCTCGTGTAAATGTATTTGTATGTAGAAACCTTAACCACATATCAGTGCAACAGCTTCACATAATGAATAAATAGCAATTCACAAATGGATTTTGCATGACTGTGTTTAATACCCTGGCAGTAGTAAAGGACGTAATTTGTTTATGCCAGATTTGCATAATCCTGTAACCGGTTTTAGTGTCAGTAATATTGTTTACAATTGTTGCTTTCAGGAACGGAGGATGAGAAACATGTACTAGTTTTAATTGTGAAAACTTTACAATCAGGTTTTTGCACACACACACACACAGATAATTGAACCACTAGACAAGTAATATAGGTGAATGATCCGTACGATATATTGATTACTATGCTCCATGTGGGACTACCAAGAGAGTAGGCATAGCTATGTTGTTGCATGGTGGACCTACAGATCGACTGTAGTTGTGGAAGTTCAGAGTTATGACCCATAACGACATACAATTGTCCAATAATAGAAAGCACAATGTATGTGTTGCGTTTTATCTCAATATTCCATTATCATGTCCTCCAATTAATTCTTTGGACTTTGTCTCAAAAAGAAGTCGTAAGGGCTGATTTCACATACTGTACGAAACTTTCCAATCCTACTGACGTATACCAATCGATAATTTGTCCGCGAAAAGGTGAAGAACATAGCTTTGAAGTTTCTTGGTGACACGTACTATTTGCACGTTTCTATATTATCGGACACTGCATGCCTGAGCGATCTGTGTACTCTGGAAGCTTCTGTAAAGTAATGAGCTCTATGGCCAAAGCCAAACCTCCATATTACGAGATGAAAGATTTGCATTAAGAAATAAGGTGTCACCAGCCAAACTCGACTGCAGATATGGGCCGAAGCTGTTCAACGTTGACCAGTTTTTATCCATGGATAGGGACTGAACTCGAATCAGAGAGAAATTATAACTGATATGAACTTCAATGCTGATTTAGTAAAGGTAAAGAAACAAACTGCTGAAAATGAATTTGTGACATATGAATCACATTTAAATTCAATATCAACTTCTAATCTGAATCATAACAGATTTTGATATCAACACAAATTTCATTAGAATCACTTGAATACGAATCTGGGTTTATGAGTTTCGTATGTCATTGCATTTGGATATGTCTGCCTGTGAAAACATTAGAAACATTTTTCTATGAAAATCTCTGCACATTAAAAATTTACACATCTATGCCCATCGCTTGTGCACGTGTTAAAACAGGATGAAATAAACACGTACAACAAGTACATATTATTTGATTGACTGCGCTAATTACGTGTAAATTTAACAAATATTATCATTTGTTGTTGTCTCAGTTACAGTACATCCTGCGAAAGCGGTGAGTTGTATTAAAGGTCAGGTACATAGAACTTGAATGTGAATATTACTAAGTGCACTGAGAACGTACATACAGACATTCATACATACATACATACATACATAAACATTTTGCTGTTACATCGTGTATATAACTAATCCAGGACTATATTAAACTTCAGTAAAGATTGTGACAGTATGGGCCTACTTTTACAGTATCGTACAAATTGCAGTCCTTAATAGAATAGAGGCTAATCAATGACTCAGTTCCCAAACCCCCTCTCTCTTTCACCCTCTTATATCGTAATTCACAAGCATTTTTCGTATTAAAATTAGGAACAAACTGTTCAATAAACTATCATTGTGTTTAAATTTGAGTCACGCTTCAATAACTTTTAGAATGGCAGCAACTGTGGTTGTGATCTAAACGCGTATTTTCTTCGTTTTGAAAATGCTTTAAAACATTACGATCAAAATTATAAGTCTGCAATCTCGACCTAAATCAATAAATATTATCAAACTTGCTCTGAGGGCAGAATCTACTTTACTATTGCTTGAGAAATATTCTGTACCATAGACGCGGATTTAAATATAGAAATGGAAGGCTCTGTTTTTGTCAATAAAGGCATAGAAAAAGAAACTATCGCATGCAGGATTTGCAAAGAGCAACTGGCAGCGTTAATCGTTTTATGGTTTCAAAAGGAAAGACATAAACAAACATGTTTTCTTTTAACTTTGTCAATATTATACCACTTGCGAACTAGACGATTGCAAGGATGATTATATTTTTATTCTCTAAAATCGATTTGCGTAATTTCTAGGATGCTGAGAGGGTATTCTTTCATAAGAGGGTTTTGAAGACGAGAGTAGAAATACACTGAAATGTGTAATTACACTGGAATCAAAGACAACACTATACAAAGACGGCAAGTGAAAGACATTTCCTCTTTTTCTTCTCCGTTTAACGTGGTATAAACTGTTTGTTGCCAAATCACACAGTTTGAAATAACCCTATCTGGCCTAATTTGAATCAACTGTTTTAGCTGTCATTCGGCAGCTAACAGTTTAACCACGACAAGCACAGAACAGGATTCGCCAAGGCTAATCTTTACTTCCTTTTTTACGTTCTCTTTCCCCAATTTAAAGCGTTATTACCATGTTTGTTTTAGCGCATAAAATGGATTGTTGCATAATGTCTACATGACCAATCCAGATTACCTTCTGCAGATTTTTGACTATGAGACGGATGCACAGTAAATGCAACATATTTTCTTGTAAGTTTTCTGAAAAGCACAGTATAATGAGATACAAATAAAATTGATTAAAACGAATAAGAAACTTGGCATGTTTTAGGAGAAACACCGCAGAAAAACAAGGAAATCGACCGTCATTTGCGGCGCAAACAATTATCTCCCATTAGATAGAATCATAATTATGTACATTTTCAACCTATTTCCGTGATTTGTTTTCTTTTTAAGTTTGTTCCTTTTTAAATATGCATATCACCAACTCACTGATTTCCGTAAAACACGAATCTTTTGTTTTGATTTATTCATTTTAACATGTACTGTGGGGAATATTTGACAATTCTATATCTGTATTGTTTTCAATACAGACCAAAAACCTTTGGAAATGAATATTATTTGTTTCTAATCCATAACGCTTACATTGAATCATGTCATTGATAATTTATCTGAGCCTATAATACAAAGTAGAAATTTTATTATAATTTGACTCCACAACTCACTTGTATCAGTAGTAGTAGTAGTAGTAGTAGTAGTAGTAGTGTCCTTTCAAGTGAACAGGCAAGATATTGTTACGTTACTCACAGACATTGTGTGTTGAAAAAAATGTTTTCAGTAATATAACAAGCATTATAAGCTCCAAATGTTATGCATTTACGTTGATCATCTTCCAGTCTCAAATTTGTACATTTGTTCGTCTACATGTCCGTCAGTACCTATCTCTCTCCTAGCAAATTATAATATTTCTTTTATTCAAGCAGATCCTTTATTTAATGCAATTAGGGTTGAAGAAAATATTGACAAATAGGTAGTTATACTAACACTGAAAAATAATCAAGGCTATGGCAAAGATTTCAAAAACTGCCATGAAACCAGTATGTTAGGATGCGCAGATACAATGTGATTTGTCTTTAAACTCTTCAGCAATGTCATACATCATCCTTCAAGACGTGACGTACATGATGAGAATGACGTCAGTAATGTCCGGTTTTCGTATCTTCGTATTTTGTTGCGTAATAAAGAGAGCAGTAGAGAAATTAAACAAATATAGAGACGAAACTAACCAGAAATTGAAAATGTTCCAATAGCAAAATGTGATTCAAAAAGCCTGTTGTTGTAATTAGTGCCATGCTGAGAAGAAAATGATGAATTATATAGAAAAACTCAAAAATAGATATGTAAATCAGACAATGAGTAAGGAAGCTGAATGTATATGATCGAATAGTCCAATATCTTGGGTATAATAGGCACTTTATATTACAGAAGATAGAAGTTCAGACCAGAGTCAGATCCACAAATTTTTCGGGGGTGGGTATGTTGGGGAGTAAGAGGTGGATCAGGAGTCTGAGGAGTAGGAACCCTTGGCAGGGGCCCTTGATGGCAAAGCCTCACGATGCACCTGTACATTGAGCGTTTCAAAGGTATCATTTTAATAATTTCAATAAAAAGAAAATACTCTATTAAATGAGTAGTTTTTTATCGCAGAATTTTAATGGAGCTTGATGGTTTGAGTTAATGGGGTGGGAACAGACAGAGAGCTATAAGCGTAGATACGAACTCGTGAAATTTGAAGACACTCAGCTTAAAGATATTCCAAAACAGAGCCTAAAGTACCATTCGTATCACGGAGAACAATTAGTTCAGTTGTTTTTAGTATGTTTATTGACTTGAGGTTAGTTTAAACATACAAGCAATCTGTTAACTATTAACATAATATTTAAACGTTTTTGAAAAGACAAATTAAATGTGTGAAATTCTATAAAAAATTTAGGTTGTGTCACTGTCATTTGAAAGAAAATAAGCTAAGGAGAGAGAGAGCTGTATGACAGTATTATATGCGTGCATATACATGTGTGTGTGTGTGTGTGTGTGTGTGTGTGTGTGTGTGTGTGTGCCAACATTTTAAGCTAATGAAGCTCTTCGCAAGGGGAAGAAACAGTTTACATCCACAAAACAAACATAAAATACAAAAGTAAAGCGATATTTATGTCTCTCACATGTTTGAATGACAAGGAGGAAATCTTCCAACATGATATAAAGAGATGGAAAAAAGCAGTCTTTAGACATGTAATCTAAATTCTTTTTTAGGCTCCAGTCAGCCCAACAAAGTTGCATAACAGAAATCAAAGAAAGGATTATCGTGCTTATCTCACAGTTGATCTAGGTGTTAGGAGCTAATTCCTGCTTGGGGATAAAGGACAGAAACCATGCGTGCCGAATAATCATCGCCATGTATAAAATTTACAACAGAAATTATATTCTGGTAAAATTATACATGGAGGTACTAAAGTAAATGATTTAAGAGAATGGTGCTGCGAGATATACTACTACTACTACTACTAATAATAATAATAATAATAAATCTAAATAGTTATTTGAGTAAATAGTATTGAAAAAATTGTGTACCATTTAATAAAACTGATGCCAGTTAGACTTTTTATTTAAGCCGAGCTACCTGTGAATTTTCACTTGTAGCGTCCAATATTGCCTCTTTCGTATGCGTTCTATATCCGTCCACCTGAGTTAAATTCAGTTAGTAGTTTCTCGATGGACTCGCATGAATCCATAGTCGAGTTGTCACGGTGGACAAGTTTCGCATAGATTTTGTTGCGAATGACGTTCTAGTGGTTATTCATTTTCATTTTTTAAATCAACAGTTTCCCAAACATGAAGAGTTACAAAGATTTTACATGTTAGAAGACTGACTACCCCTGTCGTCGAATTTCTGAACGATTTAGTTTCTGGGTTTTTGTGCACATTAGGAAGACTTGATTTTACAGCAGTATGTGCCTCAATATGTGCTCTTGTTGGATGCTACTGTGGCACGCACCAGATGGTCCTTCAGAGCTTTAAGTCCATCGTGCGCAACCATAGGAACTTCTTGATATATCTCTTCAGACGTTCGGATGATTCGATATATTGCCAGTGCTTTGGAGTGATCTGTTGTAAATTGGTGTTTAGGTGGGGGGAGTAACACGTTTTTTGGTTTTCTTGGTTTTATATTTCTTAAGGAATCTTCTTTCGAATAGTTGTAGTTTTGTTAAAACTCTCCTCACTGTAACTCCATCTCTATGTTCTCCCTCAGAGGAACCCCTTAATCTATTGGTGACGCTTTCCAAAGCTAGCTGATTTACAGAATATGCGTTTAGTACCAGTTCACATACCATAAAGAAAATTTTATATACACACGTATACATACAAATATATATATATACATATGCAGACGCGCACACATATTGTTTCACCTTTCACGCCGAAGCATCCAAGAAATATTGTTGGAATTCTCCCTTTCGATATGCTAGTATTAATTTCTCTAAGATACTATGTCACAGGTAGACACTTGACAAACGATATGTATTAGATATGTATTAAATTACATATGTTTTTACTAGTTGATGGGGTGATCAAAGTTCTGAATGGAGAGTAAATAAAGCATTCTATGAAGCTTTTACATGTTTGAACAATAACCATCTACTGTTCCACATGAATAGATCAGAGAGTAGGGAGTTGCCTTTAATTCATGATGAAGTATTTGTCTTGGATATATATTTCTTGATAAAACTACATGTTGAACAGATGTTTAAACGAGGAGAAATAATGATTGTTCGTCGTTGTGGCTTTTTTCCATTTGTGCTATAGAAGGTATTTATTTGAAAGCTAACAACATCCATATCTTACAAGACCTACGAGGCCGTAATTCGGGTTCATTGGGCATTGGAACACCTAATGCTATATTTATGACAAATAAAGACCTTTTTACTCTGCATTTACTAAGTTTCAAATCACGTGTTGCTTATGATTAATTCAACGAGTACAACTTTCTCGATCTTGCGCAGTATAAATTCTGTTCTCTCTCTCTCTCTCTCTCTCTCTCTCTCTCTCTCTCTCTCTCTCTCTCTCTGCGTGGACTTTCAGATACAGTTACTTCGTCTTATGCATCATTGTTACAAAAGTGGCTGCAGTTGTTCTTCGTCCCATGAATGAGAAGTTTGCATAGAATCTGGATCGATGGACATTTCTAAAGCAAAATTACTTCATTGCCGGCAACGAACTATTGGTTCACATTGTCATTAACCGAACCTCTTGTCAGCATCCCGTAGTGTATATATGGTGTGTGTGTGTGTGTGTGTGTGTGTGTGATTTTGACTTTTAATCTACCTTTAACAATTTCTCAGTCATATCACTACGAGGACTGCAGTGTGGCAGTTGATAGTGCTGTCTAGCACTGAGGAATCCTGTCGCAGATGTCTGGCATCATGTCCCACCCAGTCTTAACACTAACCTCTTAATGCTGAGTGCCAATCGAGGCAGCTACTAATACCATGTTTTTGATAAGTCTTTGGTATGACTCGGCTGGGATTCGAACCCGCGACCTCTTTCATCCGAGGCGGACTCTTTAACCATTTAGACCACCGGAGAGGCCTGTGTGCGTTTGGCATTGTATCTTTATGTTATCCTTATCAGCAAGACAGACAGACAGACGTGTTGAGCAGTTAGTTCGGTTTTTGAGGTGAAATGAATGTGGTCCAAAATGAGCCGTAGCACTAAACAGACAAAGGGCCGTTAGGATTACAGTATCTAACCTCAAGAAATGGCTGTGAGGATTACAGTGTCTAACCTCAAGAAATGGCCGTGAGGATTAGTGTCTAACCTTAGGAAATGGAGGAAGAGCAAGATGTTAAATTTTTTCAATAGTTTAGGTATAACGATTAATAATGACTTGACTTTGGTGTCTTTGCCAAAGTAAATCTGTTTTAATATTTAGCATCAGAAGCCTATGCATATTTTCTATTACAACAACAACAACAGCTACTATTACTACTACTACTACTACTACTAATAATAATAATAATAATAATTGCATAAACAGGTATTAAATATATAATACGTTTTTTACTTCAATTGGACGAGAAATAAAAACAAAACATATAATGCGATGACTGAAATAGCAGAGGGGCATCCTTACAGCAACAATAATGAAATTGATAAACATATGTGGGCTTTGAAGAAATATATCTCGGCGATACTAAATAACTTGGATTTCCTTCTTGCATGCATAATAAATATGTGATCTTGTTTCTTGTTTGCATGCTGGTAAGAACAAGTAAACGACAACACTGATGAACATTACGCCTCTATATGAATTATATTTCATGAATTCAAAATATTAGATTAGCAGAAAAGAAAATTGCAGCTTAGTCTAAGACTCCGCAGACTAAATCACTCTCGGCGAAACATAATTCCAAAGAATGAAAGTAACAGCAAACTAGTCTATGTCGAACATTTAAGAATATATGTATATATATATATATATATATATATATATATATATATATATATATATATATATATATATATATATATATATATATATATATATATATATATATATATATATATATATATATATATATATATATATATATATATATATATATATATATATATGTATGTATGTATGTATGTACGTACGTACGTACGTATGTATGTATGTATGTATGTATGTATGTATGTATGTATTGGGGGTCGTACACAGCTTATAGATTTTTTTTAATGAGTTGGTTGCCAAGTACAAGAGGCTTAGAAGTCATAAAGGAAAATAATTAAGTTATCGAAAGAGCAGCGAGGATTATTACTTTTAGATTCCACTTTTAGAAGTACATAATTTCAAGATTTCATCATTTACAATATAATTTCCTATCAACCTGCATCTGTCCCTATTTGATCCATAATGAGTTGTGCTGAATATGTATCAAACATTCACAGTGATAGAGAACATTAATACAATCTACCGACCACAGCACGATTATTTAATCGGCAAATGTAGAAAGGTTTCAGGTTGAAAGGGTATCATGACATTTGTTTCCTGCATTGTCATATCTGTCATGTCATCTTATCATATTATTTGCTTTAAGCAAATGCTGGAAGGTATTGTAAGGTTTCTTATGTAATATATCCACTTTATATGTCTGGGAGTTTGATAAGCTGTTGAAGCTACAATGTTGATTGCAGTATTCACAGTTTTCCTTCAGGTTCAACTGGCTAGTGTGTATTCCGAAACAACAACTGGTAAACAAGACCTTTATGTATGTATGTATGTATGTATGTATGTATGTATGTATGTATGTATGTATGTATATGTATGTATGTTATTTACATAATTATGTATTATAAAATAAAAGTTAAATCTTCGGTTTATTCACTAAATATCACTATTAAAAGAAACTTGTGTTTCATTGGTACTTACTACATAGAACTATTTTTAACAATATAATGCCAGCGTGATTTGAGTGGAGTGGGGGTGGATAGTGTTTTAGAAAGGAAGAATATAAATAATGTCAGGAAAAGTCATACACCATGGTATTATTTTTGTTTCATATTGACTTTAAATAAGAGAGTTGCAAACTCTGTTTTAAACATTTCAAATAAGTGCAAGCTGCCCAGTACTAAAATAACCTTAATGCAATGCATATATTAGTATACGTTAGTTACCGACCACTTTGGTGGCACAAAAATGGTTTTAACAGCTGCCTCGCTCAGCGCTCAGCAGTAAGAGGTTAGTGTTAGGATTGGTCGGCCTGGTGTGAAGATTATGTGACTGGGTGGGACATCATGCTACATGTCTGCGGCATGATACCCCAGTGCTAGACATCACTATAAACTGTCACACTGCAGACATCGTAGCGATATGACTTAACAATTGTTAAAGCTACGTTAAAATTCCAAATACATACATTATTAGTTATACAAATTAACAGACCATTGATATAGGTGCATATATTATGGATTGGTTTTTTTTTTAAATACTCAGAAACGCAGGGAATGACGGGTATGTGCAACCAATCTTATCACCCACCAATTAATTTATAATGGGAATTTGTCACGCTGCAGTACCTATCTCCTTTTTCAAATCTCAGCGAACTATTTACCTTTTTTAGTGCATCCAGTAAGCCAAATCAGAAAAGCTTGTAACATTAATACGGATTATCTTTCCTTTGTGTTCACTTCACGTGCATCAGACGGTACATATGAACTCTGGGATGAGTGTACAGCGTAATATGAACTTTCGAATGTCTCATCAAATCTAATGGATTTTATTCTGTACTATGACATACGATTTTTAACTTCTGATTGGATCTCAATGTACCTCTTTTACGAAGGAAACGAAACATTTTTCACCAGAGTATCTGACCAACTGTCATGGATAATAGCACGAGAAACTTGTAACAACATGTCATACGCCATTCTTCCCGGCATGCGAGCTGCACGTGCTCTTGGAAAGATGCATGTTGGAGAATTCGCCTGGATTGATGGAAAGGAATACACTTTCTGCTATGAAAAAAGTAAGCTAAACAAATTTTCTGTTTTTGTCATACCCTACCTAGCAAAAGTTGGTGGGATTTGTATACACTTGTTCCGTTTGTTTCCTCGTCTGTCCGTCACACTGTATTCCCAAGGTATAGATCCAAGATCATTCAACATCTATTCATGGATCAAGCTAAACATCTCAAAATTGTAGTTACTGAAGCTAACTGAAAATAATGTGGCAGAATACATCCAGTGCTCTCTTAATACTTGATACGGTTGTATGTTAAATCAACATATTTGTAATCTCTATGTACCTTCACATTTATATTTGTTTAAAATTAATGGTTGTACGGCATACAAATTAAGCCAAACACAACGATGATGTATACCATGTTTTATACGATCATTTATACCAAGTTTTATTTGTAAACATGGATGATCCTTTAAAGCCAAATGCATTATATCAACTGCTGAAATCACCTGGTGAATATGGGTAAGGATGGCTTTCGGTGTTTACAGGGTGTAAAAACCATGTAATCACATGCACCTTGATGTAACTAGACATCATAACATCCCAGTCTGACATCACCTACTCACTGATGTACAAGACCTTACCAATTCCTAGTTCAGAGTAGATGATTCTTCATATGAGTAGGCAAAGCTATCCTACCACAGTTCATTCTCAAGGTATATAAAGCGGGATGATGAAAAAAAAAGACTTTCGGTGAAAGACGAGGATAAAGATAAGAAAGATTTTTAAAAGAGAAATTGTTAATTAAATTGTGTCAGACATTGTGTAGAATGCTAAGAGTAGTTTGGGAGTAGAGACAGGGGACGGACAAAAATAAATAAATAAATGAAACAGAACCACAAAAAAACCGGTAGAATTAACGTGAATTGTACTTCTTTCTAGAATGATTCGTTGTTCTAGGTCGAGCATTAATTAATTTGAAATTTTCGTTTACCCCTCCCCCCATAAACGTGCATGGGGACATAAGTGTCACGAGTATTTAGTATGCTTTTAAAGCCGTTAATGGAGTCGGTTTCATGAGTCTCAGTAGGTAATGTATCCCATTATGGAATGGACGAAGGAAAAAAAAAACGAGATTAATAAAGACTTATTCTAACCTGTACTAATTGAAAATTGTTTACATGTCATTGTAAATAATATAACTACCATACTTTTTTGTTGCACCAGTCGAAGTTCTGGCTGCCTCATTTCGTATTTTTTTAGACAAAACAGACGCCAATGAGACGAAAAAAATATGCAGATATGTCACAGTGAGGAGAGAGGACACAAACGAAAACCTTACTTACATTTGCAACAAAGGTAACAACCTTGAATACAGCGATAATAATATTTGAAATAATGTTTTCTTTTTTGTATTGTCGATTTAAACCTAATGGATTATGAACTACAGTAAAACGAGACATGAATAACCTCTCATTATGTAAGTTTTCGTAAATCATGAGTAAATTTTTCACCACAGAAGTTAACAAATGATTTGAAGGAAAAAAATCTTTCTGATTCTTTGAATTGTTAACCTTGTAACTTTATGTAACAATATAACTACAAATGAGAAGAAAAATACTTGATCCGGAACCTTTAATATGGATCACATCCGGTTTGTGTCGGTGAAAACATTAGGTATGTTAAATCTTTTCAGGCGTTCATCGCCACAATCCTCAATTCTAGTAATTTACATTTGATTTGAAATAAATATACGAAACATTTAGGAACGATCCTTTTGCACTATGGAATGATTAATATTTCGAAACCAATGACAGCGTATTTTAATGGTTGCATATACTCTCAAGGTAATATGATGTGCAAGAGAAAATACCGAGTCAATCACAAAGTCGAATGAACGAATAGAAGCAACTGATTAGCTAATATTCGGGATGATATAAATGGTAAAATTATGATCTGAATCCTGTTTTTATCGTCGGAAATGTATCAACATTTTATTAATTTCGACCAGATGGACAGTTCGAGAAGAATGAGAAAATGCTACCGTACGCTGATGCCAAAAATAAATGTCTCAAGTCCAGTGCGTCCATGCAGGGAGTGGAAACCTTTACAATACCAATGATTATTCCAGTAAACAGGACACACTGGATCAAGGATTTCAATGATACCAGTATCATCAACAGTTTGAGCAGGCTTTTAGTCAAAATGACATGTATAAATTTGAACTGCGTGAATATATATATATATATATATATATATATATATATATATATATATATATATATATATATATATATATATATATATATATATATATATATATATATATATATATATAGTCTTCATATGGCAGTATTATTCCCATCACACTTTATCTGTCTCAGATCAATATTAATTTTATGCGTAATATTTTATGTTTTAAATATTCACTCTTGGGTGATTTTTGTAGACGATAAGGAGCATGATCAATACAATTATTGCCAGTGTCCAATGAATAACGTTCTTCATACAGTTATTTCCAGCATCAAATGAATAACGTGATTCATGCAGTTATATCAAGTGTCCAATGAATAACGTGATTCATTGAGCTGTATCCAGTGTCTACTGATTTATGTGATTCATTCAGTTATAGCCAGTATCCACTGCATAACGTGGATCATACAACTATTATCATTGTCAGTTGAATCATGTATAATAAGTCATGTATAATAAGTCATGTATAATAGGATGAACATGTTTTTAGAAGTTATCTCGTTGTATCCAGAGTTCAGATGCGTTTACTAAATACTCAATTAATCCTCGCGTTTATTTCAACAGACGAATTCATATTACACACTACTGAGAATGCCAGCATACGGTATATAAAAAACGGAAGAATAAAAAAAAATATTTCTCTGTCGCATAGATGATATTAAGTGTCTTAGGACCTAGAATGTCATGTTAGATATTCTACAAACATTTTTGCCGTATCATGTGCAGGTCATGGACTGACGGTGACACAGATGTGTATCGGTATAGTGAAGATGGACCATGACAGTTTTGAATTCGGTACCACGTCATGTGATGAAAGTCATACAGTTATATGTGATAAGAGTAAGTCTAATATTTTAAATAAGTTTTAATGTTTTCAAAATATTGTTTGATTTAGGAATTATAAGGGAGTACCGTGGAAATACTGAATACTGGTGACATAATGCTATAACTAGCGAGAATGAGTATTACACAGCGCTTACTGGAAACCGAAATGAATAAGTCAAAACATAAATCACAAAGGGGCACCTTCAAAAGATGATACTATAGCATTCTCTTCAAAGATGAATTGCTAGATAGAGTTTGCCACTACATATGTAATACTTTCTTGACAAGTGACAATTTACATTCATTACCTTCTTGTCAGCATACCAACAAAAAGTCGAAATTCCCAACAAAGGTATGTATGCAGCAGTAACCAATAACATCTATTGCGTTTTTTGTAATACTCCCTTCAGAGACTGGTTAATATTCTTGGGGCTTCAATCTGAAGATAAACACGCACACACACACATATACACATACAACATTGGAACCTTGGATGAGGAAAGATGGCACAGACATCCATACCACCTAATATGAGTTGGATTCTTACATCAAATTTAAAATAAAAAGATACATTAACTCATTTGTGTTAAACCCAGATTATATCTTCCTCCTTTGCGGCCGGTATCAATACCTCATTAACATTGGCAACCAGAGATGAAATGGTGCTGGGACTTGGTGACTCGAAGTCTGGAATAGATTCTAACCAGCGGCTTAAGGAGAAACAAAACACAGACACTCATATCTTGGATGGATGATGTAATAATGCAAACACCTATCGTCGTTTTTCATTTTTCATAGGTACAGACATAAATACTACTAAATACGAGTTGGATTCTTGCAGGAAAAGCGAAAAGAAAAATAGGTTAATTCACTTTAGCCTAAAGCGGTTATATTTTCTTCCCTTGCAGGTGGTGTCCATACGGCATTAACATTAACAACCAGAGACGAAAGTATGCCTCGGCTTGGTGATTTAAAGGCTTCGTAACCAGCCGCAAGCTGATGGTACATATAATGATGACACTTCAATGGGCAGTTAAAATTCGTACAACATAACATATTCCGTTTATATCATGTCCGTGAATTTAGTTCATCTTAGAATTTGTCAGTTTAAACAACAAATATTACTTCTTTCAATAGTAATAATACGAAAGAAACTTTTAATATGCGTTGTGATGTAGTATGATGAAGCATTAAAGCGAAACCGTTCACACATTCTACGCGTTGGTGTTGTTTATTTTTAAATATATATATATATATATATATATATATATATATATATATATATATATATATATATATATATATATATAGATAGATAGATAGTATGTACATGTTTACACTTATTGTTTGGATTTCATTAAGAACAAGGAAGATGCTGCTCATATGTTCTAATCCATATGTACAAATACACATACTATTTTATGTGAGGTCCACATTGAATGTGTGTGTTTGTCTTGATTCCTTTTTTTAAAAAGCAGACGGTACACACACGCAAACCATGTGATCTATAAATAAGTATACATACATGTGTTTGCATAGTCAACATCGTCTCTAAATATATATGACTGGCATATCTGCAAGTCCTCATTTAGTGTTTTGTTTGGTTACATACTGACCGAACAGAAGGGATATGTGACCAACATATCTCAATCTCTTTATACACGTCTACACCAATATATGTCATGCTCACATAGTCTGCTAGATGACAGTCTTGTTATACAGTTGCTATCGTTGAGTACGTTCAGCACTTAGCCAAGTAAAGGTGGCATATTGAACAAACTAACGGTCTTATATGAGGCCAAACATATTTATATTTCAAGTTTATATAACCCACTAGAAATATATCATATATATGTTATAACAGGCCGACATTAAGTTTTTGGGCTTGTTTTGGTTACTTTGGTGACAGAGCAAAGAGGCACGTAACCAATATGTTCTTTATACAAGTCAATTCAATAATCCACTTGAACACTTGAAACATGATTACTAAATAAGCGCGCTTTTAAATAGATTTTGTACGCAGTTTCACATGTATGTGTTAAAGTCTACATAGTCCGATATATATATATATATATATATATATATATATATATATATATATATATATATATATATATATATATATATATATATATATATATATATATATATATATACTGGTTACGGTCATGTTATATACTTATAAACATTAAATGGAAGGATTTTTTGGGCTACTTTGTTTCGGTAGCAGAATGGCCGTGTTACCCACAAATTCTAAACAGAAGTCAATATAAATGTGTATGTCAAGTATACATATTCTACTAGCCGAAACAAAGTACAACGCCTTAAACTTTGCAAGTGAAGCAAACGTACAAAAACTCAGCACATATTATATGCCTCAAATGTTTCAAACTCTGTGAATAATAAATATAGGAGAGAAAACATTTAAAATATTATTTGCCATACTTCATTAGACACTACTTTAACAGCCTATTGTATCATGTTGCTGCACTAACTAGTCAATTTCTAGGCACAATCAACCTCTAAAGGTTGACGCAAACAAAATTCCAAATTATTATTATTACTATTATTATTATTATTATTATTATTAAAACGCTATATAATTTGAATGTTTGACTTATCTAGTATTTTTCTGTCTTGTGTATATTTTGGAAGTAAAAGTAATGAAATTAGAATAGATGGATGATTTATTACTTTTCTTCTGCATCGGACCAACAAAAATGTCTTCTCAGTCATAATAATTCGACCATGTCACCTGAAATGTCTGAACGAT
Organism: Sinohyriopsis cumingii; assembly: GCA_028554795.2. NCBI lineage: Eukaryota > Metazoa > Mollusca > Bivalvia > Unionida > Unionidae > Sinohyriopsis > Sinohyriopsis cumingii. Next base: position 49,354,043 of record CM068832.1, read on the forward strand.
ATACAAAGTAGCCTCCATATTTTTGAGTATCATGCTCATCTTATTCTATTTCGTCGATCCAAAAAGATAAATCTATACCAATGATAATGCTTTCTGCTAAACTGGGAAGAGAAAGTAATTGTCTGGCAGAATGTAAATTAGACATTTACTGTTACCTGACTGTTTGAATGAGACATAAAAACCTATCCGTTTCTTTATAATATGGCGATCACGTTGTATATGCTATACAGTTGACGACCAGATTCCTGCCCAATGTGTGTTGTAAAAAAGATGAAGGAAATATATTATAGTGCATTCACATAGACCTCTTTCAGTTTCTCTCTCTCTCGATATATATATATATATATATATATATATATATATATATATATATATATATATATATATATATATAAAATCTCAAAAGCATTCTACAGAGATCGTGATTGAATTTTCACTGTTATTTGTGTGAAATTTTATTCGCTACTGATATTATATTTTAGACTGTTTAGTAATAATTACCAGGGTGGCCTAGTGCTGAGAGCGTTCCCCTCGGATGCGGAAGGTCGTGGGTTAGATCCCCGGCCGAGTCATACCAAAGACTTACAAAAATGATACTAACAGCTGGCTCGCTTGGCGTTCATAATTAAGAGGTTAGTGTTAGGACTGGTCGGCCTGGTCTCAGGATAATGTGGCTGGGTTGGACATCACTACCAACTGACACACTGCAGACATCGTAGCGATATGATTAAAAAAAATTAAAGCTGCGTTACAAATCCAAAATAACACACACACACACACACACACACACACTAATTATCAACTGTAAATAGATTACACGATTTCTCCTTAGAATAGTCACACACCCCACTAACTGTATGCACAATAGATTCTTCATATTGCATTTTTATATCACACCAATAAAGCAAGCCTCTTTAAGGTTTTGAGAACGTATCGATTTGCAATTATGGTTAGGAGTCCTTGAATGCTGAGCTCGGTAATGTTTACTTTGTTCTTTACTTGTAAAGTGTAATAGATTACTTGCACGTCTCCGCGAAGTTTTAATGACATCTGAGGATGATATATTGTGTTGTAAGCCAAGATAACTATGGTAGTCTGCTGAGTATGTGCTTGATAAATATATCTTTCATTGTAAACAGGAAAATCTACTGGCTCTCTGAGAAGAAAAAAAATGAGTCAGAGTTCACCTAGAATGAGAACAAAAGTTTTGCTATTCCTTAGCGAAGACGACTTTCCCTCCCTCAGTCTCACTTTCCAGTTGTTTGACTGGTTGTTTGTAGGTTCCTCTCTCTAACTCGATGCCTCTCTCTCTGTCTGTCGGTCTGTATTTAACACCTAAATTTTACGTTAAATTCAGTTGACCAGTTGCCCATAAATGCTTTTTTTTTTATATAAATCTGACTTTAAACAAAATTGCTTACTGTATATCTCTCTATAAATATATTGTTGTTGTTTTCATCATAATTTGATTGGTTCATTAGAAGGTTGTTTTTCTTCGTGTAGACGATACTTGCGACATAGAGTTATTTTTACACTAATTTTTTTCTTCTTTCTGTTTTGCGTTTTAAAAACCAACAGTTACAGTAGACACTCAATTGATTGTGAATGCAAATCAAATTTGGATTGCATATTTTAATAATCTCGATAAATTCTATGGCGTTTATTTCTTCTACATTTTTGTGTATTTATCTACCTACTTCACAAAAATCAGATCATTTCGTTACATTTTTATTAGAGGATGACCCTGATACTTGAAAAAACATTTTGTTTGTTTTACTCTTTTTAAAAAAATAAGGCTTAGAGAACTGAATGGGCAAAAATCACATACATGTTTAATTTTCATAGCGTGTTTTAAACCTTCACGATGATTAATGGTCATGAAAGAACACAATCAACACGCCTTTTTTGAAGGTAGATGTATATACTGATTGTATGCATATATATATATATATATATATATATATATATATATATATATATATATATATATATATATATATATATATATATATATATATATATATATATATATTGATGTTACAGCTTGATTAACACTGAATAAAAACAATGCCACTTACTGCACATTTTCGTCTGTAACCCGCATGAGTCGGATAGGGATAGTACGATTAAACACAGTTGCAATTGTCACTGCCATACTTACCTGTAGACTTGAATATATTTTCCTTTTTCGTAATCTGTATAGTAGTCCCACAAAGTGCTTGCATGGCATTCCTTCTGGACCACGAATCTGCTCTGCCCATGGAATGCTAAAGAGGTGACCAAAAACCAAAATTAAAACAGGTAATGTTCTCGGATAGTATGAATGCACTATATCTGTTGCTTTACACTATAGCTGCTAAAAACATTCCGGGCACTACGTTCAAAGGCACATTAATATGTCTCTACTTCTTATGATTGTGTTTTTAAAAGTTCGCATAATTGTTTCTCATGTAAAGAACCTAATTTTTGAACAAGCTGCATACAGTTTTGATCTTGGACAATCGTATGTTTCATGTAATATCCTTACCATCAAAATTACTTCTTCGTGTCTCACGAATTTGGCATATTTGAAAATGTGGTTTAAAGTGAATACTTTACGCCACTGAATACTTCTTGACTATTCTGTGAACACACACACACACACACACACACACACATCAATAGACTAAAACAGCTTATAAAGTTATATTATGGTTCACTGAAAAAAGCCTGGCTCATTGAATTTCTTCCTCGAATGTGTTAGTGGTCTAAGTAAGGTCATGGAACTGTAGTTCGCAACGAATGTTGTTTTGTTTTGTTTTGCCAAGCTATTTAATCGAAGTCCCTTTGACAATATCCTCCTTGTTCATGAATGTTGTACGTATCAATCCTCTTTCCAAAGCAGAAGCCTTCATTACGGTGGTATTTACCTGGCCCTTCACCCACATAGACCTGCATTAGATCAAGTACGCATCTGGAAGGTATCATGTCTCAGCTGCCATTGACAATAACAATGACTTTGTGATTATTGGAAAACATGTTCCGGAACCAGGTCCCAGTCATTATACTTCCGAATGATATTACAAAGTGACCTTTCCCGGAACGATTTTGTATTATTATGGTCAGGACCTAGTCAACACTTATCAATACTAAGCGGCGAGAGCAACTTAAAAAAAAAGAAAGCAACGACACTTTGTTATTATATATTAGACTAGGCTACGATTTCCTGTTTGGGAATATCACAACAATTTGTGCTGGTGACGTCATTGTTGTACCTGCACATTTGCCGTCGTTTATAAGCATCCAACGTTTGAACGTCTATCTCGAATGGATTAATATTGATGGTAGCCTGGTAAATTGCTACCCTATTGCTCTCTAGGAAGTTGTTTACTTGGATAATGAAAAGTACGAAGAAATGCGCATCATGTCCTACTAGAGTCTGCAATGTTGCAAGCATCGAGATGGGTTCTTCCAGGAGTAAACGGTAAAAATTTTCGTCTCACAACATAATTTCTTCAACCTATTAAATTGCTTGGTTGTTTTAGCTATAGTGGAGACGAAACCCTAAGGGAATAAAAATGTCCCTGGTTTGGCCCGGTTATGTCGATATCCTCTGATTCAATGTCGGTGTTAGATGCGATTAATGATCCTCTAACCTGCACTCTGACCGGAGATCTCTCGGTGATTGGATATTGGGTTATGAATTTGTTGGTCCCCATTGCTAGCTAGGACACAGTCGGTGTAGACTGTCTTTTTGATGTGGCTTCTGACAACATTCCGGCTACATACTACTTGGATATAGATTTGGTTACCGTCCGTGAAGTCAAGATAATCACAATTATATAACAGATCATATATGCCTGGGCAAAAAGGGATGAGGTGAGTGTTTCTCTATACAGAAATTCTAATAACACCTACCCCAGTTGTTTGGATCGAAACATGCTCGTTAGCTACGTTCGTCTTCCATACAATGGTGATGTGATCTAAAATAGATATAGCATCATGTTGTGGTCTCTATAACAGTTTCTCTGTTCGTTGGTGTGCTATCAACATGGAACATAATTTGGATGGGCATAACGGTAAAAACTATTTAGGTTTTATCTAAAACATACCGGCCTGTATATGCACCTGGTGACGCCGTCAGCGATGGAGCAGTTTTACATGATAATGCTATTACAACCAGCTGACCTCGAGTTGGCATGACCACACCAAGGATCAAACTATCAGTTTTTATTCAATGATTGATTGGTTATCTGTTAGAGTATGCAAGGGTATGTTAATGCCTTTTCGACAAATATATTGATTGATAAGTGGGACAAACTTATTATCAAAGTTAGCGTCTGCTGTCATTTGGTCCATCACCCCGTCGGCAAATTGCATAACCTCATCAATGCAGTCGGTATCCATCACATATGTAATAAATTTAATATTAACCAAAACGCTAAAGATGGTTTAATAATAGTATGGATATATGTGAAATGCTGCAAACTGAATTTTATTTTTAGCCGCAAATGATATTGATGTTGTATACACAGCAGAATTTGGAAGACCGGTGTCGGGTTCATTACGCTTTATTACATATGGACCGGGCTACCTATTCACAAATGCTGTTATTTGACTCATTACATTTAAATAACTGGATATATTAAATAAATACGATCCAGACTCACGCGCTGTTAAAATGTTAGATTTAATTTCATCAAAACCATTTACATTATGAAAAATAATTCCCTCATTTATTATTTTATCAACATTGATCGCATACAGTTTCTTTAGGACGGCTCATTTAAATTTGACATTGTTATCTTGAATGTCATTATTAGACGTTCGCAGTTAACCAGATTGATCTTCAAAAACCAAAAACAGCCGGATCAACACCAACAAAAGCGCGATCAGTAAACTCAGCAAAAACCGCTCTTAAGGCAAATCTACTAAATTCCACATCCGTAACGTGTCTTCGAGATGAGTAACATACGTAAATGTTAACAAGCATTTATTTAATATATAAAGTACTTTAATGTGAAACCAATAAGTGCTTGCCGTGTCGGTGGACGCTTCAGAGAACAAAACGCTTCCACCGCATTTTGCATCATTTAACCGAGCTTTTACTGGTATGGTCGAATAAAACGTGCGTTGTGATCCATGCCTGGTTAAAAATTATTAACTGGAACTTGTGTTGCACGTCCATACTAGTCAAAATAAAAACTAGGTTAACGTTTCACCGCGTATGCTACCCAGTGAGTGCTAGGTTATGGTCTAATATCCAATTTGGAATTATTGATGAAAGTTAATTTAGCATAAATATACCGCGAACATTTTTGGCTGATTGTGCCATCGTGAGTAAATCAATAGTGGTCCATGGACGGGTCAACGGCGTTTAGTTCCGCGACCTGGTATTTGACAATTTGTTCCGGTAATAGCAGGCTACTTCCTCTTAGATGTGTCCTCCAACAGTCTTTTTCAGCGCCGTGCCAGATGCATTTCCGACAGCTTCTAATGCCAAAGCTTTTACAATCGCTGGAGCCGCTGCAGCCAAGAGTGCTGCAATCGCTCAAAGAACTGAAAATATTCCACCATTGGATAAGTTTATTGTAACTGTGGTATTGTTTTTTTTAAACCACATTTAGATGAGCAAGTCGTGTTTGGTTAAAATATATGGGGACATTTCCAATTCAGTTTTTGCTGGAAAAACTTTCAATGTGACCACGCAATTGCTTTGTTTTGCTTTTTTGTATTTCCTCAAGTTGATCTTCACTAAGGTCGACCTTTATATATCGATAGGTTATGTTTTAAGTACGACTTTCAATAATATAATTTTCACAGGTGCACAGGTGTCCCTCCTCGGCCAACCTCACCTTCTAACAACAGATTCTTGTCGGAAAGTATCACATCATAACATCGTAAACCACCAGCAGCATCGCAAAAACGTGCGTGACAATATATGTCAAAAACGGATTGTTTGAACAACTCTAGATGTTCCATTGAAAAGTAATAAATCGGATAGAGTGTCATGAAGTCGTCTGGTGAAAATGAAAACTAGTGTCCATGATTTGATTCCGGTCCATATACGACCACAAAATGTGATACGCACGCGCTATATGATTGGTTCTAAAGTTAAGCACAATTTCTTCGGAAATTTCGCGATGGCCGTTTAACCGCAACAAAACATCGGTCACTACTAAGTTGTCCGTTATCTCACACTATTCTTGCTCATTTCCTAGATTTACAGTTCGAGACGCCATAAACATGAGCGGTGTTACGGTTTGATTGTGTTGAGTGTTTATTTGCCATGTAAACTGTCCCACTTCGAATGTTATTATTTTAACGCATACAGAAACTGCTTGAATCATACATTACTAAAATAGTGCAGCGGCATATGCACAGATGCCATTATTGTTGACATTTTAAAGGTGAATGGCCCCGAAATTTCTGATACAGTTACAAGACTAAATGACAACTAACTATAAGAAGAACAAATAACATGATTCTGAGACAAGATGAACTGAGAGCTAAATAACCTCTTTTGGTAATAGTAATGGTATACAAATGGACAATTTAAGCTGGTTCTAATCAACAATGCTAAAACATTACTGTACCACATGCACATAGGCTATGCTGTTTACATTATGGATAAGAAATGTCCAAAATATAAGGAATGTGATGATTCGGTTAAACGGGGAGAGATTGAGCAAATGCACAATAATACGAATTTGATAATACGTGGTATCACATTCCAACTGGGATGGGGCGGCTAACGGAATGGTCCTACTGCAAATGGAGACTAGAAACGTGTCCGATTTAAAACCGAGCCATTTGGGAGTTATTGTCACTAAAGGTAATTATGCCATTATAACGAATGACGAAAGTTAAATCGGTAAAAAAGAGGCTATCACATTTTTAAAAAAATAATTCATTTTACTACATGGAAATTAATGAAGTCGTCGTATCATCCAGCCCTATTGTGTGGCTATTACAGCTAAACGTTATGTACGTCTATGAGAAATGATTTTGATTAACATTGTATCTAGTTAATGTTTACACCATATCATATTTGTATTTCAGATACGATATCGGAAGTTTATGCATTGGGCTTTCTGCTAGTGTTTGGTGCTATATTGATCTTCGTCATCATGAAATACCGCCAGTGTAAGTTGAATAAAGTTAATGCTCTCAAATCATTCGCTTAAACAGATAAGGCTATGTTGTTAACATATTGGGCTCATGACGAGAAATGTATGGGTTTGATTCCCACAATCCGATCTGCTCGGATCGACTAGTATTAGTTTCCTCGCACAAGGATTTTAACTTTTCTTTCCCAATATAATCTTCAACGAGTCTGTGTTGTCCACCCAAAACCTCTCTCACTCACTCACTCTCTCTCTCTCTCTCTCTCTCTCTCTCTCTCTCTCTTCTTTCTCTAACATAATTTTGGCAGCTAATTGACGTCAGCATCGTAATGATTCAGAGGGGAAAATCATGCATTGACACCAGTGACATATAAGTTGTTTGTTCACGGTTAAAGTACACCAGTTTTTATGCTACAAGTATGTAATAAATTCATTAATTAAGTTATTTTCCAAGATACCATGAAGGGTGCCAGCTTGTGAGCATTCTGTTTCGTGCCCTCACCAGCGAGTTTCACCACCAAAAACACTCTGAAAACGAATTATAAAGCAGTAAATCTGAATGAGATATAAGTGCGTGTAGGACAAGGATTATGCCCGATTCATGTATACTTTGTATTGTGATTAAATTATGCACCCCCCCCCCCAAAGAAATAGACATGTAAATATGTATACAGTTAATGTATACAGATGTATGATATGGTTGATGATGTGTACGAACATGTGATCATTAAAAAAAAGGACTCCTGATTTAAGAAAGGAGCAAACAGTGCTCATTCTCCATTCTCTGCAACGCAGTTAACACTTCAGTCATCCAAGATGTTGCACAGATATTTAAGTAGATAAAACTCTTCAAACTGGTATAGACTATATTTCACGTACTTATTCTAATAATTTCCAATGGTCATGTTTTTGAGCTATTTTAAGTTTTTACAGTCATGGAGCTGTTAAGTAATACAGAGTACAGAGCGACATTATATTTTGGCAGAATCAGATTAGTGTTGACAGCAGTGGCTTACACTGAAATTACTTATTGGTATCTTAAAAACCAAAGTGTGCAGATCTTAGTCCATGCTGTTTATAAATGTCAGGTTTGTTTTCAAATATATTATATTTTTTTTCTGCGCAATTCTATCTGTTGAACAAGTATTTCAGGTACTCAGTGAACTCTATTTTGGGCAAAGTGAAGTACTAAATAAAAACGTATATAACATATAACCATTAAGAAAAGCGAGCAAATAATACAAATTAAATAAAAATAACATTTTGTTAATTTACTATATGTCATAGGATATTTCTCCAAAATCTTCACACGTATTCATCTATATTACAAGGGTTATATGTATTCGCCAATCAGCAAAAGTAGTAGAGTTGATCAGATTCGATAAATACGTAAATAGTTACATTAATTACACAATGTAACACATTTTTATGTTTTTTGTTGCTGGGAAGTAAGTGTTATTTCCTAACTGCTTTTGTCTCAAAAATATCGAAAATGGATATAATTTGCCACAAACTTAGCTTTTGTGATCAGGACAATGATATTTTGAAATTTACATATGTTCCAGGACATTCCAGATAGATTCATTGCTGATTAAACCTGAAGTTAATTCTAGAACTTTCTAGAACTTACCAGTAATATAAATAGCAGTATAAATACAAGGGCCTTAAGCCCAACAGATAAGTTTAGTTCCAGCTGCCTAAGTGGATACTTATCTGCATTTTCTGAGATGTCATCAAGAGGCTGACGCATTTTTATGTCTGCCTCTAATTTATCAAGACAAGAGCGAACAAGTACTCCGTGGAAGCATTTCCTAAGAGGTGTGAGACCTACAAGGCATATTTGGGCATGCCTGTCGGGGATCAAGACAAAACCTGGCCACCTCCTTTCATCTGCGAGCACTGCAAAACGACTCTGGAAAAAAAATGGACAATTGTTGCTCGGAATTTTGTGCTATACAATTTTTTAATATTTTAAAAATTGTACACGATTTTATTTTAATATGTTTTACAATTTTCAATGTTATTGCAAAAATATATCATCTATAGAAAATCTCTTACACATTAGTCATGGATGAAATAAATGTATTTTTGTTGGACGGTACAGTGGGAAAAATAGCGCCATGCCATTCGCTATCCCAAGAATTTGACAGAAACCCACTAACCACTCAAGCAACTGCTACTTCTGCATGGTGGACCCTTCCAAACGTATGGCTGACAAGAACGTATGGCTGGCAAGAATGCACCTGCTATGACGTATCTGGACCTTCCAGCATCCATCGCATAATGCCCCATTGTCCTGAGCTCCCCTTACCCACTCCTCCGGAGAGAGATCAGCCGACTTTGGAAGAGAGCAGCAAGTCAGAGAGCGAGGAAGAAGTTGTAGATCCAGAGAACAATTTCAGAGGTGGAGCTGAGGAGAGACATCCATACTACCCCAACCAAAAAGACCTAAGGGACTTGATCAGAGATATTGTTCTCACCAAGTCGAATTACGAGCTTTTGACGTCTAGGCTCCTCCAGTGGAACTTATTGGATGAAAGTGTGAAAGTCGCAGACATGAGGAGGCGTCAACAAGACTTTTTCAGCTTCTTCACCCGTCAAGATGGATTCTGCTTCTGCCACAATGTGACCAGTCTGTTCAAGGCAATCGGAATCGCCTGTAACCAGAATGAGTAGCACCTCTTCATTCACAGCTCATCCAGGAACCTCAAATCCGTGCTGTTCATTAATGGGAACAAGTACCCGTCTCTTTCCCTGGCTCACTCGGTGCAACTCCAAGAGGATTACAACAGCATTAAGATCTTACTGGACGCTTTGAAATATGATGAGTACGGCTGGGAGGTCATCGAAGACTTCACAATGGTTGCATTCCTGATGGGTCTCCATGGCGGTTTCACCAAGGTTCCTTGTTATCCTTGTCTTTGGGACAGCAGGTACACCAATGCATACTACCACAGGCGAGACTCGCCACAGCGGACCGCGTTTTCTGTGGGGAGGATCAACGTCAAGTGGGAGCCTCTGGTGGACCCCAGGAAGGTGCTGATACCACCACTGCACATCAAAATGGGCCTTATGAAAGAATTTATCAGAGCTCCAGAAATGGAGTCGACATTCTTCAAGTATCTTCAGAACGTCTTCTGTAAGCTTTCCGAGGCAATTGCCAAAGCCGGTGTCTTCGTCGGACCACAGATAAAGAAGATCCTGGAGTGCAGCGAACTCCCCAAGAAGCTCACTAGTAAAGGGAAAGAGGTTTGGAACAGCTTTGTTACAGCGGTTCGAGGCTTCCTGGGCAATCACAAGGCCGAAAATTATGTGGTTGAGACTGATGATTAACTACAGCACAATGGGCTGGAAAATGTCCCTCAAAGTCCATATCCTTGATGCTCGTCTTGATAAAATCAAGGAGTACATGGAAGCTTACTCGGAGGAGCAAGGCGAACGCATCCACCAGAATGTATTGGATGTTGAACGACACTACCAAGAACAGTATAACGAGAACATGATCGAAGACTACATTTGGGGGCTGATTTGTAACTCAGAACAAAACCTACTCACCTCTAAATCTGTTGTGGTAATTTTGTATTATTTCAGTATAAATCGATGTTCATTTTGATTCATTTGTTGTTTTTGTTCTGAGTTTAAATGAACAACAAGACACAAATTCGCCCGTTTTCTCAATGGAAATAGGTAAATTTCCAAATAACGCTGTCCTGCTCACAGAAGCCATTATCTATACTTTCTAGGCATACGCAATTACAAAATAACACTACCCGGGAACAAATATTGTGCTACATAGTGTTACGTTTCTCCATTAGTCATAATTTTGAAATACATATGTAATGTTATGGATTAATTTACCCAATATTTATTGTCATCTGCGGAATCCCGTTACTGAGTAGAGATGTTACCGTTCACATCAGAGTTGTACATGTATACAGTAACATGCCATGTGGACCATTGGAGCGTTTCTCCGTAGTATGTTCTTAAAATGTTTTTAAAATATGACAAACTTGTTCATCAATGGATTAATTTGTCTTTTCTTCGTGCAGGCAAGAGGCAATGTCAAGAAACACTTTCACGAGACAATTCCCTGGAAGTAGATGAAGGATCGGTCAGCTACGTGGTTGTTTTGTCATAGCTTGAAAGTCAAGGAAAACAATGAACAATGTCACGGAAAGAACATGGGCCACATCAAGTGTTATGCAGATTACCATAACAATAATTCGTCCATTGTCTCGTATCCGAGCCCATAAATGGGATCAATTGTTAAGGACTCAACCTTCTCCATCGCTTATCTTACTCGTTTCCTGAAGAAGTTTATGACTCAGTAGACTGATAAGAATATCGAAACATAAAGTCCGTCAATTATGTACATTTTGGGGGGGGAGAAGATCTGCAAAAAATTGGAGGCGTATTATTGGCAGATACATTTTATCACCATTTTAGAGTGCATATAATATATACAATGTCGCACGTGCAAAATCTATATTGAAATTCTTCTAAGACAATATAGTTTATTATGGCTGAGTATTTTTACTTCTAAATTTGTTGCTAAATTTTCTTTGCATATTATGAAGAAGTCTGGTATAAAATGCACATCTTTCAAATAAAGAACACCAATCTACTACATACCCATCGACACTGTCAAAAGTAGAAATATATTTGGGATACGAGTGTCACATAGTCAACGGACGGAAATAAAGACAATGGTTTATTCTAGGCAACTTTTTGTCGTTGCTGCACATCTATGATGTTGCACGTTACTGTATGACAATGTTTTTAAAAATGCCACAGAGACATTTGTTGAATTGTAAGCTCAAATAAGATAGGAGTCACTGGTATTTCTTATCGATTACTATGCCTTTAAAAAATTAAAAAGACGTAGTAAAATATATAATCTTAAAAACGATTAGTCAGAGAATCGTGTCACCTCAAACTCCATATCAAAATTGACAATTGTAAAAATTTAGCATTTCAGCTCCTGAAATTTAACACTTTTCTGTTGCATCCGTTTCTTTGACAATGTCACGTGTTATATCGTTTAACTGTTGCATACAAACACATTGAAGTCCCAGAAATGTCCTCCGTAGTAATGTTAGCAATCGCAAGTCATTTTATATTTTTCTTGTTCTCTTCTGTCTTAAGTGGAAAATTATATTTTGAGGTGCATAGTTTTTTATTGTTGCTGGTTGGGAAGTCTCTAGACTTTGACCAAAGTAAAATGTAATGTTATATTTAGTATCATACCGGTCAATAGAAGAATTATAATAACGTGATTCGTTTAAAAGCCATCACCAATCGTTCAGCCATCTTTGATAAAAGTAAAATAAAGAGTATTTTCACTGTAGTATCATATTTAATATTTTAATTGTATCGCTTGAAAGATTCCACTGATTGCATTTTGAATTGATGTAACGTTTTCCTCATTTTACCTTCATTACACTCTTTGTTGTGCCGCTGGGGCCTCAACTGGCCGAGTGGTCTAAAGCGCTCTTCGTTACGGATCACTTCCATCTCACCTCTGTCTGCGTGTTTTTGAGTCTCGGATTCAGCCAATGTGGTTATGTGAAAAAGCTTGCCAGTAGCTTCTCGTGGGTCGTTGGTTTTTTCCTGGGTTTTCCTGGGTTCTTCCTCCAGCATTAATACTGGTCGCCGTGTATTGCCTATTGGCGCTAAACCCTAAGACAAAAACATTGTTGTGCCCTTTCCTGTCCTCTTTATTTGGCATGCCTCTGTCTCAACAGTATTTTGTTATCTATTTCATTTCAAAATGATTTTAACCACGTGTTAGTAAGTTTCAGCATCATCTTGCAATTAAGTTTATTTCGTATTTAAATTTATCTTAATTTAGTTAAAAATTCCCGTGTGAAATAAAGTGAGGATAGTCAACATAAAAATGAAGTTTTAAAAAAAAGTCACACTACACAAAAGCGATAAAAAGATTGGCGTATAGATAGACATTTTGTGACTGAGTTGTTTGTCGTATACAGTCTTACTGTTCAGATCAGGTTTTAAATTAATCAAATTGAACAATTAATGTATGGAAAGATTACCGAGTACGTATACAATTGAATTCCAGATATACAAATACATATTTTCAAGATCCCATCAGTCGGAAAACAAAATGCTATTAAAATACTATTTCCATGGCTGAGCCACGATTAATTATACCGGATATTTATAGTAACAGTGAAGGAATATTCAAAAAAGGATGTCGGTGGCAATCACATGATCCTATATTAGCAAATGTAGCAAAGATTAATGATCAAGGGTTGTCGTTACTCTCATTTCTTGCATTATTGTTTTCTGTGTTATATTGATACTTATATGTAAGTACTTATATTTGGGACGTTGTTGACGCTACAATGTTGCTTGCAATGGTGGCATTTTTCCTTCAAATTGAACGGGTAGCATGTATTCCAAAATAACTGTGGTAAGCGAGTAAATCTATATCTTTCTGTCTGCATGTATATCTTTCTGTCTGACCGTCTGTGTATGTATGTATGTATGTATGTACGTATGTATGTATGTGTGTGTGCATGTATGTATGCGTGTGTGTATGTGTGTATCAGTGAATGTATATGTGTGTATGTATGTGTAGATGTATGTATGTATGTATGTATGTATATATATATATATATATATGTATGTGTGTGTATGTATTTGTGTATGTAGACAGTAGAAACACATTTACCGAAATATTATAGTGTAATGTCTATTATTATAATGTCTTCAAATAGCAGTGTTGCAAATAGTCTTAAATGTTCCAAGCACGATCATGACCTGTAATACTAAAAATAGCATCAACTCAATGCCAATGTTATTACACTATTAGACAAGTTGAGAGGCAGTTGATACTGGTGGCTATCACTAGCATGATTTTGTTTTTTGTGCGTCGAGTTGTAGGAAATGGTGGGTATTTGTAACCACTCTCAACACGCGCAAAGTATTTGTAAAATTAATTTCTCACACTGCAGAACGATTTCTCTGTCAAATCTGTGGAAACCACTGTTTAAATGCACACAATCCTGCCAAATGGGAGAAGACACGAATACTTAATGAACCTTCCCATTGCCCCTCAAACCCATTTCGAATAGATCCTTTACCCTAAAATGAGAAATGTACTTATAATCTGAAAGGTTTAAAATAAAGGAATCATTTCTAAGAAAATACTCCTGTAACAGCCGGTTACAACGTTACATAAGATATGTTAATAAGTCATGTTTGAAATGACAATACGAATTCTTTCGTAAGTTTGTGGTCACTTCACGTGTAGCAGTCGGTATACATGAAAATTGGTAGACAGGAGTGTACGTTGTTGTATGAACTTGCAATGGAGTAATCAAACGCAAAATATTTTATTCGTCATTGTCACATATAATATTTACTGTCTCATTGAATCACATAGTATCTCTTTAACAACTGTATGCTGATGACACCCAAATATACCAATCTACCCACCCAACTGAAGTTGATGCTACCATCCAAGGTGTAGAGAGGTGCATTTCTAATGTGAAATCATGGATGACATCTAACAAGCTGCAGATGATTAAACTGAGGCCATTGTGATTACAACACAAAGACTTTCCAATTCACATCCTTTACCTCAAATAATAAATATCAGCAACACCAACATTAAATTCACACAATCAGTACGAAACCTAGGTGTTACTCTGGACAGTACTCTCACATTGCACCAACATGTCATGAACATATGCAAGGCTGCATATCATGAGCTGAGACGCAGCAGCTCCATTCGCAAATATCTTTCAGTTGATGCCACTAAAACACTTATGTGTTCATTAGTTCAAGACTGGATTATTGTAACTGAATTATGTCTGGTTCATCTCAATATCTGCTCCAAAAACTTCAAAAAGTTCAAAACACAGTTGCTCGGATCATACTTATAGTACCATGATCGGAGCACACCTCCCCGCTGCTCTGTACCATTCACTGGCTATCCATTCGATCCAGAATCAAACACAACATTTGTTCTCTGTGCTACGTTTCACTGAGGGACTTTAGTCCAACGTACCTATCCGACCTCACCCATGTGTATACACCAGTACGATACTTACGCTGCTCTTCTGACAATCGTATACTCACTAATCCCACTATGAAAACAAAGTCATATGGACAGCGTTCTTTTGCATACCAGGGCCAAGCAACGTGGAATGAATTGCCCACTAAGCTTAGACACAAAGACACAGTGATCCCATTCAAGAGTGCTCTCAAAAGTCACTTATCTCGACTGCAAGAACAAACTTAAAGACCTAATAATATTTCCTACCTTAAATATTCTCAGCATAACTTTTTTAAATGTTTTCTAATTTCATGGTGTTTGTTTTTTGTAATCATATCATTACATATATTTTTTATCTTATAGATGTTGTCTAATGTTGTAAAGCGCTTAGAGCTTCTAAAGATTAGGCGCTATACAAAGTCCTCATTATTATTATTATTAGTATTATTATTAACATAGGAAACGAGACATTGTTTATCCGAGGACCTGACCAACTGTCATGGTATGCTGTTATGGACAGCAGCACGAGAAGCTTGTGACAGCATGTCATCTGTCATTCTTCCCGGTATGCGAGCTGCACGTGCTCTTGGAATGCTGCATGTTGGAGAATTCGCCTGGATTGATGGAAAACAATACAGTTTCTGCCATGCAAAGAGTAAACTAAAGATTCTTTCTTTGTTTTTGTTATACTCTGCTCAGCAACAAATGAACGGCATATAGAAGCGCATTACATCTGTTCGGCCGTCTGACGTGACACTTTTGCTTCCGGAGCATACCCTTATTATTTTTAACTAATGATTATGAAACTAGTAATGATACTAGTAAAACCTCTGGATAAACTAAATGAAGTACAAAACCTCTAAAACTATGGAATGGATGCAGATATCTGCAGGTGTTGACAGACTAGGATCTTGTGGAGTATAGATACATCAGGTTGTAGGTGATGGCAGACAAGGATCTCAAGCAGTCTGGTTACAACAGGGTGTATAGGGTGATACATCAGGGTGCAGGTGATAACAGACTAGGATCTAGTAGACGTTTGATACATCAGGGTGTGGGTGATGACAGACTATGATCTAGTGGCGTATTGATACATCAGGGTGTATGTGATGGCAGACTAGGATGTCATTATTTCTGTTTAAATCAGGATGAAATTGATTACATAGCAAAATCTGTAGAAATTGTAGATTGTGTACTGTAGATGGTATTTATGTTAGTGAAAATAAATTTCTCTTTATTGTCAAATATCCAGCTTATAGGTATCATAGACATACATTTAGTAGGCTTATAAATAATATACATGCCCATAGAACTGTCAAAAGTCATTGTCCAGAAATATTTAGCTTAGAACTGTGTCAAAAGTCATTATCCAGAAATATATTTAGCTTAGAACTGTGTCAAACGTAAATATCCAGATATATTTAGTTTAGTACTGTGCCAAAAATAATTATCAAGAAATATTTAGCTTATTGCTGTGTCTAAAATAATTATCCAGAAATATTTAGCTCATAACTGTGTTACAGGTAAATTATTCAGCAATATTTCACTTAGCACTGTGTTAAAGGTAATTATGTAGCAATATGCAAACTATTTGTGTCCTACTTTTGTCATATATTTAATGTGAGAATACGATTTGAGTGTTATATTTTTATCTGGTTATGACAATGTTTATAAAGTTTATTTTTCTATAATTATCCAATGAAGTTTATTGGGTATTTTTAAATTGAAGATGTCCTCTTACAATTGAATAGAATGGACAAATTGATCCATCAGATGTGTTCCTCAGATATTTCTAATTATTTATATATGACAGCATATGTTGTGTGGGCCGTAGACCTACATTTATCATTACTAAATAATTACATACTTATCATTGGACCGCCCCGGTGGCCTGGTGATTAGAGCATCCCCTCGGAAGCGGGAGGTCGCGGGTTTGAATCCCGGCCAAGTCCTAACAAAGACTTATAATAATGGCACTAACAGCTGCCTCACTTAGCGATCAGCATTAAGAGGTAAGTGTTAGGACTGGTCGGCATGGTGTCAGGATAATGTCAGGATAATGTGACTGGGTGGGACATCATGCTACATGTCTGCGGCATGATGCCCCAGAGGTAGACATCACTGTAAACTGCCACACTGCAGACATCATAGTGAAAAATGTTAAATCTGTGTTAAAATCCAAATCACACACACACACACACACACACACATCTCCTTACCATTTGATATGCAGCTTAAATATCATTAATTTAAAAAAAATGTATGTATGTATGTATGACATTCTTTCTCTGATATTCTCTGCAAAATGATTAATATTAATATATATTTGGAAGCTACCTAACTTCCCTGACGTTGACTGCTTAAAAACTGTCAGAATGATTTCTTCTATTCTGTGCCGCATCATATATATGAAGTGATGAATTGCTTTAAGACAGAACTTTCCTAATGAAATTTGCATGTAAAACTTTTCAGTGCTAATAGGTTTCGGTTTTAAGTACACTGCATGCACTTGGATCAAACTTATCTCTACTTTATCACATTGTGTAATAAATTTAACAGCAGTTTGTACATTGTTTTAAATGCAAAAGCATACGACAGCAAGACAAAAGGGAAATGCAGATATGTCACAGCAAGGAGGCAGGACACAAGAAAACACATGACTTACATTTGCAACTCAGGTAAGAGCGATTCGTACAGCAACAATTATACATGAAGCGAAATTTTGTATTTATTTGGCAATCTATTTTAGCCCAACGGGTTTTAAGTTTAAGCAAAAGAAGGCTTTGACATACATTGCTTTGATGCACTCTTTCATTAATAATGAAGAAATATATAGTCAAGGAAGTGTAAATACTATGTCAAACGGTTCTGCTTTTGTATCAAGACCCAATGCCGTTTATTTAGAAGAAAGTACCATGTTTGTTACTTGCCGTCTATATACTGTTTTGTTGTTCACTGAGAAGAAGCAAGAAGCTGACAATAGTAGATTTCTAGTTCAGGTATCATCCTCTTACCTTTAGCTAATAATAAAATCTATGGCGAACAGACCCGTACGACTTGGGCTGTGCATGTATGCATTAAAACAATTCCTAGTACATACAAAACCATATGACTTGTACTAGCTGTGCATGTAGGTATTAATACAATTACTAGTGCGAACAAAACCATACGACTTGCACCAGCTGTATAATAAAGTGTGAAAATGTTCACACTAAAAATCCGTAGCTTTAAAATACGGTCCAGAGCATATGTTTAGTACAGGCGAGAACATTTGGTTTATTAGAATTTATTAGTTTCCCAATGTCCGAACTTACAACCCTGATAACATATATTTTATTTTAAACAATGATTAGAAACTGTGATAAATGAATGTTGTTATGCTAGGAAGTGATCAACTTGTCTCGAAAACAATTACATCATAATTCTATGATTGTATATACATTAAAAGTTATATCATATTTAAGGATACTTCTCGATTTAGTCACATAGTGCAATGAACGAATAACAGTTTCTGACTGTTCACTATCCGGGATGATTTAACTTATATATGTGTGCACTGTCCTCTGGTTTGTTCGTCGGAAATGTAGATATTTTTTTACGTTTCACGCCGACGATCAATATGTAACAAAAGATGCAATGGTACCCTATCCTGATGCCATCAAACAATGTATGAAGTCAAAGACCTCTTTGTTAGTGGTGAAAAACTTCATCCCACCCATGGTTGTTCCATTAAACAGGACAAATTGGATAGGGAATTACAATGACAGTAGCATAAACAGCAGTTTGAGTATGTATTAGTCTGTATCATTTGTAAAAAACGTGGGATCCTTAGAATATATGCTGCTCTTCTTTAGAATTTATGAAATCTGTATTGGTGTCATAAGAAGAATGTCTGATAATGCTGTATCGTTGTGGCATCAAGTGCGTGGTTTGTTTTATAGGAGTCATTATCCGCTAAAAACTGTGATTCATCAATTCTAGACAGTGTCCACCTAATAATGAGGATAAACCAATATATGTTTAGATAAAATGTTCCAAAGTCAATGTATCAAGAGTTCCCTGACGCCTACAAAATACAAATTTCGTTTTCATATATATTCAAAACCTGGGAAATCCATACAATACAAAGTTGAGAATGCCAGGATGCAAATAAGCCACAAGACAAAGTAAACGCATGCATACCATTTAAATTTTGAATTAATGATATTGTTGAGTTAGCGCCTTAAAAATGGTTACGTATTCAAAGAAATAGTTCTCAATTTCTCATTCCGCACCACGTCGTCTGATGAAAATCATACTGTTATATGTGACGCGAGTAAGTATGTCATTAAGTTAAGGTTCAGTGTGTTGATGGTACAATTTAATCCAAGCATCAGGAACCATCTACACGCACACACACATGCTTACACACATCTACAAATACATATAGACGCATCTACACGCACACACACAAATCTACAAACACATGCACACGCATCTACACACCTTCGCACACATCTTCAAAAACATAAACACACACCTTTGACCCCTTGATGAGTTAATATTGCTAACACTAAAGTCTTATTTAAATTGTTTCAGTATCACACAATATGAATTTCATTCGTACAGGAAAGGTGAAAAGAAAAATAAGTTAACTTACTTTAGACGAAATAGTTTAATTTCCATCCTTTACAGGTGGGTTCGATACTGCTTTAACGTTAACAACTAGAGATGAAATGATGCCGAGGCTTGATGACATGAAGTCTAGGAAATTTTCGAACGGCGATAGTAAGAATAATGACATTTCAATGGTCAGTTAATGTTGCTCCAAAACTATATTTTGTGTTTGCATGAATTCAGTGAACTTGATTCACCTATGCATTTATGTCCTCCTGTTGATGAAAACGGCAGCAACTGCAGTTTGCTTTGGTTCAAGTACCTTGTTGACTCACTCGGCACACATTTGCCATTTCTAAAGAAAGTATCTGCATCAGATAATGCGTGGCTATAGGAAGTACTTCACAGTGTACATCATTCGCTGTCCAAATACACAATCGAAACTTCTTGAACAAGATTACCATAAAATGTCCAGGCATTACGTGTACTTATGGCAGTGTTTTAAAAGACCGGTAAAATAGTCTCACTCGTTAAATTCAATTATTTGCCCATAAGAGAGAGAGAGAGAGAGAGAGAGAGAGAGAGAGAGAGAGAGAGAGAGAGAGAGAGCGAGAGAGAGAGAGAGAGAGAGACAGAGACTGTAGCGATTACGTATATAAAATAATGTCATAAACGTCGTATCACTCGTTTTCGGCAAATGAAAAAGTTCTTAATATATAGTTCAATCGAATTAATTTTGATAGAGGTTTCGCCGGACGGAAAAAAATAAACATGATGTTGCTACTGAACGTTCATGTGCAAGATGACCATATAGCAACAAATAAATCTGGTGAACTTGACTGATTGTTCGCTAATGTTGTGCAACATGGAAATATACAAAATTGTGCTAAGATAAGCTTATGGTTGGGGACTATTGCATCTGCGAGTAAAGTAATGGCTGTGAGATTTCATTTTGATTAGAATCATATGTACTCAATGTTTAGAAAGTGCTATTTTTGTATTTCAGATTTGATATTCATCTCATCGGGCTTGACGTGTGGGGTATTACTTGTGGTCATAGCCATCATCGTGCTTTACCGGAAATGGAAGTTGAATCAAAATATTCCATATCTGAGCAAAAGACGACAACGGAGTTGTGCTGTACAGTAGGTCTTTCTTTGTCTTTGTCCCTCTCTCTCTGTGTCTGTCTGCCTCTCTCTCTCTCTCTCTCAGTAGTTCAGTCATTAAATCTGCGACAGAAGGGTTCGGTTTTGATTACCACCATCTGATCATCGGTTATCCACTATTATAATGTATCCCTGGGCAAGGAGGTTTACTAAAAATATCACGGCACGATTCAACCTTCAAAGTGTTACAGTGCTGTACAGTACCGAATCGTAACAAGCGAAACTGCACGCCTCTTTTACGATTTTAATATTTTATCGACGTCACAATGAGCAAGAATGGCAATGATGAAAGGTACAACTATACACATGTGCCCCTGGTATATAGGCTCTTTTATCATGGCGACGGGAAAATAAACATATGCCTAAAAACGAAGATATACGCTAATTAATAATGTTTTATGCTTTAAGGTACGACCAAAGGTCAACCAAAGAAAATTCGAAGCGATATACATTTATAAACCTTAATGAAAATTTAAAGCGAAATATTAGTCATAGTATCTAGGCCTCTCTGAATGAATCATTAAAATATATATTTCTTTATAGGCCGGTATGAATAAAGCTACACACGATTTGCCCTTTGGTAGGCAACCGCCATCGCAATTTTCACTACAAATATATTACTCCTAAAAATGTACTTAATAACGTTAATTAGTAAACAGGATTAACACCTGACCTACGTGCGCTCTTTGACGCGATTAAAACATGTAGATGTTAATAACTACATTATAAAGTAAGTGTGATTGAGTTGACGTATACATATTTGTTACAATCAAATAAACGACTTAAGGTTTAGACACTTTACCAGCAATACTCCTTGTCGATGTACAGCTACATCGTTAACGCGCCAGTTTACCAAGACTGTTTGCAAATATTGAAACAAACCCCACGTACAACGGTGAAAAATATTGTTTCGAATACAAGCCCTTCTATTTTAGTTTGTCTTTGATTTGGTGATACTGCTAACAGACACATAGTACAAAGTGCCATACTATTTTTGCAGAATCAACGCAAGTGGGAAGGTAAATGCAAATACGTTTCTTGGCATTTTAGAAATCAAAATAAAGTTATTAAATCTGCTTTTAATTTTCGTGTCTAACGTTAACTATGCACATTATTGTATGAATGTGCAATACATATTAAACAAGCATTTAATTCGAATGATAAAAAATATATCTCAGAAAATTCAACATTGTATATAATAGCATTTACCCAATTCCCATAATAAATGGAAATACATGAATCCAACTAATCAAATAGCTATTCATTATAATGGTTATAATTCATCGTTGTCATAAAAAGCAAATTTGGATGCAATTGATGAACAAATTCGTAATTAAGGATATTAGTTAATAAAATTAAAAGTAATATTGAAATTTTAAAGATACAATAAAGCGACTGGTCATAGTTTCACCTTGATTCAATAATGCCTTGAAGTTACGCTCATGAGCTATTAAGTGTTCTACTATTTGTTTTCTCTTACTTACTGAACTTTCTAAACGTTTTTGCAAACTACTTTTATGGCTGTATTTTTGAACATCTGAGATACTGCTTTTGTAAAGGCAACCGGTGGCACCAATATTGTGACAAATAATCTAAGCACTACAGAAACTTAGCATCAGATTTTCCAACCTCCGTAGAAACGATGTTATTGTGACCGTCATCCTAATGCTGGCATTTATTATTGCCTGACCAGCGGTACAGCAACGAAGGCAGGAATGGCCAGTCGATCGTGAAAAAGATATGTCAGAATGGAGGTAAGTGAGCTGGCCATCATCGACGATAATGACATTTGGGTTGTCCACAGTGAGCTGAAGAGAGAGAGATAGAGACAAACAGACAGACAGACGCGGTCTACCAGGGCATCCAAAACGCCAAATTGACCATATACGTGTCGGAACTTGTAATACCGTTGCCGCCTCCAAGCCTGACGCATCTATTGCTGAGACGTTTGGGAAGCACTTCGCGCAACTTCCATTTCGGGCCGCTTAGTGATCACATCGTGAATTATTAGTCCCGTCTTTCTGACCGCCTGATGTTTGCGCTGTACTTTAAAACCGAATATGTGTGGTCCAGAACGAAACGATGGGGCACGATATGGCAACAGCGTTATCACTCATTGTTTGTTTGCATATTCGCGTTGGTTTTTTTAAGAAAAAAAAAACGGTTTATATTTCTTTCATGCATCGTGTATTCTTCCAGGTAAATAGTTATATATCGTGTTCTGTGTCACATAAGTCAAAAGAAGCTCCAGGAATAACATGATCTGTATCTAAATCATTATCATCCATGCCTACTGGATTTGACAGAGTCAGCCATCCGCGATTAAACAAAACAATGGATCGTACACCAATCGTTTCATTATAACTTTAAATCTTGTTAAATTACGTTTCCATAATGTTTCTTTCATATCATCACTAAACCCAGTTTTTTTACTCTCTTTGCTCACGCTGAGTAGGTTCGAAATCCTCTCTACATAACTCATGTTTCTATTTTCTTTCGATCTAGGACATGACTTCAATTCCATTAAACATAGTTCAGCTTTCTATTTTAATCAATTTTACAAGAATTGTGACCACTAAACTAACTTAGGTTTATGTAAAGTCTGGTTGAAATGGTGTAGATTATTTCATTAGAAATAAAACAAAGGTGGAAGAAACAAAGACATAATACAAAGACAACAGTGGCTAAACATGCTGATTATTGTTTAGTTCAAATAAATGGATTTATTAATGGGTCTGTGGTATTATTCTTGTTTAAGCCTTTTCTTGACGTATACAACTGATTATATTTTTCAGACGTATTTATACCCAACAGAACTCCCAGAAACCATCAACGAAAGTACTTACTGCACCAAACAGTACTGCAAAATCCAGGTCCAGAAATATAAGTTTTTAGTATAAATAAGTTCGCAACAAACATGGATATATAAGGGAGTAATTTTGGAATACATGGTGTCATTGTATATTCAGGATTAGTATCAGGATATAATGACAAGGAGAAGCAAATACTTTGAGTAAATGTTTGTACACATTTATATTTTGAAGAGTAATACCATTATTTCACTTTTGTCTCAGGCCACTTCGGTAGCCTAGTGGTTAGGTCGTCCGTCTCGGATGCGAGAGGTCGCGGGTTCGAAACCCAGTTGTGCCATACCAAAGTCATAAAAATGTACTAGCAGCTGCCTCAACATTAATAGGTTAGTGTTACTGGTCGGCTTGGTGTCAAGATAATGTGGTTTGGTGGGATATCATGCTACATGTCTGCAGCATGATATCCTAGTGTTAAACATCACAATAAACTGTAACACTGCAGACATTGAAGTGATATGACTGAAAAATTGTTAAAGCTACGTTAAAAGTGCTACAGACACACGCACACATTTTTATCACAAATAAAGACATTATTAATACAGATCGTTTTCCAAATAGAATAAGACAAAATATGGAAACAAAATAACATTCTGGACAAATGTAGCTAAATTTAAAATAAAGAACTGCAATGTTAATGAGAAAATTAGGTTCTCTTGTAGAGACAAAAATACTTAAGTTTACGTTATTGACCCACATCAGGCAATAGATGAAATTAAGAGAGAAATTGGAAACATGTTATTTATTTTCAACGAGTTGAATAATATCCAGCTTTTGCTAGCCTTCTCGAGACAAGCTGAACATTATTCAACAAGTATCAAATATTTTGTATTAAATCATTACCAATTTGAAATTCTGCTTAGCACATACTTTTTGTTTTAATAGAAATACTTTAGAGAGAAAGAAAAAATATTTACGTTCATTCTGACTTTGATGGAGTACATTTCATTTGTTGTGCGATACAATAGTTCCAGACATACTTCAATTAATAATATGCAGTTTTAAAACCAATATAATTTCAAATTAGACCTGTTTACAAATTGGAATTCAAATGGCAACTGTCCTTCCAAATCAACAGAACATTGTCACAGACAATATCATTTTTCAACACCTGATGTCCGAAAGAAACTCCAGGACAGTATGGTGTCACATTATTCACTTAAGTTAGACGATCCATACAGTACACATCGATTAGTATGTTTGCAGTGTTTCCTCCTAAAGCGTGTCGATTCCATTACTAGACAATTCCAGTTGCTAGATGTTCGTGTGATTAATGGATGCATAAATTCCTAATTTAATGTGCGTGTGACCGGATAGTTTGCATTATTTGATTTGGAACTGTACTGTAGACACACACACACACACACACACTCTCTCTCTCTCTCACACACACACTCACACATACATACATACATACATACATACATAGAAACATACATACATACATACATACACACACACACACACACACACACACACACACACATATATATATATATATATATATATATATATATATATATATATATATATATATATATATATATATATATATATATATATATATATATATATATATATATATATATATATAAATGTATGTATTAGGATGACTTGTTATCATAATTGGATCACATAAGAAGAGACATTAGCTTCTTGGGGCTACTTTGCCGAGAAACAAATGCTGTGGTTTGAAAACGCTGTGGCAGATTGGCATATGTCTACATTCATCTCTAAACATGGATGAGTTTATTTACTCTTCTAACATTAACATTTAAATATGTCCGTGTTACAGCCTTCCCGCCTTCTTTCCATTGTTAGATACTCTTAATTTTATTTGCAACGAGCAACTCGGGGGTGTGGGTGCTGTAAATTGGCCATATTTCGACAGATGTGACATTTTTCCCCCAATGTCTCCTGGACAATCGATTCAAACAATGGCCACCAAGATGTTGATATTAATCGTAAAATAATAATTTCCATTGTCGCAACAAGTTAAAATGTGTTTGTATCCATCGATATCTTTCTCATATTCTTGTAAATTGACCATATCTTCATCTCACTGAGAATCAATGTCATTTCAATAAAAACGTTTCTATCAAAGTCGAATTGATTGCATGTGTGATGCGTATGTGGGTTTTCAGAGTCAGTGAATGTTTCAATTAATTGTAATTCATCTTATTGTTTAATTAATGTTTTCCAAGAGCACATTGATATTGATATGTTAGAGTGAAATGCATTAAATAAATGAAACGCTTGAAAGAAGAAATTATTTATTAGTCGAAGTGTTTTAATTTTCTACTCAACGCGGTAAGATATTAAATAGTGAAGTTTTAATATAAGACACCACCGTTTCGGTCTGTCAGATGTAAAATGTACATATAGCACTTAAATCTGTTTAATTGCTTTCAACTTATAACTGGCAATGATTTTATTTACTTGAACCAGTATTTAAATTTTTAGAAAATACTCGCCTGCACTCTCTCTCTCTCTGTTAGTCCTCGAAGTTTGTCATTTCAAAGGCTGATTGTATACTTATTCATCCCTTTGGATTCCCTTCGTTGTTTTGTTACGGAGAATTGGGAGAGTCGTGACTAGCATGCTTCGTACGTTAAATCAATCGGGCTTATGTTTTAATTAATATAATAACGCAACTCACTTTAACCGTTATTGAAATCCCGAAGTCAACCGAATGGCTAGGAGATCAAGAAGTAAGTGAACCTTCCGTCATAGTGAATTTACCCCTCGTGATTATTAACTGTCTGGCTTGTAATCTGAAACAATCTGCACTCAGATCCCTTCGCACTAATTTGAGGACATTTTTCATCTATGCCAATAACAATATAATAATTCCACCATACGACAAAGTAAATAGATGCGCACTGATATTACGATTCCGATCTCCTTACATACTATTATTTTTTTAGTTATTTCTGTTACTAGTTGTGTCTCATTTGTATATGTGCTAATTTATCAAATAAGAAAAGCAAAAAACAAGGCAAATCCAATTACTATAATTATTTTTTTATTCTTTATTTTTTGTTAGTCATTCGGCTTTTTCTGTCGGTTGTTGTTTATATGGTTTCATATTGAAGGCAATAATCAACGCACAGTTAAACCGCATACTCAAAACATGAATGCCACAGATGTACAAACGTCATTATCTGCCAATGTAAAGGCGGGAACTTTCCTGGTATTTTTAAATCTATTCAACCGTAGATTAATAATGACCTTTAATAAATTGCTAAAATGTAACTGATTGTGAAATGGAACCAACTTTAATTTCATTTATCCAATAATAGCGAAAGGCAATGAATCGACTGCAAGATAAAAATCGCCAATAAGCATTAATCCGCAAGTTTAAGAATTCATATTTAGAACGTCCAAATCTATGAAAGTGATGAGTACCGAATGAGGAAGGAAATAATATAATTTGCCATAATATATGTAATTTAGTCTACGATACAGCGTTTACAATCCGTGTGCTTAGCACAATGTTCATATTACTATATCAACTATATATTTTAAAAGCATTACGAAGTCAACGTAGGTCGGGCGTTATCTGTACTCTGCGTCATTGTTATACTGTATTTTTACGAGTGACTTTTGCCAGGAAAAAGGACGATGGCGGTGACCTAGAAAAGAAATGCTAAATATGTGGTTTATGTCCGGTGATCTATTATACAATGTTTTAACTCTGAAATTTTAGAATTTCAGAAAGGACTGTACTTTTATGTCCCTTTGAGGCCACATAGGTTGGGCTTTAGTCTGTCTTGCTTAAAAGCAGTGGTATGATGATTTGTGAAGTACTAAATTTGTACGAAAGCTGTGAACTTACGTACTACAGACACCCTATCAATGAGTAAATAACCACATTAAATGTTCATTGAAATATTTCTGCAGACAGGATTACTTTCTTGACCAATAATTTCCTCCTCCTTAATGAAATTACTCTGAACTTTAAACCGGACTCCTGTGAAATGCCTGATAATACGTACAAAATTACCATTTCTGTTTAGAAGTCTGAGCAATCTCAGCAAATATCTACATTAATATAATTACATAATACGTAAAACCTAATGTAATTAAAAGCATTCTCCGTAGTTAGGTTGCAAAATCTTTCTAAAGCATGCATTCTTGTCGAACATCAGGTTAATTTTTTATTTACCTTGTACAGGAGACGACGAGTTCGAGAAATGCTTCCAGGAGACCATTTTATGGGACAGGATATAGAATCGGAGAGAAAACTGTTGCCTTGTAATAGCCTTAAGGTCAAGTACAGCACACAAGGTCCAAATTATAACTCAATTGAAATAAAGACTGATTTGGACCACCAAAAGAATGAATCGCCACTTCACTCTTCCCAAAATCCCATAGATGATAACAATTTTTCCGACCACTATCATCTCCAAGGATACGCTCTACTGGCAAAGCAGGCCGCGTTGTGTGCAAAAGCAATGTCCAGTGGAAGTCAGAAATGTTTGTTTCCCCCACGAGAGGGTAATACCATCCATAAAAACCAGACCATGACTGGAAAGGAAAGGGAATGGATTAATGTTATGTACACGGACGACGAGGTTCAACACGAGAACCACAGATAGGTCGACATGCCATCGGAATATCAAGTGACAATACTAGATTCCAACTGAATAGGCAAATTTAAAATGCTAAGAAACAGCCTCTCCACTACTAAGGGTATGAACAAACATTTTAGGCTTTTACAAGGGCAACTATTTAACATCGATCGGCATATATATATATATATATATATATATATATATATATATATATATATATATATATATATATATATATATATATATAGTTAGACAGACACACAAAATGGCTTTTACATTAGGAAACATCTATTACAATACATTACAGACTTTAAACGTAACGGTGTTTTAATTTAAAGCTGATCACTTCCATCCGGGCATTATATAGTTGCGGACCACATGCAAGAATTGCTTAGTACGAACGGAAATTTTAACAACGGAGATTAGCAATGGGAGTTGTACGTTTTGCCAAAAGAATGTTAATACAGTTTTACAATGAAGTTTCATTTGTTCAAAATTACAAAAAGATATGGAATAGAATGACTTTATGTATATTGAATAAAGGTTCAAACGTGTGTAACTATTTTTTGTTAGACTTTGACAATACTTTTGTGTTCCATGCCGACCACCGAACCGCCGAATAGTGTACATCTAACCGGCTATAGCGCGTAGTTAGCGGGTGTGGTACTGAGTGAGGTATAGTAAAAGAGGACACTTTTCAAATCATGCCACTTATTGCATTTAAAAGGGAATGGATTAGAACATTTTTTTTAGTGTATAACATACCATAATATTATTATCTTCTCATGAAAATGTATTTAGTACTGGTGGGAATACAAACAGGTTTTCGTTCATGTTTATATTAAAACCGTATGTTCATGTTGAATCTGGAAACAGACATATTAATTGAATGATCCTTGATATGTCGTATTAGTTTGAAAAGTGAATGCAGAGAAACAGACAAAAGTCCTCAACAGCATGAGCTTAGACACAAGGAAACTGACTAGCGCAATATGTAATTCGCGACAAGTTTGGGAGCTTTGTTTCCTTCCTTCCTTTTTTATTTCTTTTTTTTTATATAAAAATAAGATATTCATTGAATTATTTTTTCTTGAACCATATCATTCAGTTATTATGTTCTATATACTTACGTTATTATTGGTGCTTTTTCCACCTTCCACCAATTTAGCTGAAATTAAACCTTCTCAAATATCGCCTCTTTGTAGTATGCATTTGGGTATCGTATTTCATTGAATTTGAGAATTTCTGATTGTGAAAACATCGTAAATCTCTTTGTTTGAAAATCTGTGTAAATCAAAAATGTACAATTCAATGCTCCTTAGTTTTTTGCAAGCGTCGAGACACGGTGCGTTAAAAAATGAAAACGTTTCTCTTGCATATCAACTAATCTGTGGTTTGATTTCCTGTACTGATCATATGTGCATTTAGCACATATTTCTTTCAATTACAATACAGCCTGCTACAGTGGTCACCTCTATCTAGCGGACATCCGTATTAAAGGTCTGGTATATATAAGTTCAGTTTTGAACAAAAACCAAGAAACTAAATGCACATTCATTTGCATATCGATGTTAGACGCTGTGGCGGCTAGTGCTGACATTCCGGCTGGCTGGTTATTTTCATTGTCTGTTTTGACTGTAGCATAGATTAAAGCTGTGCAAAGCCATGTACGTACCACGTTTAAACTTTATAATATGTACATTGTAAAAAAAAATTCTATATCAACATATATATTAAAGTACTCTTGACGGCTAAGGGTGGAGGCGAGAAGCTGCTCTTACGGTCGAGGAGAACAAAGGAAGACTCGTGACTTTGGGCTTGCGGTCACATGCTCTTACATGTGCAGGCACATGATAAGGTATCGGGATCAAAGATGGGTGCCAAACAACTGTATTTGTCACTGTGCTATATGTCGAGGCTAGCCGTCGACGAAAGAGGGAGAGGTTCTGATTAATAATTTTCAGTTTTATCTTAACCTTCTGTACTGCATGATATGGGATTTACTTTGAGAATGCATCTTTTGTATTATGTGCACATCCTGACGATCTTGAATATTGAAATCCTAATTATAATCGCTTGTTTCAATACTTGACTTGAGCTGAGTTGAATAAATTCTTTGTCATACTCTTTTTATACTCTGTTCTACATACATACATACATACATACATACGTACATGGGGGCCCCGAGTGGCCGAGTGGTCTAAAGCGCTCTCCGTTACGGATCACTGCCATCTCACCTCTGTCTGCGTGGGTTCGAGTCTAGGATTCGGCTAACGTGGGTATGTGAGAAAGCTTGCCAGTAGGTTCTCTTGGGTCGGTGGTTCTTCCCGGGGATTTCCCGGGTTCTTCTTCCACCATTAATACTGGCCGCCATGCATAGCCTATCGTGTGCTGAAATATGGCGTTAAACCCCACAACAACAGCATACATACATACATACATACATACATACATACATACATACATAACCGCTCCGATATCCTAGTGGTTAGAGCATCCACCTCGGATGCTGGAGATCGTGAGCTCGATCCCCGGCCGAGTCATACCAAAGAACAAATAAAATGGTACTAACAGCTGTCTCGCTTGGCTTTCAGCATTAAGAGATTAATGTTAGGACTAGTCGGCCTGGTGTCAGGATAATGTGACTGGGTGGGTCAGCATGCTTCATGTCTGCGCCATGATGCCCAGTGCTAGACATCACTATAAACTGCCACAATGCAGACATCGTATCAATATGACTGAAAAATGGTTAGAGCTACGTAAAAATTCCAAATCACATCACATAACATACATTCCTGCTTGCATACAACTTTTTTAGATTCTTCATATCTTGCGATATATTGCAATAAAAAGTTGAAAGGATGAGGGTGATTAATTAACTCTCTCTCTCTCTCTCCTAATTCACAGGCATTTGTGTTCAGGAGGATGTGTTAAAATTGTAATCACCCCATAACCATTCCGTTACGCCCTCCAGATTAACACAAGTTCACTAACTTGCCCCAATGTAATTTTGGGCTCTCCACTTCCAGAAAGTCAAAGAGTGAGTAGCTGTATTTCTCTCAGATTAGTTGTATGTTTTTGATACCAGTCATGTCCGGTCAAGAGTAAACAATAATCACCAACTATAATTGAATATAGCATTTCACTACGTTAAATTCCATAAGCGGATACCGTTGATTCCTCATCCAAGATAAATGGAGAAACCTTTAATACAAGTAGCTAGTCATTATCGAGAAACATACATGATACACCATACAATAATTCAGTATGCATACGTCCCTTCAACTGAATGTCCAGATCGGTAAAAATTGAAAACGTTATTTAACCACCACATTTTTGATTGAGTGGTAGCAATTTTATACTTAATGACGGAGACACGTGGCTGTGTTGAAAGAAAGGCAAAGGAAACGCATCAGAAGGGACGACAAGCGCTTAATGTTTAAGACAAATCACATAATTGTTTTCCCTCATCCAGCTGTTTGACATGAAATAACTGCAATTGATATGGTATTTCATGTTGAACATAGATTAGCTGTTTGACATGAAATAATTGCAATCGATATGGTATTTCATGTTGAACATAGATTAGCTGTTGACATTTCTAAATAAGCTGTTCAATAGATTATTTCAGTGTTAGAAGAAGATTCTCGCGTCAGAGACTTTTAAAATGGCAGGGGTTGTAATTGTGATCCAAAAGCGCATATTAATCTTTTTTTTTTACACGATATTAAAGAATGAAATTAAAACTTTTAAGTCTGAAGAATCGACCAAAGTAAAAACGTATACAAAACATTACTTTTGGGCACGATCAAGGCACATTCTACAGTGTTATAGCTCGACAAATATGCCATGCAGTGGGCGTGGTTTTCAATATTGTTAGCCGTAGCTAGTCCTGTGTATCTTTTGATTAGGGTGGTATATTAGAACAAACCGTAGGTCTTGCGTATATTTTGATTAGGGTGGTATATTAGAACCAGCCGTAGGTCCTGTGTATCTTTTGATCAGGGTGGCATATTAGAACCAGCCGTGGGTCTTGCGTATATTTTGATTGGGGTGGTATATTAGAACAAGCCGTAGGTCCTGTGTATCTTTTGATTAGGGTGATATATTAGAACCAGCCGTAGGCCTTGCGTATCTTTTGATTAGGTTGGTATATTAGAACCAGCCGTAGGTGTTGCGTATCTTTTGATTAGGGTGGTATATTAGAACCAGCCGTAGGTATTGCGTATCTTTTGATTAGATTGGTATATTAGAACCACATGAACCTT
Source organism: Sinohyriopsis cumingii (assembly GCA_028554795.2). Lineage (NCBI taxonomy): Eukaryota > Metazoa > Mollusca > Bivalvia > Unionida > Unionidae > Sinohyriopsis > Sinohyriopsis cumingii. Next base: position 49,386,646 of record CM068832.1, read on the forward strand.
GTTATTTTGTACGTTGGTCATTCAATATGCAATGTTTCCAATCTATGAAGTAAGACATAAAATGAATACGCAGAGAGAGAGAGAGAGAGAGAGAGAGAGCAGTTTTCCTTTTGTCATAGGCAAAGTTCCCTCTAATGTTTGGGAAGCCGTGTGCGCAGGAAAGTTCGTATGTTCGCCATTTGATATTTGTAAGGTTTAGTACGCCAATTTACGCTATTTTGTTTGTACTCTTTGTTTTCTTCTAGACGCTTGTTTCGCGACATGTGTGCGCGCGCACACGCGCTCAGCTTCGATAGAACATTGGTCATAAGGTATTACTGGCCCTATTCTTTCATATTGTCAGCAGATTCATTGCATCAGAACTGAACTGACCGTGACAGCAGAAAAGACCTAATATTAACACTACTATCACGCAATATATATATATATATATATATATATATATATATATATATATATATATATATATATATATATATATATATATATATATATATATATATATATATATATATATATATTGATATATAGATATATAGATATATAGATATATGTATGTGTGTCTGCTACGCACGGATACCTATACCACCGACACGGTATCATCACTTTTTGATGATGTGTATAGACGTGTTGGTAGGGGACTCAGCCTTGCCTTACAGGCAAGGCGATGCGTGCCGTTTACCCGCGAATCTATGTTCGAATCTCAAAAAAGTCTATTATCTAACCTGTATGATAACGCTATTTGTGTTGTATTTCTGCAAATTATGTTAGTATTAACATTTATTTTCTTGTAGAATCCAGTGGTCGTACTTTATGTTCTCTCTGGTTTATATTTGTATTTCTCTCTCTATCTATCTATCTATCTATCTATATATATATATATATATATATATATATATATATATATATATATATATATATATATATATATATATATATATATATATATATGCATTTCTTTAAAGTAATATATTTTGGAACGAGCTGGAACGTTTAATCTGTCATTGTGTCACTTATATACATAACATTCGGTCAGCACGATAGGCCTTATTTCCGGAATAAATATGTTTATAGTTATTTCCTGAATAAATAATTGAGCATAAATCTAAAGCAAATATTGTTTCTTTGGATTTGTATGACACTTTTTTGAAACTGTGATTCCTGCGTGGACATTGCAACTCATTGTTGAAATCCTCCATCACAAGCGGTCAATTGTAAAGCGTGGTGTGTGAAAGGAAACATGCTCGAATCGGTGCAAGGTTTATAAATTCATCTTGCCTTGTTTGTGAGTTGCTTCTCAAGTACACACCTGCTCATTTACACCAGAACTCAAAGTAATCGTGTACTGATCACATTGATGTTTTAAATTTCAGATTTACAAATACATATTTTCAAGATCCCATTACTTAGTGTATTTTCCTGTTAAAAAGATGCTATTACTAATGTCTGGGCCAGAATGAAATAGCATATATATCAGAGTTTCAGATCTTACGGCGATAGAGAACAATTGAAAAGTCTCATTCAACGACTATTCTGTGAGAATGCTATCACCAGATATCTGAGGGTTTTACGTTTAAAGGATGCATTTGCTTCCCGTTTTTGTATTTTTTGCTTTTTGTGATATCGGGATTGTTACTGAACGCACGGGGTGGAACATACTGTCAGATTTATATATAATACATCAATTTTATATGTCAGGGAACTTGGGACATAGTTCACGCTACAATGTTTATTGCAATGTTTATAGTTTTCCTTCATTGTAAACGGTCTAGCATGTATTCCGAAACAGCAACCGGTAAGAAAGTTTCTCTCTCTTCCTGTATGTCCGTAACTTTTCTGTATGTATAACGTTTTGTCTGTTTTTCTTGGTATATATATATATGTGTGTGTGTATGTATGTATGTGTGTGTGTCTATCTATGACTGCATGTTTATATGCACGCGTGTATTCATTGTATGCATGTATGTATGAATGACTGTTGGTTGTCTTTACTTATACCTGGATACATGGATGGATGGATGGATGGATGTACGTATATATAGATGGATGGATACATATCTATGTATTTTGATCAACAAATGTTAAATAATCGGTTCATTCACCCTAAAATAATGTATGTGTCAATGTTACTTCTTCCAAAGTCCATTTGTAACCTAGACACATGGTCATATGATGCTAGTGTAATCGGGATGGGGGTGGGGTCGGGACCAGGAAGGGAAGAATACCAATAATCAAAGCATAAATACATTTTCCACGATAGTACGTCTTTATATTGGTTTGATGTCTTCAGAAAACAATATTGTTTATTCTGTCTTATACATTTCAATTATGTGGGAATCTGAAATAACCTCAACACTTTGCTGAAATTAGAATACTGTAAATTATACAGGTTCACCGGCCCTTGATGTATGTGAATCTTACCTGCATGGTCTTTACTATACACCGAACCGCAGGGAATTGTGGGTATGTGTAAGCACTCTTAGGACCCGCCTATGAATTAATAAGATGCATTTTTAACACTGCAGAAATTTTCTTGTTTTTAAAATCCGAGTGCATTAGGAGCCCATTATGTAATGAATAGGATCCAACCAAATTTAAGAAAACTAGACTTGTTTTGAATACTTCCTTAAGTCTGTTGTCATTGGAATAGTTTACTCTGACATAAGAAATATGCAAGCAATCTGAAACTTATATAATAAAAGAGATGAAATGTAAGAAATTACGTCTTGGATATACGGTCACAATGTTAAAACCAATATACGCGTCAGTCGTCATTGAAACAGGGATATGAATCATCATTTTTGTGGTCACTTGAATCACACTGTACATACGGAATGTTATAGACACTTTCGGACTATAGCTGTACATCACATCAATTTTGACAGTCTAAAAAGATTGATACAATTGCATTCTGCAGTGTGACATTTTTACTGTCTGACTGGATCATATATTATTTCTTTTACGAAGGACAAGATATATTTTACATTCGAAGACCTGACCAACTGTCATGGACAGCAGCACGAGAAGCTTGTGACAATATGTCACACGCCATTCTTCCCGGTATGCGAGATGCAAGAGCTCTTGGATTGCTTCATATTGGAGAATTTGCTTGGATTGATGGAAAGGAATATACATTCTGCTTTGCAAAACGTAAGCTGAAAATTAATTCTTTGTTGGTTTTTTCAAATACCTGCCCAAGAAATATTTGTGGGGCATATATAAATTTGTTTCGAGTGTTCGTTCCTTTGTGTGTCACACATTTGAATCCCGAGCTTAACCCAAAGATGCTCAGCATATGTTTGTGAAACTTGGAACGCATCTTGAACAAGTAGTTACTGAAGCTAATTGAGAGTGGATTGATAAACATATTTCAATGGATTCTTGGTATCTACTATGTTCAATCGATACTTTGTTATTCTCTTGTATTTGTTCACATTTAATGGTTATCCAACTATCCCATAAATTAGATCAAATATGTGCGATAGCTTTTGGCGATGATAATCTTCAAAATTGCTGACAAATAGTATACCTCTGAAAAGAAATTGAAGTCGGGAAAAATATCCAACTACCGAATACAAGAAAACCTGTCTGAAACAAAATAATTTTTAAACGGTGGAGCACATAAGAGAAAGGTACATGTTTTAGTACAATACGGAAATTATTGACTTTGTTTCATTTATAAGTGTCCGTTGACTACATTTTTCGTCATTCTTCGAATGGTTCAAAATCCATTATATATTGGTTAAACAAAGGAAGTAAATCTGGGCATGTTGATGCGTTTTGTAGCTATATGTCACTGTGCAGATTTCAAAATGCTCCTTTTCATATTTCACAATTTGTTTTACCAAACTTGTTCAGATGCATACGAGTATATTTTGTTGTATTAAAGGTTCAAAAAATATTTTCATTATCTTCAAACTGTACGAGTATTTTCTTTGAGTGTACAATAATAAGGTTGCTCTTTTTGACCAGTTAATAATATGCTCAGACGTATTAAGTTTGGGTTTATGCTGCAAACATGGATCAGCCTTGAAATCAAAATGCATGTTACCAAATGTTGACATAATTTGATGAATTAGGAAGAATAACTTTGGCTTACTCTTGCGACTAATATTTTATTCAGACAATGATTTCGTGAGGTCTGGTACATCAGGACTCAGATCACAATTCATTTACCTATATAGTCTCTACATTTGTTTATCAGTAATTCACGCTGAAGTTCTTTTCACATGTTCACCGGCATTTCTTTGAGAGGCTGGACTGTAAATAAACCAATGTGCAATGATACACAGAGTTCACTTCCTGATCATCATCCGGGCCGTATTACCCACTGTGCACTGTCGTCGAAACATACATACAAATGGACAATAAATTCATATTCTACATAATAAACAGTTAGCTTTAAAACCATACCAAGAACGCCAAAATCTAACTCTTGCATCCACACCAAAAGGAGACCGGAGAATATGCTCTAAAATAGACTGGGATTACAATCGTACTGAACCGAAACTAATAATTCCATAAGTGTGTAGGACAAACTAGGATTTTGATGTGGTATTGTACCTCAGAAAGTATGTGACGACAAACTAGGATTTGGTGCTGTTTGGTTCAACTGGTTATAGGTAATTACAGATTATTTACAGATTGTGACATAAATCGCATACATTGTACAAATTTCCATTCAGAAATGAATAAAGAAAGAATTTGATGACCAGCGCAACATGGAAAGCATTTTTAATTGTGGGAACATTTTTTTAATATCCGATATTCTGATTAAATTCAAAGGTACCTTGTCTAGAATGAGATATCAGACTCATACTTGATCGATATATATGAATGGAAGGAATAATATCAAAATGAAAATCTGTAGAATGTTTGATGCCTTTTACTTGTAATTTATGACAGATTTTATGTGTAATAGCTGAATGAAATTTATTTGTGGATTATCATTCCGTGTTATTAATGTAACAGCTTTTCGTTATTCTTTATAAGACAAAACAGACGTAGATGAGACGCAAGAAATATGCCGATATGTCGCAGTAAGGAGAGAGGACATTAAAGAAAATCTTACTTACATTTGCAACAAAGGTAGGGATCATGGATATAGCGAAAACTATACCTGAAGAAAATGTATAATTGTGCTATTAATTTCCACAAAATGTATGATACGAAAATGATAACCAAGGTGGGACCTATCTGATAATTATGTAACCTTTCGTTAATCAGGAGGACATTATCAGTCGTATAAGTGTACAGAATATCCTTAAAACCTTTATAACAAGGCACAGTGTCGTGTCATCAGAAGAAAGCACCATGATTTGCTTACCGTCAATATATTGTACAACTAATCACTGAATTTAAAGAAGAAGCTGAAATCATTATATGTTTTAAGATTTTTAATAAATATATATCCTCCTAAGTGTATCCAATAATATCGCTTATTCCGAAGCTTTATTATATAGTGTAAACACATGTTTTGTGTACAAACAAGATTTGAAGAACTATGAAATAATTAATTTGTCTTGAAAATAATAACAGCGTAATCTAATGATTATATATGCTGTCAAAGTAATATGACTTTTACTTGCATATGCTGAACAAATCACCAAGTGGGATAAACAAATATAATCTTCTGATTGGTTAACATTCGGAATAACGTGAATGATAAAATTATGGACTGCCTTCTGTTTTGAATGTCGGAAATGTGTCAAAACTCTATTAATTTCGTACAGATGGGCAATTTCTGAAGAGTGAGGAGATGCTACCATACAATGATGCCCTCAACAAATGTTACAAGTTTACTGAATCACTGCAGGTGGTGGAAAACTTTGCCTTACCAATGATTGTTCCAATAAACAGGACAGACTGGATAAAGGATTACAATTATACCCGTATCATCTCCAGATTGGGTAGGAGTCTGGTCTAAATCACTTTTATAAAATTTGAAACGAAATATTTGTTGCATTTCTTCTGTAGATTCTAGTGTGTGTGTGTGTGTGTGTGTGTGTGTGTGTGTTAGCCGTTCTTCATATTGCAATATCAATTCCTTAGTACTCTTTCTTTCATTAAAATTTAATTATTGTATACCTGATGTTTCCCATTTTAAAGATTCTCTCTCTCGTACGTGAAACTGTAAACCATAAAGTGCGTGATTTATATAGTTATTGCCAGTGTCCATTAAATAACGTGATTCGTATAATTATGGACAATGTTCCCTGAATAACGTGATTCATTCAATTATAACCGGTGTCACTAAATAGCGTGATTTATTGAATCAAAACCTGTGTCAACTAAATGACGTGATTCATTCAAGTATAGCGGGCGTCAACTATATAACGTGATTCATTCAGTTATCACCAGTATCAACTAAATAACGTGATTCATTCAATTATAACCGATGTCAATAAAATAACGTGATTCTTTCACTTATAACCGGTGTCAACTAAATAACGTGATTTATATAAGCTATGGACATTCTCCAGTAACCAACTTGATTCATACAATAATAGAAAGTGTCCACTGAATAACGCGATTCATACAAATATAGCCTGTGTGCGCCAATTAACGTAATTCATACAAACTAGTCATTGATTTACTAAATAACGTGTCTCATACCATTTTGTACAAACTATACAATTATAAGTTATCGATAATGACAGAATACATATAAATAAACTGGCGGATTAACAAGATTAATGCGGCAAGTGTATTATTTGAGTTAGCGTTTTAAAAAGTGCGTTCAGTCTTCTAGGAACTTTTTCCCTGCTGAATATTTTACAGGTCCTGACCAGTAGGTAAACGAGAGATGTATCGGTATAGTGAAGCTGGAATCAGAACATTCTGAGTTCGGTACCACGTCCTGTGATGAAAATCATACAGTTATATGTGATGCGAGTAAGGTTATCTTACTTAATCTTTTCATTGTATCATTTGATCCACGCATACTGAATTATAAAGACACAGGAAGGACTGTGTTAAACCTCGTCTGAAAAATGGTCACAGATTCCTAAATCCAGCGAGGAAAATGTTACCAAGCGCTTACTTGAAAATAAAATAACTAAAATAAAACATGACTTACAAAGTAGCACGTGGCACGTTCATACCCTGATACAATAATTTTTTCTTCCAAATTCAATTGCTACCTGTTATTAGATATTACGTATGAAGGACTTGATTGCTGAGTAGAATAACGGTGGTAACCTCATTTGGGTTTTGTCGAGTAATTCTTTTGGAAATTAGATAATTTTATTGACTGTTAAAGGAAGAGTTAAGACAAGAATCGATGAAGTCGTTTGTTTGTGGTTTCTTTCTTTGCAGGTGCCGTCCATACTGCATTAACGTTGACAACCAGAGAGGAAATGATGCCGAGGCTTGGTGATATCCAGGCGAGATTAGCTTCTAACCAACCGCAAGCTGTTGGTAAGAATAATGACAGTTCAATATACAGTTTATATTGGTCCAAAATGATATTTTCCGTTTGCATCAATTCTTTGAACTTAGTTCATCTTAGCACTTACATGTTTCTATTAAAAGAACTATTGATAATTACAATTTTCATTAGTTTATATACCTTAGTGACTCACATGGCACATATTAATTACTCCAAATCAAAGATATATTGAGTCATGGGCTCTGCCATTGTGACTATGTGAGAAAGCTTGACAGTAGCTTCCTCTGGATGTCTAGGGTTTTTCCAGGCTCTTCGTCAGCTTGATACTGTCCGCCATGTATAAACTAGCAAAACCTGAGCAATATCGCTAAAATAACAAAATCTTAGAAGTATGTGCGTTACATGTTGCAGTATTTCATACATATGTAGATCCTCCTGTGTCGAAATATAAAGTTTATAACACACATGTCTTTTCACTAAGTGTACTTGCAGCGGTATTTGCTAAAATACCCGAGAAATACCTCAAATTCATTGTCATATATGAAAACAATGAGTAATGAATCTGATAAAAGACCCTCCCTTTTATTACGTGGAGACATAGCAGACACTCCTCGTCCTCTTATGAACTTAATCTTTGTCAAACAAATTTCAGCCTTTCACCAAGAACAATTCGCGTTTTTATCGCTTTTGAAAGAAAGAGAAGGAAACAAATCATCGCGAAAGTAATTGGAAGTTCTTCGATAACATCACTAAACATGACTGCGCCATATGTACAAGTATTATTTACGCTGTTCGTTGTTGTTGTTGTTATTGTCATGGACCATAACGCCACTTTTGAGTACGGGATAGGGTATACATGGCGGGCAGTATTAATGCTGCAGGAAGAACACGGGAAAACCCCGGGAAGAACCACCGACCCACGAGAAGCTATTGGCAAGCTTTCTCGCATACCCACCTTGGCCAAGCGCGAGACTCGAACCCACGCAGACAGAGTTGAGATGGCAGTGATCCGTAACGGTGAGCGCTTTAGACGAAACGGCCACCACGCTGTTGGTGAGAACGGCTCGAGATGTTAGGAATATCATAACTGTGGTAAATATGGTCATATTTTTCGCAAATTTGAAACATGTACATACTCGTAATAAATTTATCAAAGTTTTTCCGCTGTCGGAAAGGCCTAGATGTTTGGATCTGCAGCTCTGAGACTTCTGAATGGAGCCATTTGGAATATATTACCAATGAAAGTTAGACTGCAATAACACTGACCAATAACTTCTAAATGTTTTCAAAATGACAATCTGATTGTTCGTAAAGGTAATGCTACATGGAAATTGTTAGGGGAACGAAATCACCTGAGGGGAGCAATTATATCTGCACGAAAGTTATGGTCGGATGATCTGAATAATTATTGGAATTACATGTAATAAGTTTTACAAGATTTTGTCTTTGCTTCCCAGATAGAAATTCCATCTTATTTGGTTCGACTGGGGTCATTGCTGTTGTCATAGTAGTGATCGCCATCGTGTACTGCTGGAATAGGCGTTCTGATATAAAGTCGTTCTTTTCTCTATCTCTATCTTTCTCTATCTCTCTAGTGTTCTCTCTCTCTCTCTCTCTCTCTCTCTCTCTCTCTCTCTCTCTCTCTCTCTCTCTCTCAGTGGTAAATGGGTACAATGCGTGACCAGAATGAAATAGGCTTGATTACTACCATCGGATGAATCAATATCAGTGGCTGTGATGAGTCCTTGGACAAGGATGTTAGCTCTACAAGTATGCATACAACCACATAATGAACGATTTCGTCTTAACTATTCGCCATCTTAATTTTACTATTTACACAATCGTTAAAAAACGAAAATAAAGTAAATAAGAAAAAACTACAATTGTTTGTAAGTTGACTAACACCCGACCTAAGTAGTCTTCGTAACATGGGTGGAACAAATCAAATATATATTTGTGATAATAGTTAGACGGAAACTTATAATTTAATGCAGCTAGTGAAGTTAAAGGTAAACTCGTGATGAAGGACATTTCTCTGCAAAATTAAGGAAAGGTACAAAGTTTAGTACGATAATCTTATTAAATAACACTATCTGGTGCTATTGGTTGGAATTTATGTTTTCTGTTGTAAATATTCAAGTGTCATAAGAAACATTATTTTGCCTAAATTTAATTTTCTAATAAAGTTTTTTTGATGACTCTTAATATTTACAACAAACTTGTTGGTTACGTTCTGCAAATATAAGCCTGTTCTTAATTACGAAATGTTTTCCATTTTTTTTTGTGGTAGATTATTATAGTATGCTTCGTATATCAACTATTGATTGTAAATCCTCGGTATTTTGGTTCATTTGATATTTGTTTAACTTCGAGTATAGTCCATTTTTATCTATTGTTATGTTCCTTGCAAGCGGAAACTCTTTCTTATTGTTGAAAATATTTTTTTCACATGATGTCTTTACATTTGGCCTCCTACATAGTGTTTCAATCTATTGCCCAAACACAGATATACTTATTAGTTAAGGGAACTTATTTTCAAAATCATTAGATGTTATATTTCCTAAATTTGTACTTATTTTAATTTATGCTATAACCACAATATACGTCGTCTTAAGCTTGAATTATATTTGAAAATATATTTGAAATTACTCTGATAAACATATAGTGTTGATTTTGTTCCTTTTTCTAATAAATGGAGTATGTTTTGGTAACACATCTTCCATTGTTGGCATTATTTTTTTCTTCCGGATCTCATTTGGAATCTTTGAAATAGTAATGTACTTGTGTGTGTGTGTGTGTGTGTGTGTGTGTGTGTGTGATTTGGAATTTTAACGTAGCTTCAACAATTTTTCAGTCTTATCGCTACGATGTCTGCAGTGTGGCAGTTTATAGTGATATCTAGCACTGAGGCAGACATGTAGCATGATGTCCCTCACACCCAGTCACATTATCCTGACACCAGGCCGACCAGTCATAACACTAAAGTCTTAATCCTTGTATCTACACTTACTTCCTGACAAATGTTCTCTACAATGCGTCATAGTAAATATCTACTGGATTTGATTATATTTATGTTTAAATCTTTTGTTCCATAATACGAGTGATAGGAGTGCTGCTATTTCTTTAAATATTTAATTAATCGAACTTTTAAGTAATCACAATATTTCTTCCTCCTAAATATTATGTTTTCTTTAATCATGGTTTTACTCCACCAAGTAAGTCAACAATATCTCGATTGTTTTCAACTTAAATCTATACTCATTTCATGTCCTATTAAATTAATCTTGATGTTTTGTTGCAATCATTCTATTAATGTTTCTTTCCTACTTGGATAAGATGCCAATGGTTGAGTTAACGTTCATCTATCAAATTGTGGTTTATATCAGTTGATGTTATATTATTGTTTATTATGTTATTCGTTATATTATTATTATTATTATTATTATTATTATTATTATTATTATTATTTCCTACTAGCAATTATAATGAGACTCGCTTTTTTAGTTCCCATACAATTAACATTGTCATAGTCTTCGCACATTTCTATTTCATCATATTTACATGAACTGTACAATATTTGGATTTATTAAATTTCATTTTTCCATTTTTTTCCATTCTTTTGTCTCATCTGTTCATTTGTTTATTGGTTTTTGGTTCTCTTGACATATTTGTTTATAGTTTTTTACATATGAATATAACATTCGAATTTCATTGCTAAAAAAGGCATTTACATTTTGTAAGATCTTATTTATTTTTTGTGTTCAAACTCGTTTAAATCAGAAATGTTAGATACTAGATCTATTATATTCAACAATATTTATTACACGTTTCATGTTTGCAAATATATAAGAAAATTGTTACATGTTACCCTTAAGGGAAGATAATTTAACATGTAATGTTCCTTTAGATTGTGTTACAGTACTAACACAGATTTATACACACATTTATAGCTTCGTTTAAAAAAAAAGTAATATTTTCATGGTTCAGAATATTGAAATTCTTAACTTTCATGATGACTCTCACCTCTTTGAAGTGTTTCCATTTATGTTAGCGACCCAAGTTTTCAGTTGGTTCCCAAACCGACAAGGAATCACCATTTCCCTTTCATTTCACCAGTATACAATTTTCAGTGCCCAAATGTTAGTTGTTCAGACCTTTCAACCTTGTACAAATCATCTTGCTTAACAACCCGTCCTAGTAATCTATGATAGCAGCAAACCGCCCTTTTAAGTCTTCCAGTGAATGGACATTTGGGTCACCTACTGTTACATGTCCTGCTGTAGAAACCTCTTCTATTTCTGTAAAACCTCTTCTATTTCTGTAGCTACCCATTTCAGAATTCATATTTTTAAGTCCATATAGTCTGACCTTTAATGTTTAGTCGCCCCATATATCTATATATCTATTCCTCTCTCTGTCTCTATGTCAGTCTGTCTCTTTATATATGCGTGTTTCATCACACCTTTTTCTCACTTCTTTAAGCGCGTGCATTTTGTTCGAAAGATTTATTAGAGTTGGAAAAAATCTATTTATTGTTAACCTTCTGCGAAGCTTGTAAATTAATGATATCGTTATGCCATTTAAACAACCACTTTATTTTTAAAATATTATTAATTCCATGTTTAATCAGTATGCAGTTTTTGCATTCAATGAATATTTCATTTTGCTGTAATTGATCTTTCGTTTGTCTTTTTTAATTTGTTCCAGTACTTTATTAGTGGTCGGATTATTTTCCAACTTTACCGCTTCGGTGGCCTAGTGGTTAGAGCGTCCGCCTCGGATGCGCGAGGTCGTGGGTTCGATCAACCGAGTCATACCAAATACTTACAAAAACGGTACTAACAGCTGCCTCGCTTGGCGCTCAGCATTAAGAGGTTAGTGTTAGGACTGGTCGGCCCAGTGTCAGGATAATGTGACTGGGTGGGACATCATGCTACATGTCTGCGGCATGATGCCCCAGTGCTAGACATCACTATAAACTGCCACATAGCAGACATCGTTGCGATATGACTGAAAAATTGTTAAAGCTACGTTAAAAATCCAAATCACATCACATCACATCACATTTTCCAACTTTCAAAGCACGGAATTAATCTCGCTATATGACAATTAATGTTTTCACTCTTGCTTAGACGGGTCAATAATAATGTCTAATATAACGAACTTAAAAGCCAACAACAAAAACAAAAAAGTACTTGCGAGTGAAACTGTATTACCCAGACTGACACTGAAAGCATTTCTCCGTAGACAGCCTTCAAAACCTTTTAAAACCATGCAATGCTTCCGACAGAAGATTAATTTCTTTTTTTTGTTCGTACAGATCTTTGTCGTGCATCAGTTTCAAGGTGTACCACAGCATACAAGGACAAAGTAATCACCCAAGCCACAGAAAGGGTGATTTGGGCTGCCATAGCAACGACCAGAAATCCATAGATGATTACAATTCTTCCAATCTCTGTCATCTCAAAGAAGGTCCGCCATTGGCAAAACAGGCAGTTTTTCGTGGACAAGAAATTGTCAACGGAAATGACAATGTTTTGTTTCCCCCACCAGAGGGTCATACCACACATGGATACGTACCTATGTCTGGGAAGGAAAGAGAGATTAATATTGTCATGGTCACGGACGAAGCGGACCAATACGATCGACTACTACAAGTTACAAGTTAGATCGGAATATCTGGATGACAACAATAAATTCCCAAACAATAAGCACGCTTAAAAGTTTTAAAAAGTGGCAATGCATTACTAAGGACATGAAGGACAATTTTTAGTCTTTCTCGAGGACAATTATTTGAAATAAATCGGCATTATACACATTATCTCTTTTTAACTCGATAAAATACAAATGTGATAATCATTCAATGTCATCGACATTAAAATGTAAAAAGGAGCAAAGCGTGAAGTCTGTAAATTACATGCATTTCTCCGGACAAATTGAATAGCATTTTACTCTATAAAGGCATTGATAGCGACACTTCCATTGCCAATATATGTATATGTATCTGTATGTATATTTTCATACAAATAATATTTTAATACAGGTTAGAGAATTTTTAATACGTACTCTACGGAGATTCGAACTCAGGTCCGCGGGTTAACGCCACCCATCGCCTTGCCTGCACTCACGAGCCCACATTCCCTCACGACTAAGCGCAAATCACCAAATAATGATGTTTCTCGGTCTGTGTTATATGCACTCGAATGTAAAAAACACTCTTATGAGGACCTAGTAATTAATTCCCATGTATGTATGTATGTATGTATGTATGTATGCATGCATGCATGTATGCAGGTATGTATGTATGTATGTATGTATGTATGTATGTATGTATGTATGTATGTATGCATGTGTGTGTGCTGTGTTTGTGTGTGTGAGTGTGTGTCTGTGTGTGTGTCTGTGTGTAGAGAGAGAGAGAGGGCGAAAGTCAGAAAAAGAGAAACTGATTTTACTTTGGAAGCTATGCAAACGGTTATGGCGCCGAATGAAACACGTTAAAATGATATATTTTTAAAAATCATGTCACCTACCCACTTAATAGCATATCTGTTCTGGATTAGGATGAGTTGGATTCTTAACAGAGGTATCATACTATTTTCATCTTCTTATGACATGTATTTGCTAGACAAGCGTGTAAATCTTAGCTGACGCTTCAGATGCCGGGAAATTAAAAATTACCCAATGAAATTTGTATGACTGTGTTTCATATGCTTTCAAATAAAGATGTTTACGCCACAAGTACATAGCTCTCTAATACATATTGTATTAATATGCACTTTTGCTTTCCTGGCTGTCGTTCGTAATCGTTGGCTGGAACGGGAAATGAATCACATGTACCAGGTTTTAGTACTGCTTGTATTACAATCAAGTGTTTCTACCAGCCTATATTTAAAACATATACATGTTGAACCAGGAAACGGGTACTTTCATTGAATCATCCGTGATATGTCTTATTTATTACTTTATAAGTTATGCCCATGTTGTTGCATGTTGCAACTGCAGACCTAGGTCAAAGCTATTCTTTGTATTTCATGATTTTGACAGAACGAAGTTAAAATTAATCTAACAGCACATTACTTCAATGTGTTTGTGGGCTATCGTGCTGTTTGTGTTTCTTCATTTTTATAAAGTATATGTGGGTTTACATCTCTTTCCTCTGAGTCATTTATTTATAACTGAATATTAGTTTGAAACGTTATTGCAGAGAAACAGACAAAAGGCATAACCAATGTGAACTTGGCAGACATTTTAAACTAACTTGCGCTGTATATCTTTGGTTACAAATTTAGTAGTTTCGCTTCCATCGTTTCTTCTTTGATGTTTTGTTATTTCGTATTGTTTCTTTTTAAACTACGATGTTGATGGGATTTATTTTGGATTAAACTCTGGCTTACAGTTTGTATGCTCCATAAACATATTTTTAATTGCCTGCTGTTATCCGCGGTGTTTGTGTTTGGTACTGTTTCCATTTTCCATTTTGTTATTATTTCAGTCACATTGAGACCTGCAGTATTGGTTCCCTCTATGTATCAGCCCTCTGTCTTAAACGGCATTTGCATATAAGATCAAAGTGCACATTTACTTGGAAACGCAGATTACCCGCCATAACTGCTAGTTCTTCCAGTTCTGCTAGTGGGTGATTTTCACGTTTCACCGTAAGATTTGTTTTACAGTGGACATAATCGTAAAGTTTAACTGTTTATGTACTTGGTTTAGATTCTGCCAAGCCAAGTACAAACAAACGTTAAACTTTACGAATATATCCACTGTACAACAATTTCTCAAGAAATGCAATTTAAATACTGTCGAAGGTAAAGGGTGGAGGATTGATGCAGTTCTGGTGGTCGAGGAGAGCAGAGGAAAACCCATGACTTTGGAATGACACCCACATACTTTTGGATGTGCCGGTACCCGATATATATCTCCATACCAAAGATGGGTGGGTAGCAACTTCCTTTGCCACTGCGCTATATGTCGAGACAAATCCACGGCAAATAGAGAGTATTTGGATAATAGTACAATGCTATACAAAAAAGTTGTCTTAACTGGCTGAGATGAAAAATAAAGAAATTAACTTAAAAATGCATAGTTCGTATTCGCTCGATATTGCATTCATTCATGCACACACAACCAGACACAGACACAAACACACACACAGACACACACATACATACACCCCTCATTTTCATATTCTTCGTAGTTTGAGATATGCACATGTTGCTGTTAAATGTTTGCATATGTTACTCCAGGACATTGTTAAACTTTAGTAAAGACTGTGACTATATGGGCATAATTGAACAGTTTCATATCTCCTGGAATCTCTAATCAAATAGATGGTAATCAATTATACTCTCTCTCTCTCTCTTTCTCTCTCTCTCTCTCTCTCTCTCTCTCTCTCTCTCTCTCTCTCTCTCTCTCTTGCATGTCTTAAGTCCGAGGCACAAGTTCACAAATTAAAAAACATCGCCCGTAGTCTATATTGGATATACCGGTATATCTGGTTCCGTCTTTGTTACGTGCATATGGCTAAAGGTGTGGACCTAAACAATTTGCAATTTGTGATCCATGGGCAGCATGTCCATATGGGACATCCCTGGGGCATTACTAGAGAGTGTAACCCTAATGCCCAATGCGTATGTTATACCCTTGGCCTTAAAGCCAGTTTTCAGGATACCGCCTATAATACTTTAATAATGATATTATTTTAAACAAACAATACAAAAAAGCTATCCCTTGAGTTTTTGTCCCATCCCATGAGTAATGATTAAAGTTTTGAAAGCACTGTGTACATGTAAAGACTATGAAATTATATTTGTGTATAGTCTGAGAAGCTTGAAAGGCGCATTTAAAAACGGCGAATCTCCGACTTACATAGGGTATCCCTTGTCTTAAAACAGAACTTGACTACGTGTAATATGGTCACGTGACATGTCAGATGGTAATCTAAGGCGCCTTATAGAAGGTAATTTTTGAAAAGAAATCTTCATATACAGCAGGATTGGATTTTCTTATTTTGTATGTACTATTATCCCAATAACACTATATAGCCATGTGCTCACAAAACGACGAAAGTTCAACTATAAAGTTTGCTAAGATGGCTCATGCTCAAAGCACCCATATTTAACAGCAGTTTCACATGGGCTGATGTTACAAGCATGTAGAATAATCTTCTCAAAACAGCAATTTTGATCTTGAATATGGCATAAAACGAATGAGATGGGACGCAACCTCCGTGCTTTAATTTACAAGAATACTACACATCACATCATATGCCTATATCCTTTTCTTTTAAATACCAATGGTCTTGACCTTAAATATAAAGAAGATACAAAGTACATGACAAAATGTGGAACTGGATATACAAAGTGGTTCACAATTGACACCCAGAATACTGAAACAGGCCCGTGACTTCATTTGTCTTGACCTTATGATTGGGGTCAGAGTGCATGGCTATGAATTCATGAGACTCAATCTGGTCCAGATACAGAAGGCTAACGATGTGTGAAAATACCTACATTGGTTCAAAAGTAATACGTGGATATTAACAGAGATCGCTGATTTCTATTTGTCATGACCTCACCCTTTACATTGAGACTGAAGAAAGGGATATTGATATATAATTGTGATGTATAATTTGTTCACGTTTCGTTAAAATGACATGAGTAGGTTAAAAGTTATCCACCTGAAATTACATTTTATGTTGCTAGCTGTGAACTTAACCTAGTGGCAGGGGGACAGTATGTGTCATCTAATATTCCGTCAAGTCATGATATATACAGTGGCAGAGTTTTATGGAATCTCTCCAGCTGTTACAATGTTATGGACTGGACAAGCAAATGTTAGTGGAAGTATGGACGGAAAATGTTCTTCGATAATCTGGTCTTAAATAACTAACAGAAAAGAGCCCAAACAAAACAATGCTGTAGAATTCAACAAACAATTAATTCATAGAATACAAAGTGCAAATTCAAAAAGCACTTGCAGCTAGTTTGATCACTATACATGCTTTATCGTTAAACATATGCTATAATTATGAAGTTATAAAAGTAGCGGAAATTTATATCATTTTTTGACGAACGTCTAATAATTTCGCGTTGCTTTTGTTTTTATATGCACTGGTATAGTTTCGTAATTGTACACCAGAAAGTCCCAGGCGATATAAAAAGATGCAAAATTGTATTCAAATAAATTGAACAACAAGTAAAAACCATTATATCCAAGAATATGTTTCCGACAATTGATATTTCGTGTTTTTTATTTCGTATTGTATTCATATACTATATGGGGGATATTTTTACACAGGGATCATTTACGTCGTGATTTTAAATTAATAGACAAATACTTGAGAAAAGTAAGCTCCAGTGTACATAATACTTGCAGCTACATGTTGAATAATCTTATTTTCCGTGTTTTATCGTCTTAATCGAAAATACATCTTTGGCAATTCCTGGCTCATATTTGTATATATTGTCAATACATGTATCTGCTTTGTGAACAGGACAAAAGAGTCTGACCTAGTAGATTTATTGCAGCAGAAATGAACTGACAGCGAATTTTGATTAAACCTGTATGTATGTATGTATGTATGTATGTATGTATGTATGTATGTATGTATTTGAAACCATATATTCTATATCGAACTCTTCTTTATGTGGTGGAACCATTGAAATGCTCCTTTTTGACACCTATGTACCATTTCTGGTAAGGATGACAGTTTTAAGTTTGAAACTAAATATTTACCGATCCATGGTGGTGTATTTCCAATTTGTATTCCCTAAGGTCCTTTCTGATAACCGCGCTTCTTTTATTGTATGCGTTTGCATAGGAACTATGTAAAAAAATTCACTCGTCCGAAATCGAGAATTATTACGTGAATCTCAGAAGTTGGTGTTGAAAAGAAAACTTGCTAAAAGTGGTACGCGGTTTATAAATTTTCTCTTTTTTACTCAGTTAATTCAGAGCAGATTTTATAGTAATCAAGTTAAATAGTTTCATTATTGAAAGAGTAACAAGCACGTCTGCTATTAAATTCCATATTTACTAATACAAGATCAAAACATTCACAATATAAATTGTCTATCACAATGCTATACTGCATGACTAATCCACAGTGAAATATACCGGATATTTATCTCACCTTCAATATATACCGCAACAGAACATGAGGCATTATAGATAAATGTAGAATGAACGCAGGCTAAAAGGCTGTCCTCATTGTTGTTTCTGTTTTAATGATTGTTACTTAAAGCAGAGAATGGAAAGTAGTGACAGATCTTTTGTCGAATAATATGTTGTTTAGTCCAATGAGAAAGTACTATACGTTTTGCTATTGCATAGAACAATTCTATCTGGCAGAGATTAATTTTTGTTTTTGTTTTTGACATTACAATGTCAAGATATGCTACGATGTTTCTTACAGTGTTCAGTTTTCCTTCAGTTTCAACTGATTAGGATGTATTAAAAATCACCAGCTGTCAACGAAGTTATCAGCCTGTCTATCTGTATGTCCGTTATTTTCGTCTGTATCTATGCCTTTCCGTATTTTTGTTTATGAACACGTATGTATGAAAGTATGATTGTATGTATGTATTTCTGTATGCGTATGTGTTTGTTTTCCTGCACTTTGGCATGCAGTCATGCGTTCACGAATGTATAGATATATGAATACATATGTAGGCATGTTTAAAATAAGGGTCAAATCGACTTATTCAAGAAATGTCACTCTTAAAAAGACCCCGTGGTACTTATTAAATAGTCCACTTGTTAGCTAGACTCATGATTATGAAATACGAGCGTGATCGGAGGCTAGAAGAGTTGTAGGTGGCGAAGGCTACTTTCAGGGGTGAAAGACTACCATCAAAAATATTTTATTGATTATGCATGGCAACATATGAGAATCAATTACAATTAAATAAGAAGCAAATAAGCATAATCCTTCTTAAATGGATTAAAACTACATATTTAATTTTTAATTTTTACATTACAGGCTGGCTCCATTTTATGGTAAAGAAACAACAGACTAGTCTATTGTGTGGGTTTGCGCGTGTGTAAAAGTATTATTTTGACCTCGCGTTCACTTGTAACACTTTGTGCGTCCTATGTAAGTCTTCGTCAGTAGTTACTAATCCTACATAATCTGTTCTACCGTGTGTCAATGAAAAGAGCAGTTTGAAGTAGCAGCAGAGGAGGTGAGCAGATCTTTTGCTGGAACGTCCATTTTTAAAAAAATAAGGCTTTCTACGAAAACAAACAAAAATAAGGTCAATAACGTCAAACCGATGCCTCTACTTTACCAAGAATTTCTCTAATTGGGTTAGGTTTATTTTTTTACTTGATCTTTGTCGTTCGTGTTTTTTCTAAATTTGTATCTGTGTTTTATTTACCCGCCGGACGTTTCATTGAAGTCGTATCTTCTCTGCTGCTATAAATGTGTGAGTAATTAAA
Organism: Sinohyriopsis cumingii; assembly: GCA_028554795.2. NCBI lineage: Eukaryota > Metazoa > Mollusca > Bivalvia > Unionida > Unionidae > Sinohyriopsis > Sinohyriopsis cumingii. Next base: position 49,406,480 of record CM068832.1, read on the forward strand.
TCATTATTATATCAATCTCTCAACCAAATATTTTATCAAGACCTATAAGATATCGCGATCATGGATCATGTAAATTTATTGTTATAAATCCGTGTGGAGCAGATTGCGCTTTTGAAAATAAGTTTTTGAACTTAATAATATCCATATCCCCACTACACCAAGTCTGGTGAATATTTCGCAGAGTATGTGTATCGACTCTATTAAACACAACTAAAGTATTGCAGTTATCACTGATCACTTTAAGTACTTGTGTATATCGCTGAGTAGCATAAGTCACGTCTGTGTTTTTGTGTCTGCCTCGAGAAAATATTCTAGCTGGATTTGATTGTTTGTTCAGCATTATATCATCGTATACAACTAAATTATTAATAAATCCATCGAGGTCATCTACAGATGCGACTTCATCAATATTGGTGATAACATTAATAATATCATTACCATCTTCGTCAAACAATTTTGCGTTTTCAATAAATATTTAAGTACATCGTGGCATCTCTGATCATCAACTGACGGAGCTACTATATACAACATATCCCATTTGAGCCATCTCATAATCAGAATAAGTAATAATTGCGTTTTACTCTATCCAGATGGACCTATTATTATCATTCTGATGGAATTCGGTAATACTGAAATATGTTTGACTGGCTCTTGTTTTCGCGTCGCTGAGAACTCAATGACATTCATGTTATACAAATATAATAAATAATATGGATTTATACTGTGGATTAAGAACAACAGTAAAAAAACTAAAAAAGCATGCACCAACAAGTAATTGTGTAAAATGTGGAACCAAAAAATAAACATTTATTTCTAATAATAAAATCAGTGGTGATATCGCTGCTTCATTATGAGGATTGCCAGATACTCCATGGGCTAAATATCAAGGAGAAAAACTACTTCTTAGATTTAATTATTGTGGAACTGGATCTCGACTTGATATTCGACTTGACGAGCGAGATCAACCAAGACCTGGAGACTATCCAATAAAAGCTATTGATCAAGCATGTCATGTTCATGATGTAGCTTACAAAAATCAAGATCTGCAACTACGACATATTACAGATGTGAAATTGAATCATTTGTTAAATTCCATACAAAATAAATATTTTAGAGAATCATTAGCTAATTGGTTGATAAGATCTTCGATGAAACGTAAACTAGTGCTGGGGCTGGTAATTAATAATCCGATTATTAAAATCGATTTATTATATCCCAAGAAGATATTGGATGGGTACAGCAGCGATTAGTAATATAAAAATATAAACAAAAGACAACTTTTCAGCATTTTTGAAGGGAGATAACTCTATCAGGTATATCTAGTAATCAAGCAGCTATCTCGTTTGTTACTGCACGACTAACTTAGCGCGATTATTTATTATCATTTTTTTAAAAATCAAACAATATATAATAATTTAACCATCTGTATGATAATTAGCATCAGAAAAGTAATATCAGTTTGTAATAGTTCAAATTAGTGAAAGGATATCTACATCTACATCTTAGTTTCATCTGTCTTGACAAATACAAGGTAGAAAATCAATAAGTAACGCGTGCTTGTGTACTACAGAGATCTCTAGGCAAGCAGTATACATACCAAAATGTATCTTAATTTTGACAGAGTCAAAGGCAGAAATATTCGTGTCGATTTGTTTAATACAGTGTGCCTTGAAAAATGAAAATAAATTGACGCCTTGGTTCATTTGTAGAAATTCCAGGATAGGTAACTTTATAATAATTTTTGAAGCATATATCAGCAAGTTGTGTACATTGGTACAATGCTAGAATGTTGGATTCTCATACTCGAGGCCCAGCGTTCGAAACTCGTGACTGACAAATTTTGACGTAGCGATATTTCGTGATTTTTCATTAAGAAAAGTGGAGGGCCACCCCAAAGCTCGAACGCCAACACACAAAGTACACCCTCGCTCCAAGTCAGCCCGTGTTAGGTGACTTTTTGCACTCTCCCTGAGGTTATTATTGGGTGTGTGTGAGCAAACATTTGTTACACGCAGAGAAGGCTCCCGTATATGTATTGTGTCGTCCTTACAATTAAGTTAATTTGTACCGTCCTTAGAATAAAGATCAATCTAGCAACATAGGGCTCACCTCAGGATTGTGCCGTCCTTAGAATTTTTTATTTTAAATATATATTTATTATATAATGGATTTTGAACATATCAGTGCTATTATTTCTGCAAGTAAAAAATTAAAACAGAAAGGTATAAAAATATATGATGAACTTACTCCTGAACAATATATTTATGATTTTAAATCATTACAAGAACGTAAATTCGAAAATAGATATACACTACCAGCACAATATAAATTCATCAAGCTCATTCAACAAGCACTGGCTGCGGTTAAGGATACAGAAGTTGATAAATTCATATAGCTTTCACGAGCGATTGAAAAAGTTATATCAGAATTGTCTCACGAATGAGAAAAAAACAAATATGAACGCACGTGTGAGAAAATTAAGAAAGATTATGTCAGATCGTGAAAACGAAAGCGCTGTCATTAGTAATTGTGAAAGTGATAACGTTTCTAATGAGGATTAAGAAAGTGAAAATATTGATGACGTAACTGATGAAAATGAAATTTATGGCAACTGGGGTCACTGTCGCTAGTTATTGTGAAGGTGAAAGTTAATATTTATTCTGCAATATTTATTCAGATTATAATATTTATCAGTGACTTTGTCAAGCGATTCAGATTGATTTTTTATTCTACCTGAATATTATAAGTATGTAATTTTCTTTTCTTTCTGTTTTTGACGAGATTTTCATTATTTTAGTACTATATACCTGAACAAAATTATAAAATCCAACTGATTTTTATTATTTCTGTACTATTTACCCCATCACATTAACATTCAGTAATAAAAATAAAATCTGTTAACAATTTATTTTTGTTTATGAAATTATTATTAAAGTTTGTTTGGACGAAATTATTTTTAGTTATTCCATCTTACTGAAATTTTTCAATAATTTGAAATATAGCCATGAAATCGTTAAGATTTTACGTAGAAATTTATATTCAACATTACATTTCGTAAATCAAGTAACTCTCCAGATTGGTCAGTAAGTTTGAAGTGTATCCTTGATATTAGCGGATTATGACAATGTAGATAAACAGGATTAATAGGCTCTTGTACAATCCAATATCCAGGACGAACTTGAGATGTAAATGTATACAGAATATATCCTTGCTGGGCCTGACTAGATTTTTCAAGATCTATTTGAAAGCTGCCATCAATTGCATCACATAAAAGATTGACTGCGATTGTTGATGTGATATTTACTATTCCCGGTGAAATATGTCTGCCGCCACCGTATGGATCATTATTATGTTTGAGAATATTTGATGATGGGGTTATTTTTCTCCATTCATCAACGATTTGTGGAAAATGTACATTGATGATGTCATTCACACGTAATTTTATTTCGTACGTATCAAATCCTGTTATACTGTTGTTAGATCTGCTTCAGTTATTTTATAATGATTGAGAAATATTAAACAAAACTTTCTGGTGATGTAATTCTTGGATTACTTTTTATAATATCATCAGTTGTTTGATCAATATACTCATGGTCTGATGTAATTTGATTTAAATGTTGTATTTTTTAAACGATCTCCATTTTTAGATTGTCATTAGGATACTCCGAAATATAACTTTTAAATAACCGTTCTAGTGCTGCTGACATAATTGCAAGTTCATCTTTGATTTTGCTAGATAATGATTTGAACATTCTTTCATTAACAAAATGCAGATCGCTTTTACCACGTATGACTAAAAAGAACTAGGTTGGAGATATTATAGTTTAGGGTGTAATGGAGATTCTTCTATTCGATATTGTGGTTCATTTACAAAAATTTTTTTCGTTAATAAAGAAATCATCTCGTTGAGGTCCTAACGGTTTTTATATACGGGTGCTATTTCAGTCTACCCTAATGCATTTCTGATTGATGATTGGTAAATATCTACAACGTGATCTGGTGAATTTATTTCTATCGCAGCTGGTAAAGTCTGTTCGTGAACGGTGATAGCTATTTTTTTAAATATTCTTTTCCTGTTCTAGATTTGGTTCTGCGTTGGAATTCATCATTGATTTGTTCGATTTGATAATTACCTGTGGTAATTCCGACAACTCGCCAATCGGGAGTTCTATCATTTTTATTTTATATGCAAACACAAGCGAATTTTTTGCTAGTAATCGATCAAATGATTTTGATCTGATATTTGGACAGCTGTAATATACTCAGCTGAAACACAAGTTATTACGACTGCTGGCGATGTCATTGCTATTGTTGATAATAATACGCCGGTTCAAGCAATAACAGCAGACGTCGAATATACAATTATGTCACCAGCAACTACACGTCTGCGATAATTGTTTTTACTTTTACTGTATATTCGCGAACGATATCCTTTAATTTTGTTTGCCATTCACGTGCTCTATTGTATCTAACACGTTGAACGATGATTGGCGAGCTCATTATATTTTAAGTAGGTGGTAGTTTAGCAAGTAATTCAAGACACCAATAATACAACACGGATGGCCCTTTTCTTCAGGTTCTACCAGGAATATTCCCTCGTCGTTTTGATCTAACATAACTAACATACATCCAGAGGATCCAGTTAGTGGAAAACTCCGTGAAATTGTTGTAGATATTGTTTATGTTGTAGTGCCGAGTATTGAAAATCTATATATACCGATAACCTAAGCGCGATGTTGACTGGATTTATTAAGTGGTGACCATAATGCTGATCCAGATGTTACCGTATATACTACACGATCGGTAATTGATTTATTGTCAGAGAGTTTAATGTCGATGTCTGGTGGATTTAAAAAAATTCGTTTGTACGAACATTAAAAAACGTTTGTACATGATTAGAGCATTCAGATCTAAATTTGGTCATTCCATCGGTGATTGTCATCAACGACTTCATCATTGGAATGTTGCTGTCATCAACATATTTCTTCCTTGCAGCATCATCGCTTCATTCTGGTTCTCCAAGACCAGTAATTTTATTATTATTATTATTATGAGTCATATTGAGAGAACCATTTTGTCGGCACCATTATATCCATACCAATTTGTCTAATACCATTATGTCCACTTAACATTTTGTCCATACCATTTTGTTCGTACCATTTTGTCCGCTACCATTTTGTCCTAGTACCCATCATAAATGTCGTGAGCAATTTAATTACATGTTTTCTACGGGAGCGTCAATAATTCTCAATCGTCCACCAACACCTTCAAGTATCATTGCTTTATCACTGAGTATAACTGCAATAGCGCTGTTATTAACACCACCAGGGTTTACACGAGCTTTAAAATGAATATCAACGACAAATTGTTTAAATTATTCTACATGCTCCAGAGAAAAGTAATAGATCAGATACACTGTTGTACAATCTAACTGTGATATTTGCAAACCAGTTTATATATTTCGATCACGTCCCATAAACGTCATTAAACGATGATATGCATGCGCTACATGAGCGAGATAAAAATTTAAAATATATCTTCAGATGGTTCTTGATGTCCGTTTATCCTTAAAGAAATTTCACTGACATTAAATTTATCAAATATCATATGGCTATGTTTTTGTGAGTTCACTCGTGCGGCATCTTGTAAAGCAATAAATATATGTCGTGTTGCATGAACTCCTTGCTGTGATGATATATGCCGTGTAAACAAACCATTACCATTACATTCAACGCTATCTGTTGTGATTGTCAACCATAATAACAATGATTTTCCACATGAATTCATAAAAATAATTATTTTTTCTTCTTCAGTAAGCGATGGGGTCATTACTAGCATCTACAACGAAAGTTTGGTTATTAGTACTTTACCAGGATCACCGATAGGACGCCAGAGTGCTTCATCATCAGTAGCTTTTCTCACAAGTACAATTGTATGTTTCGCCCCAAAAATAACTTTTCTGACATTTCTACAGAATCCAAAAATATGTGATAGTGGAATTGCGCATGAAAATCTTCTACGATCATCTTTTATCATTGATTTACGTGTATTAAATCCTAAGTTGAATTCTGTATTAGCACCAAGAACCACCGGCCACACACAAGCATCAGCAGTGTCGTCATTGTTTCTTGGTCGTCTTAAATTATACTGTCTGTTATCAGGGTAGCAGAAGTGTATTTGGCAAACATCACTGACGGACCAGCTGATCTTGAATAATCATCTGAATATCCTGCTAGAGCCAATATCGTTGTAGCAACATCGTCTTTTTGAATTGTTTCAATATTCTTCCGTCGATAATATACGTAGCGCTGTCAAACAACGCCATAATACCATTATTAACAAAACAAACTCTAACATCAGCTGCATATTCAGTATCATCTGTTTTTATAATTTCTCCTTCTACTTAAATAAACGCTTCAGCTGGTAAGAAATGTCTGCTTTTATCTTGAACTTCAAGCTCAATTCTTCGGCAAATGCTGATTTGGTAGTCGTGCGTCGTAAGATTGCTATTGATAATAGCGTATATATTCATCTTTAAGAATTGGTTAGTCTATATCATACGCTGGATCTGATACACATTTGAACATTGTTGTTATAATTATTATCGTTTAACACGAAGAACACTTCCTGCTATTAAACTTGCCGTAATATTTTTTTCTTTTTCTGACTGGGGTATATTAACCAACTCTGCTAGTGCTTTTTATTTGCAGCTTGATTTATCATTTTACTGATATTTGCAGGCATAACTTCACTGCTGGGTAATCTTATTGCCTGAGGTTTTCTTCGAACTAATCGGGCTAATCTTTCTTTGATTGCTGAAAATGCTTTACCGGCAATATTACCAACAGCACTCATACCTTTATCGCGAATAGCTTCAATTGCTTTCATTCCTAATTGTTTTGCAATCGGTATTGATTTTGGAGATATTCTATTAACAAAACATTGAACAACATCACCAAGTCCATTTCCGTAAGTCGCTTTGTACGTTGGCAATCGTGAGTTTACTAACCTAACTATTAGAAGCCCACCTTGAGCATTGTGTATAATCATTTGCTAAATTACATGTTGATTACTTAATTGTAATAATCATCGAAAATTTGATTAATGGATTAATGAGAGAATGATAAATATAACGATCCATAACACCTTCTGTAAATAATCTTCAACAAGTAATCTTCAACAAGTATCAGATATTTCATTAATTGTTTCTGGAGACTTATTTCCTGCACGTTGTCCGTCGATCAGAATTTCTAATCGTTCAACATCGGCAAAAACACTGTCAAGACAAGTAATAAAGCCACTTCCTTGAGTATCAAAACCACTTCCAGTTGTTTCTTCTTCATCTTTCTTACCTGGCGAAGAACATAATTCCCACACTTGTCTAATTCTCGTAACTCTAGGTCTTTTTCATTTTCTCTCTCTCTCTCTCTCTCGTTTAGCTTCTTTGTTCTGTTCCCGCTTTTGTTCAGCTTCTTCATCACTCATTGTTTGAGATAGTTGCTCTTGTAATGCTAATAGTTGTTGTGATTCTAGTCGTTGTAATTTTCTAATATAGTTATTTACTCCATCAATAAAATTATCATATTTTGTATCTTTTTTCTATCGATCCTATCAATTTTATGCTGTACTTTATAAATCAATCGTACCATCTTTCACTTTTTACATATTTATTAGAGTACTCATGTTTGAAAAATGCATTTCTATCATTATAAATTATCACGACAAATTTAGGTAAATCTACCTCTTTAATAGGGGCCCCGAGTGGCTGAGTGGTCTAAAGCGCTCACCGTTACGGATCACTGCCATCTCACCTCTGTCTGCATGGTTTCGAGTCTCAAGTTCGGCTAATGTGGGTATGTGAGAAACCTTGCCAGTAGCTTCTCGTGGGTCGTTGGTTCTTTCCGGGGTTTTCCCGGATTCTTCCTCCACCATTAATACTAGCGGCCATGTATAGCCTATCTTGTGCTGAAAAATGACGTTAAACCCTACAACAACAACAACCTCTTTAATATTCCTTATGTAAAGAATGCTATCATCGCTAAATTTACCAATTGCATAAACTCTTTCTTGTTCTAATATATTACCCTCCATTTCATCCATTTTAGTACGAGCTCGTTCAATATCATCAAGTACTTCTTTATCTATGTCAATAAGGTGAGCAGCAACTAGGTTAATTGGCTGAGCAGCATCTACTACACCTGAAATATCTTTCAAAATAATGTTTGTCTGTTTGTTTTTTCTCGCTATCTTTTCAGTTTGCTCAGCAGTTTGTTTTAACGTTGGAAGAAGACCTTCAGTAGCTTCTGCTACTCTTTCAGTAACTTTTGCAACAGGTTTAAATGCTTTTTCTGTACCTTCTGCGCATTCAAACGTTTTGTTTGAGAGTGTTATGAACAGGCAGATACCTTCTAATTGTTTGTAATCTTTCTCGAGCTAATCTACTAGTATAAGATTGCATTATTGACACAATAATGATTTAATTACTCACACATTTATAGCAGCAGAGTAGGACTCACGGTACTAATTCCACTCCAATGGTAAACATATGGAAACACTATCATATTCAAAATTCAATAACTTAAAATTTATGGGTGCTGATAATGACACCTATAATTTTTCGTGCACATCTAACCTTGGTGCAAGCTTATGTGTGGAGAACACCATATGACCCGCGGCAATTTGTTTACATACATGTGCATGAAACACGTGTTATTGATTCTGCACCAAATGAATCAGGTGCTACTTTCAGTATTGAGTACTCCTGAGTCAAGCCTGTACAAATGCTAAAGTTGCATCAGTAGAAATTTGTCAATATTTTTTTTACATTACATATAGGATAAGCTCTCAAAAGATATTTTTCCTAAAATTTTAATTTTCATTATTAACCAATTATGGACCACCAAACCTGTAAATGCTCTATCATTTCTTCACCCATTTCTAGACTGGTTCACAGTTCTTCCGTATAATTAGTACAGTGTGTCCAGTAGGTGCGACCTCAATGAAACGTCCGGAGGGTAAACAAAACACACATACAAAATTAGAAAAAACACGAAGGACAAAGATTTAGTAACAAAAATATAATAATAATAACCCAATTAGAGAAACACTCGGTAAGTTAGATTCATCGGTTTAACATTATTGACCTTTCATTTTTTTTATTTTTCGAAGGAAGACTTATTATTTCAGAAAAGACGTTCCAGCAAAACGTCTGTTCACCTCCTCTGCTGCTGAAGTGAATTTCGGTTTCTGGAGTTAGCTTGGGTTTGTTTAGCGTACAGTTGAAATTTGGGACTGAAATTTGTTTCGGTATTTAGATCTGACAGGATTCCGTTTCTGGAGGAAAAGATGGAAACTTTGGGTCTGCACATTGTTTCGGATCCATCCATCTATCTATATGTTATTCTCTGTATATATATATATATATATATATATATATATATATATATATATATATATATATATATATATATAATTCTTATTATTGTACCAGGTTTCCGAAAATATGTGTTCTTACTGCCGCCACAACGTTTAAACTTTGTTAGAAATAGGCAACATAATAATATAATATTTTAAATTGTATTTAATGAAGCAGATCCGCCACATTGACTACATGTAATGCGCTAGAATTTCTTCTTATATGATGTGCCTTATCATATATTTTAAACTGTTTAATACATTTATGGCATAGATGTCAGACCTAAATTTTGATTGGTAAAATTGTCATTTTTAACGTTTGTGCTTTGTGATACATTTTATGTATAATTCTTGGATGAAATTTATCTGTATTTTATCTCTATGTGCAATAAGGATATAGACAATTTGTCATTCATTTTAATACAAAACAGACGCCAAAGAGTCAGACGAAAAATGTACATATGTCATGGTGAGGAGAGAGGATCCTAGGGAAACTATTACATCCATTTGTTAAAAGGTAAGAATAATGAAGCATCTTTGCTTTCTTTTATGGATTGCAACGTAATAAATAATAATCATAAGTAAAGGAAGGTATGATATATCTCATTATTATTTGAATCTGGTAGAACGTTTCCATCATATAAGTCTACAAAGTATGCCTTAATATTCTGCATTACAAAATGACCCAGTCATATTTCATCAGAAGAACGTTTCATCATGGTTAGTTTTATATTTAATAATTGTTCGTTGACATGAAGAGAAAACCAAAACGTTAAATTGTCTAGATTTTTTTAAACATTAGTATCCCTGTAACGGTATGCAACAATATAATTGCCAGTTCAAACAAAACGATATGACTTAAATTAGCCATAAAATATTGTTGGACAAGGTATACAAATTTCCTTTATACGTATCACTCGATCGGGGGCTTTATATAATACAAATGGCAGCTCCTCTTTGGTGTAGGTGGGATGAAACGGTTTATTAGATCTAATCCTTAGTCCCGTGCAAGAACTCTTAAACCTAGGAAGTTACGTTTTATTTGAAAATTAGATCCTGTTATATTAACATGTCTTGCGAAAAGTAGCGTAGTTTAAAACAAATGATTGTATATAATGTCAGAGTAATATGAGGTAATACAGGAAATGCCGATTGAATCACATAGTCGAATAAACGAAAAGAAGCTTCTGGCTATTTAATACTCGGAATGCTGTGAATGATAACGTTATGGAATGCAAACTGTTTTGATCGTCGGAAATGTATCGAACTTTAGTTAATTTCATAGAGACCAACGCTTCGAGACGATTGAAGAAAAACTGTCGTACACTGATGCAAACCAAACATGTCTGAAATCCAATGCGTCCCTACAGTTGGTAGAAGCCGTTGTCTTACCAATTGCTCTTCCATATATATGTATGTATGTACGTATGTATGTATGTATGTATGTATGTATGTATGTATGTATGTATGTATGTATGTATGTAGTATGTATGTATGCATGTATGTATGTTTGTGTGTGCATGTATGTATGTGCGTGCGTGCGTGTGTGTTTGTGTGTGTAAATCGATTGATAACTTTATAGTCAGTGTTCCCAAAATAGCTTGATTCATATGTTATAGTAAATGTCCACGATATAGCGTGCCCAGTGTCCAGAAAAACAGTGATTCAAACAACTCGTGTCAGCGTCCTTTGAACAATGTATATAAGATGAAATATTTTTATTGGAAGTATTTGTAAATTAATGTCCTAGATCTAAGTTCAGGATACCAAGTATTTTATTTAATTTTATATATACATTTTAAACTCAAGAATTTATATTAGAAATTATCGTGAATGCCACCATACCGATAAATTTGCAGGAATAATAAAATAGCAATAACATTTCACTGCCGCATGGGATATTAATTATTTTAGCACTTAAAACGTACGGTCAAGTCTTTAATGAAAATCTTTTTTTCTCCAATCTTTTTCAGGTCCTGGTCTAAAGGTGACACAGATATGCGTCGGTATAGTGATGCTAGACCGTGACAATTTTGAGTTGGTGACAACATCCTCTGATTTTTTTGTCACCACAGTCTGTGATGAGAATCATACCGTTCACTGTGCTGTGAGTAAGGTTGCCTTTTAATTAAGGTTGAATGACTTCATTATATCATTCAATCCATGCACAAGGGATTATAATATAGCAAGAAGTAGTGTCATACTTCGTCTATATAACAGTCACAAGTTTCTTAAAGAAGCAAGGATACATGTATCCCTATCTTATTTTGAAATTAAAAATAAGTAAAACTAAGCATGCTCATGAGGATGTTATAGCATTGCCCTCAAACGTGAATTGCTACCTTATGTCTTATGTTATAGCATTGCCCTCAAACGTGAATTGCTACCTTATGTCTTATGTTATAGCATTGCCCCCAAACGTGAATTGCTACCTTATGTCTTATGTTATAGCATTGCCCCCAAACGTGAATTGCTACCTTATGTCTTATGTTATAGCATTGCCCTCAAACGTGAATTGCTACCTTATGTCTTCAACTACGTATGTAGCAAATTTGTATACGTTAAGAAATGTTAATACTCAAAGTACTTTTCGTGTGTAATTTGATTTATATTCATGAACTACCTGTCTTCATGTGAACAAATGACAAACTTTATCAAACAAAGGTATGCAGGCAACATAATCTAATAACGTAGATTGAATTTGTTGAATATTTCCATCAGAGACTGGATGATTGTCATGAGCCTTTAAACAAAAGATAAACACTCACAACACACACACACACAACTTTGATCCTCTGAAAACAATCAATTGGGTCTTACTTAAATTTTAGTGCACACACACATAAGTACCCAGTAATATCAGTTTGATTCTTACAGGAAAAGTGATAACAACACATTAACTTTACAAACTAGAGCTTATATTTTCGATTTTTCCAGCTGTCATTCGTACCGCATTAACATTAACAACCAGAGATGAAATGATGTCGACGCATGGCGATTTGAAGGCTAGAATAACTTCTGATCAGCAGCAACCTCGTGGTAAGAACGGTGACACTTCAGTGGGTAGTTACGTGGTCCGATTGCATCAATTCTAATGACTTGGTTCATCTGGAATTTATTTGGTTCTGCTAAGGAAAAAGTAAACAATTACAGTTCCTTTGAGCTCATTTACATTCGTCGCTCATTTTCATAGGAATCTAACTCTTTTATCACCATATTGCAGCTTCTTAAATCACACTACTTAAACATGACTGCATCATATTTACATATGACATACTCGTCATATTGGTGTCGAGAAATGCACGAGATTGTACGAATATTATTACATGAGTAAATGGTGGATTTTCTCTAAACGGACAAGTTTTGATAATACTAATCATTCGTATTACTTTAAAGGAAGGGTTTCCATTGGCGAAAAGGCTTTAGTTGTTAGCAGCCTTGAGAAGAAGTAAATATGGATGCTTCCTGATTAACAACACCTAAATCTGTCTGAAATAGACAATTTGATTGCTCCTAGAATGTGTGGTTCATGGAAATGGACTAGGTTGTTGGAACATAAGCTTCTGATTAAAGCCTATCACATGTGACCTAAAGGTAAGTTCTGTGAGATCAAGATTTTCATTAGAATTAAATGTAGCAAATGTTTAAAATATTCAGTAGTTGCATTTTCAGATTCTCCCTCTCTCTCTCTCTCTCTCTCTCTCTCTCTCTCTCTCTCTCTCTCTCTCTCTGAAGAACCTCGAAGGTTCAGGAGTTTAGGCATCACATTTACGATTTGAAGGGTACCGGTTTGAGTATCACCATCGGATCATACGAAATCAGTTACTGTATGTTTGGACAGTTATTTGGACAATAATATTTACTCTTGAGTCCACGGTACAATTTAACCTTCAAAGTGCCATGGTACGGTAAAATAGAAACCGAGACCATACCAGCAACCTTTTCTGCTCATGCTTTCGTTATCTAATTGATGTCGTCATCGGCAATAACGGTACGGATTAATAAGTAAATATACGCATAAATGCTAGTAATAGGTAGGATTGTTTTTTCACAGCTGCAAGTTAAAGAAAATTATGTTAACAACATAGCAAATCTATTATGATTTTAAGCTTCGAAGCAAAGTAATTTATGCTGACTTTTGAGGTTTTAAAGCATAAATTGAGTTATATATTATTAAGCCAGTATAAAATAAAAGTACAAAATTAATATTTTTCTTTGGCTGCCGCCATAATAAGTTTGCAATCTAAACTAATCGGTTAAAATGACGAATACATAGTTGATAAGAAATAGATTTAAGTTTTACACACATAACGAACATACGACCTATTTAGGCTTCTAGACTCTATTAAGATATTTGCAGAAAAACAATTAAAATGTAAAGCATTCTGATTTAAATGATGTTTAAGCATTTGTTGCAATTGATAGCAGACTTCTTGTCTAAATAATTAACCAGACGTGTGCCTTATTCTTCTTCAGTAACACAGTTCAGCAACAGTTATCCAAGACGTTCCACAAATATTTAAAGAAATAAAAATGTATTACAGTCACAAATATTGTTTAACATGCAAATGATTAGACCTGTATTTAGAAGATCAGTTGAAAATTAATGATTATGTAAACATATCACACTGTGGAGCGAGACTGGGACAGAATATACGTAAATGATCAGTTTGGTGGCACCAGCTCGCAGGGGAAAATCTTAATGGCATTTGAAAGATCAAAGTATAAGAAAGATTGTGAAATCTGTTTATAAATGTCATGTATACGGTTAAATACAAAATTATTTTCTGCATGTGTAAATTTATTCCATTGTTACAGTAAACAAGCATGTAATTCGAATAATAATAAAGTATATTTAAAACAATTAACGTAACTTGTAATAGCTTTCCTCTTCATAATTGGAAATACATGAATGGAATAAATCAAATAGCAATTCATAATACTTATTATCGTGAGAAACTGACATAAGATGAAATATATGAAGAAACAAAGTATGTAAATTCGTAATTGAAGTCTTTTTATATGGCAATCTTAAGGAAACTTGCACATTTCAGAAAGATAATATTGTGAGTCAGCATTCACTTAAAGAACCTTCTTATATTTGTAAGATCACAACGTCTATAACGCTTTCTGTTCTGGTTGTTAAACATTTATCAGAGACGTTATTCGAATAATTATGTTTAGGCGAGGAATGTTATGACTCGGGTTATAACATCACGATGCAATCTCAGCAAAGTATTTCAAATTTGGAGGTTAGACTAGACTATGATGTTGGTGGAGATGATACTCACCTTGTGACATGGTTACAAAGAGGAGTATTATAGTCGGATACAAATATAACATTTACAAATCAACTAATAGTTTCAAGCTAGGCTTGAATGCGGCTATAATCGAAGCATCTGATAACCAACTTATATAATGTCGAAAAAAGACTGACGATAAACAAAGGAACACGTGGGCAAAGCCTTGGAAACAACAACAACATTATAATTATATTTCCACATCGTCCAAAAGACAAAGATCATCAAACAAATAAAACTATAATTGGTATTGGTAATAATTTCAAGAGGAACCGACTTAATTTACATTTACGAATATGTTATAAATTCCTAACTCTTCATGTTGCCGTGTCTACATTTACATCTAATATAAAAGCAACATTTCAGCTGATGATACAGGTAAAATGGCATGACCAGCCAAATCAATATGTCCAGTTATGAACTAATTAATCTATCCAGATAGTAACAAATCAACATATCCAGTTATAAACTAATTAATCTATCCAGATATTAACAAATCAACCTGTCCAGTTGTTTTAAAAAAACAATCATCTTATACTGGCACTTATATTAGGTTGATCTACATCTTGTTTGACTAATTCAAAACAAAAGTAGGAATAGTTAAGACATTTATAATATGTGAATACATTCTTCACTTCAAGCTAATGGAGCCGGGGCAGAGGCACGTAGAGCAAATGTAGGAACACGTGTCAGTGGGACAGGGGAGAGTAGGAAAAACTACATTATACGAAATTTATCATGACAGAGCATAACTGTGATAATCGCTAGATTTTTCTTTTTCTTACCTCATAGGAACTCTTATTTAACCGTTGAATTTATTTTTGTTTATATAGATTGCAACTAGATATGTTACCTGTTCACATATTTGATGTCTTTAGCTTTGAAAACTTTACAAAAGTTGTTGAAATTTATTTTATGGTTGCAGATTACGACATCTGATATCTGATATGCTCCTAACCTTGTCTCGATTACACGGCTTTTTATACTTTCGAATGTCTAATTTTATATGTTTGTTAACGAATTTACGTAACCTCTTACTTCCCCTTCTTCTGTAACAGTTCAATAATCTTAGCTCTGCGACTGGAATATTTCACCTTGACTTCTTTCGCTGCAATCATCAACTAAGGTCTTTGCTTTTCTTATTTGCTACTCGCATGATTGATTTGTATTAATGTTTTGCATCTGTGTTTCCTCAGAAACAGCTTTACAGGTTGTAAAGGATGCTATAAATATCTGCCTAAATTAGTATGATCTCGATTTATCCATTTATTTCTTTACCTTTTGTCATTTAAATGTATCCATTTATTTCCTTTTTTCCATAATAATAGTTGAATTGAGCCATTTTAAATATTTTATTTGGAATTCGTCGCTACAAATGAGTATTTGTCTTATCCTTTTTCTCGGAAATATGTTTTTCTCTAAATATTTAAATGCGCCATAATTAACTGATAATGTGTCTCATTTATGGTAAATCGTGTGCATGAAAATGTTTTCATTATCCGCCACTGTTGTAGATACATGAATTTGTTGAAGAATTAAAACTCTTTCATCAGAGAATGTATTATCCCTAATATAATCCTCAATTATTGAATCATCAGTTTTCTGTTCAATTATTTAATCAATAGTTTTATTAACAGCTTTAACTTCATCAGGACTTTTCAAAACGTATGACCAAAATCTTTTCTACAGCCTCTTTTCAAAACATTTGATTAAAATCTTCTCTCAACGGTATGTCTTTTACATAATTAACTGTGAGAAAAGCAATTAGGTAATGAATTATATTTTATTGAAGAGAACGATTACAATAGCATCATTCCTTCATACAGTTGAAGGATATAAACTATTTTTGAAAGTATCTTAATGGTCAAAAGAAAATAGGTGGTAAATCTTTACCAGAAAGTAGATGGAAACAACGGAAAAAAACAAATCAGGAGGCCATATTAACTCTTTCCAATGCAATATCAACTAATACCACTTATCCGATGTCGTTAGTCTGGCAAATATGAACTTCAAGGAGTAAATTGCTAACAGCTAACAGCTAATGATTTAGATAAATTTAAGGCAGTTATAAATAATATTAGATGACCGTAAACGCTACTGGTCGCTTTATTGTATTATTCCAGAGTGTAAAAAAGCAATGGCGATATTAGGATGACTTTTAAGGTATTAAAAGTGTACATAGTCGTGAAAGAAAACAAACATGCTACGACCATCGCTGTAATAAGCAAATGAACTATCAAATGCCCCATATATAGAGATGATTAGCTTATATGCAAACAATTTCCTTATATTATCAAATTCTTGTGAAGTCTGAAAACCTACTCCTGCGATCTGGTCCAATAAATGCAGGTCTGTGCAGAAATCGAATCGTAATGGGTAAATTCGCACATTTATATAAACACATGATATATGGAAACTAACACATTGAAGCGTTCCTCTGTAGTTACAACTCGAGATCTTTTGAAATCAATCAATCTTTTTCAATAGCAGATTATCTTCATTTTTTTCTTCCATTGCACAGGCGGAGACAAGATGAAAAAACATTTCTACGAGATGTATTTATGATGTAAGCAAGTCTTAAGCTGTTTCTAAAAGTGATCAATTTCATTTAGCCACTAAGGGATTCGGGACTACGTGCAAGAAGTACTTACGCTCAAAATGAAGATTCGACAAGGGAAGCTATAACCCAAGTGACGTAAATGGTGATAAGGGTTACTCGTTTCATATTTTCGAGAGTCATGACTCCTACAAACACCAGTCCGTGTGTGGGGAGGAGAAAGGGAGAAAAACTAACATGTGCCCGGACGACGAGAGTAAATATTATGAGCTACAGTAAGGTCGAAGTGCCATTGGAATATGAGGATGAAGAAAATAGATTCCGATATAATACCGCTTGTTTAAAAATCCAAAGAAAAATGCATGCCTTATTAAGGCCATAAACATATTTTTACCAGAGCTTTCCCATGAGCATATTCATTCTTGCGTTTTAGAAAACGTATGTCAGCGCGTATTGACGATAGAATTTACTTAGTGCAAATTACATTCAAGATATATAATAGAATGGCTTTATCAGATCATCACAACATGGTAAAGGGCTGTAGTGTGTGCAATTATTTATTTAGTATTATGTATCCGCCAGCTAGCTTAGTGGCAATGAGATACCTAAAATAAATACACTTTTCTAAATGCGTGCCACTAATGCAATTATTGCATTTGAGAGAGAAATGGATTCGTAAATACAGTATCGATTATGATTCCATCAAGATCTTCAAACCGTATTATCTTATCATGCAAGTTTATTTCCGGACATATATCTAAACTGTAACCGCATATCAAAGTTACCAGTTAAATTACTGAGAAATTATAAGTAGACCCAATTACATAATGTAATATATATATATATATATATATATATATATATATATATATATATATATATATATATATATATATATATATATATATATATATATATATATATATATATATATCGTGTTAATCTACAACAGTGATTCTCAATCTGTGTGCTGCGGCACACTAGTGTTCCGCGAGATATTTGCAGGTGTGCCGTGGGAGTTTTGAAAAATATTTAAAATTGCTAGCGTTTTGAAACCTTGAACGTCTCGAAAAATTAAATGGTAAATCAATGTCGGGAAAGTTAAAAAAGTAACATCTAAAAACGCAATCTCTGTCAGTCTGTCATTCATTGGTTCCTTTCGCAACGCGAGACTTGTGGGAGATCTCATCCCCGAAATTCTGGACACACTGAGAGACCTACGATCGGCACAGCAGTATTACTTCCCATCACAAGCAAGTGATGAATATGGATGGGTGATCAATCCATTCGGAAACAACGAAACTACAAATCTTACAACCGAAGAAGAACAGCTCATTGATTTAAAAAACGATACATTTTTTCAGTCAACATTTCCCGAAAAGAGCCTGGATGAGTTTTGGATCTCAATCAAGAAGTCATATCCTGCAATCAGTTCAAAAGCAATCAAAGTAATTCTGCCATTTGTGTCTTCGTGCTTTTGTGAGTTTGGATTTTCAGCATTGACTGAAATCAAATCGAAAGAGAGAGAGAGACTTCTTAAAATCAACGATGAAATGCGCGCTTGTTTGTCGACTTTGGAACCTCGCTTCAATCTGAATTTCTCTAGAAAGCAATCACATTAAATTTAAAATTAAATATATAAGTAAACATAAATAAGTTCTTCGCCGTAAAAGTTGTTAAATCTTTCTGATGCGCCGCAAGACAAAAAAGTTTGAGAAACACTGATCTACAGTTATGCTTTCGAGACTACTGAATGGATCGATTGGACGCAAATTACATGTACTAGTCGTATATGTGGAAATAATGCAATCAAGATTGTGTACATTAATACATTGAACACATATGTATATGTTGAATCAGAATATGCGCTCTTTAATTGAATGACCCATGATGTATTATTTTGATTACCAAGGAAGGTCTCTCCGACTACGATCAGCGTAGGCACGGATAAGCTGTTGCATGCTGCAATCGCAGATCCGGGGTCAAATCTGTTATTTCTACTCCATGATTCTGTCCGAATTCATTTTAACCAAATATACACCGCATTCTTTGACATCATGTCACGTTGTTTAACTTTAGCGCAATAGTCCAAGAGGGCATACAATTTAACAGTATTCCCTGATCCATCGATTTCCGAAAGGAGAACGTTGTATATATTAGGTACTACCAAGAAACTCAATTGTTCTCTAATTATTGCTTTGCTTATTGTCTCAAAAAGAAGTCATGGCGTTAAGTGTACTTAACGTACTATACTTCCGAATCTGTCCGGAATATAGAAATATATAATTTGTCTGCGACACGTTGAAAAATAAAGGTGTGAAGTTTCTAGACCATACGTACTGTTTACACGTTTCTTATATTATCGGAAACTTCATTGTTTACATATCTGGGAATTCTGTATGAGTTTATAACATGATGGACAATAGGAATAAGGCCGAACCTCCAAGTTAAGAAATGATAGATTTTGAATAAGCACCAAGGTGTTCAGCTAAATTCTACTGCAGATCTGGGCCTAGGCTGTTCACTGTTCGGCACATTTCATTCAAACGTAGGGACAGTACTCAAATCAGAGACATACTTAAACTTATATACACAGCTGCTTCCGAATACTGCTGAGTCTGTATTAGCTAAGAACAAATGGTTGAAAATGGATGTGTGAAATATAAATCACTTTCCATCGCTGCTATGAAGCCGCTCTCACAGCTTTGTTTATTGCTAATATCTTTGTAGTTTATTCTTGTCACTACTTGTGTAAGTGATAAATTGGTAATGTGTCTTAACTCTGAGCCTTTTACCACCACAAAATTATGTTGGACCAGGGCTTAGTCCTCTTAATGTGAATTATTTTTTGTCGAAGACAGTGCATAAGCATCATAGCTTCAAATATTAAATAAGGTCGTCTTCGTTAAAAAAAATAGCGTGTTGCGGATATTTCCAAATAGAATAACTCTTCTGACAATAGTCTTCACGTAGGTTCCTCCAGTTGGTTTACCATTTGTTGGAGCAATATTTTATTCCATCCTTGATGTTAGGTGATGGGGTAAATATTCTACATGCCACTCCGTTTCTTTATTTCTATATGTGTGTGGTTTACATCGCTTGTTTTTGTTTTCGTGGAATCGTTTGCTCCAAGTGCTTCTTAGCTTAAAGAGCAGTGAAATAGACACAAGTTTTCACGACAATGATCTTTGGCAAATATAAAAGTTCGTTACACTTGCATATCTTTAGCAAAATCTTTAGGAGTTTAGTTTCGTTCATGTTTGTCTTTTTCTGATTTTCCTTCCTTCCTTATTATTCGTGGAATTTTGTTTTGACTGATACGTTTGCTGACAGTTAATATGCTCTCTATACATGTGATTCTCTTTTTAGTGTTCGCTGTGTTTGAACCTGACGCTGTTTCCACTTTCCAGTTATATAGCCAAAATTAAACCACAGTAATTTGGACGCATTTGCAGTCCGAATCGGTGTTCATAGACTTCATATATCATAGAATTTAATTTCTGCCTGAGTAAACATTTTAAAAATCACGTTTGGAAATCTATGCAGGTTCATGTTTTTGATGTCCATGGCCTGTATTTATGCCAGCGTCAAAACAGGATTTATTAATAAAATAAACTTTCCTTATTTATATCAACAAATACTTCTAGTTTGATTTCCTGGTCTTATTGTATGTGCATTTAACAAATAGTATTGTTTGTTGTAGTTCTTGTTGCACTACAGGCTTCAATGAGTGGTCACCTCTACAACTCAGACACTTCTTTTTAAAGCCAGGTGTACATCTGTTCAATTTGAACATCAATAAATGAATACATACTTAAACATAATGGCCACCTGACATAGCGGCACGTTTTGCAAGTATAGCTTTGGCGGGTGATTTTCAGGTACGTATTACCTTTAAGTATTCACAATGTATCAATCAATCTACATTCGTACCTGGGGCGGAAATGTCAGAAATACCACCTCGACCAAGATGGCCGGGGTACTAATATTAGCACACGCTATCGAGATGTCTGAGCTGAAAGATATGGAAAATAATTTGAAAATGCATTTCTTGGATTTATCGACGTTGCCATGACATAGTTTGCCTAAATTAAGTTGAATAAATGCTTTGATATATTATGTTCCTTTGTTGTATTATATGCATACATACATAATGATAGGCACCCATCATTTTCAGATTCTTCATACGTTGTTGTTTCATCTGGTACTATTCACACCCTTAGACGATATTAAACTTCAATAAAGATTAAGACAATATTGCCGTATATTGAAAGTTTGATATATATATATCGGATTTAGTAAAGAAAAATGAGGCTAATCAATTATAATATCTCTCTCTCTCTCTCTCTCTCTCTCTCTCTCTCTCTCTCTCTCTCTCTCTCTCTCTTGCATCATATTCCACAGTTATGTTGTGGCTGTCCAGAAGGATCTGTTTAAATTGCAAACAGCTCATTCCACTTGCAAATCAACACAGTATGGCTAACTTGCTCCAATGAGATTTTGATCGCACCAGTTCCGGTTCCGGTCTGACAGTGAAAAGCAACAATTAATTCCAATTGGTTGGATGTTTTGATAACAATATATTCCAGTTCAAAGTAAACAATGACTACCAACCAGTATTAAATACAACATTTATATGTGTTTAAAACCGGAAGCGGACCACCCTTTATTCAGCATTAATGTGAAATGGTGAGCTTTTAAAAGACGTGACGGGTAAATCAATATATATTAATCTAACTAATAAATCATGAAATAGTTCAGAATGTGTAATTGTCCTTGCTCTAAGAGAAGCATATAATGCAATAAAAAAGAACCTCCATATTTTCGAAGGCCCAGGGGAGTACACATTCAACAGGGGAAAGTTAGTCACTTTGTTCTGATTGTGAGATAGTAGGGAAACCGTTTGCGATTTTATCAGTAAAGATGTATACAGGTACCTTTGTCGCAACTGTCAGAAGCAACATACCAGAAATGACGTAATTGTAATCAGAATGGATATTTCATGGGGGGGGGGGTCCATATGACCACGATTAGCTGATAATATATCGGAACAAACTGCTCAATAAATTAGTCTAGTGCCTACTGCATTTTCGCTTGACAAACATTTTCAAAACTGTAGCGACTTACATGGGATCCAAATGCATTTATTTGTCAGTATGTACATGATTTTTGACTATTAATAAAACATCTATCTCTGCAATTGCGACCTAAGTAAAACTATAATATAAAACGTGACTCGAAGGGATGGTCAAGATACATTCTACCTTGTTATAGCTTGATAATCATGATGTGTTGTGTTCGTTTTTGTAGAATATTCATATCGGATGTTCTTATTTGGTCTTTTTCTGGTTAGAATGATATATTGAAAACAGGTGCACCATGTTAGTTTCTGTGTTGTTCACTAAATAGAAGAGACAGAAGGGAGGGAAGGAGGAAGGCGGAGAACGAATGCTTCAGAATTAACCGTTTCTCAGTGAGACTTGGCCAAAATTATTATTCATGAATATTTCTTCATGACATGTGTGTGTGTGAGACAGATAGAAAAACTGACAGACAGAGAGCAAAGGGAGCTTCTGATGTTAAAGAGTTAACAAACTTAAGAAACAGACCCATCTTTCCTAATGTGTGTATCACTCTGATGTTTGAAAATGAAAAGACAAGTCTTATTTTACCTCTTTGATTCGGCAACTAACAGTTGAACTACATAAGTAAAATGAATAGATAAGACTGATCATAATTTGCCTTCATCATGTTCTCTTTGCGGGTTTGAAACCTTTCGAAAACCTTATTTTTAACGCATATAATAAATTGTACACACACACACAGAGATATATATATATATATATATATATATATATATATATATATATATATATATATATATATATATATATATATATATATATATATATATATATATATATATATACCGACAAAAAGAATTGCTAACGCCGCAAATACTAAACTTTCTCAAGGTTGAAGGTTTTGATAAAATTAAACTCTACGGCAGGGGAAGAAACACAAAGAGTACAAACATTTGAAGCCATCTAAAAAATGTACAATATAAAATATAGCCTATTAACGTTATGCATGGAGGTACGAAGGGAAATGTGTCAATTTGTCAACACACATACATACATACATACATACATACATACATACATACATACATACATACATACATACATATGATAATGAATATTCTTTTAGGCAATCATTATTACACAAAATTTGGTATCTCTGATAAACTGATGGCTAAATGTTGTTTTGATTGGCTGAATTGGAGAGCAGACTCTTTTATTTAGACTTAACTCCATATGTGCTTGCAAATGTAATAAACGCAGTAGAGGCACGAGGGCGGTCGGGAGAGACAGTTGCCCCCTGAATTGAAAACTGAAACTTTCATAATATTCCACCTTACCATATTGTAATTGGGACAATTATGCACAAAAGTTTATTTAGAAAGGAGAGAATGGAGATTGGCAACTGACTTAACATCGGTTCTCGGAGGCAAAGTAGGGTCGCCACTAGAGAATATTGTACCCAGGTGCCTCGAATCTTTCGCCGTCACTAAGAATCGTTCATTACACATTCGTCCTACACCGAGCGCCCATTTAAGCGCCAGTAAGGCTAGTTTCTCCTGGGTTGGTTTAGTCCGAATGTAGCTCTTACCGTTGTTCTTTCATTTTATATCACCAACGGTTTCGCCAGCACTGATCTTGCATGCTATAAGAGATATTACAATTTGTATTGATAGTGAAGTCCAATGTCTGAACGATTATATCTTGGGCATGTGTTTGCAAATTATTCAAGGCTTGTGGTTTGTAGCAACATGATCCTGGTATATATTCTTGTTTGAAGTTGCTTTTGTAAGTAGCAGATAATACTATAAACATGTATGCAAATATATTCAGTATAAAATAATGTATTCATTCATTCATCTAGAATAAAGACAAGAGAGAAAAATGAGATGAAGAAAATGAATTTAGAAGAAGCATTATGATAACACTATTAATAAAAGAATAATCATCAAGGGGGCTGAAGACAACAAATATGTGTTATCATAAATAACAGAGATTTCATTCTTATGCGTAAGTATCTAAATAACGTTTAGGAAAATTATATTTCCTGAATTTAAAATTTATGATGGAAGAAATGTTTTCTTCACAATTTAGTATATCATTCCACTGAAGTAAATCCTTCTCGAAGAACCGTAAATACAACGAATAAAAATAAAAAGCTAATAAGTTTATTTAGAAGATTAAGAAACTAAAAAGATGGAACAGTCAAGTGAACCACACTTATGAATTTTATCTGCTGTATCAAGAACTTATAATATTTGGCAACGCATGTCTCTGCGACCCTATTTTGTTATTGTAAGTTCTCTAAGTGAATGTACCTAACTACAAATGCTTGATCGTTTAAGCAATGTTATGACGTTTGCATTTTATCGTCATAGCGGAAATGTAGAAAATTTTTCTCGAATTCTAAAAGTGGAACAATACATTTATTTATATTGTTATGTATATTTGATTTTTTTTATATCTCATTTAATTCTTTGCAAGTTTTAAAATCTTTCTATTTTTTTAATTTCTTTATATGTGAAAGTACCGTAGTTCTGTTTACTCGCAACTCGTACTTTTTCCAGAAAATAGCTTGACCTTGACTGAACATTTCTGTAAATACATAAGGCCGACCTGGTTCCAAAACCTATTTCGAATTTAGTAACAGTCACGTTAACAAGTTCTTTGTTTTAATTTATTTTATTGTGGGAGTAATAAGAGTGAGATCGAGGCTGTATTGAATGCGTGACCCTAGGCTCGTAAATAGATTTTAGTGAAGTAAACAACTTTTTTAAAATTTTATTCTTAGAGTAAAATGATTGATTTTTGTCAGGGTCAAGCTGAGAGTACGTGATGTAATCATGATCACGTGACCATCGTACGGGTACGCATTCTGCGTCTCAAAAATTACTGTATAACCATTGTTTTAGGGAAATAATCACAGTGTGGGTTTGAAAACGCTTGATGTTAAGTAGTTTCCTTCTGTTGAAGCCAGTTTTCGAGTTATATGTTAATTTTTCGTCAGATTAGTTGGATTCTAAAGGATTAATTCTTGTTTCCTGGAAACATATGTGTGCTCATGCTAAATTCTTTAACAAAGACATTTCTTCACAAAAATTATTCGGATTGCCAAAACCGGATGATCATTTCTTGAGTTTCTACAAGGAAATGTAGAAAACCACACTATACAAGATACAGCATACGTCATCGCCTTCCATCTTGGATTCTTCGTCGAGAATCGAACTTGAATTCATTAGAACATTTTATTATTAGGACTTCTAAAATTTTATTCATGGATTATTCTTGGATTATTTTTGGATTTGATTCTTAAAACCGTAAGTTCTTATGTTTTTTTTAAATTTTACCGTACTTTTTCAAAGTTTGTTGTTTTCGCTCTTTCTTGTGCCACTGTTTATTCGAGGCTAAACAAGTAACATAATAATATGTACCGGTATATTTTCATAACTGTATAAACGCATAACGTTTTCCGGTTACAAGGATATCCTTACTTTCACTTTTCCCATTGTTGCATTCTGTATTCGAAAGTATTGTACGATTTGCTATCAATACATCATTTAAGTCTGCCAAAGTTTACGTTTTAGACATTGTCGATACTACAATGTTGCTTGCAATGTTCACAGTCTTCTTTCAGTTTCAACGGGCAAGCATGATTTTCGAAACAATAACTGGTAAGCGAGATTCACTGGCTTTCTTTCTGTATGTCCGTCAGTTCTTTTGCATGGATGAGTTTCCATCGGATTGTACATATGTATATATGACCACATGTTTGTCTCTTCCTCTGCATGGGTGGATGGATGGATGGATGTATGCACAGATAAATTGATAGATACATGTGAATTTATATTAGGAAAATATGTATGGATGTATGCACAGATAAATTGATAGATACATGTGAATTTATATTAGGAAAATGAAATCATCGGTTTATTCACCAAACATCACTTATAAACTAACGGATGTGTCAAAGTTTCTTCCTACATACACCAATTGTTATCTAATCGCATGGCAATATAATACCACTGTGATCGATGAATGGGATGTGAGTGTGTGTATGTTGCTTTCAGCATTTGGTTTCGTAACGGAAAAATAATAATTTCAGTAGGAATTCATCTACCCGAATATTGCAGTTTTATGTATAATATCATTTTTAAATGGCATTGCTGTAAACTGAATCTTAAATGTTTGAATGAAGTAGAATACGTGCGGTGCTAAGGCTCAACGTACTGCATATATTAGTTTAGTTTATTATTTGTTATACAAGTACAGGGGCAGTTGATATGGATACATATCACCTGCAGTGTCTTTGGTATACTCTGAGCCGCGGAGAATTCTCGGTATGTGTAACCACTCATATCACCCGCATGTTGATTTATATGTTGAATTTGTCACTCTGCAGAACCTTTCTTCTTTTTCAAATCTGAATATGTTTGAAACTCATTACATAAAGCATACAATCCTGACTATTGAACGAAAACAAGGATATTTTAGTTTGTGCTCTTTTTAAATGTCTAAGAAAACATATTTTTCAAGCGAATATTTATTCTGACAAAAAGAAAATACATGTACTCTAAAAGTTATAAAGTGAAGAAATGACTTGCAGGAAATTATTCATGGTATACATAGTCACAAGGTAACATGCAATGTACTTGTAATTGATCATTACAATACGAGTTACCTTTCTCTGTGGTCACCTCACCGACATACGTCGGTATAGATTCCGCCCAACAGTTAGAAGGGTAATTTGTTTACAGTGGCAGCATGCATTATAGAGATTATGTATTCATAACTGAATGCTAATTGCAGGTCCTGCGACTTAATTAGCTGCATGTGGTAATTATGGAAGCCATGCACTTAAACAGACAACTGTCAAAATAGCTCCTACAATATGCATGAAAAATCAACCTGGGGTAATCCAAAAGACAACTAAATTTAGCAGTTATTAAAATAAGGAAAATAAACAGCGTAGACAATACCAGCCTCGGAAAGTGCAACAAATGTATGATTAACTATTTAAAATGAAAAAAGTTATCTGCTCGTTTCTTAGAAATTACATTTAAAGTCCAGATACTGCGAAACAGCAATTGGAGGAGTTCGTGAGATTACATCGGAAGTAAGGGACACACTACATTAAAGTTATATAATACACACACGCGCACACTATATATATATATATATATATATATATATATATATATATATATATATATATATATATATATATATATATATATATATATATATATATGTGTGTGTACTATATTACACACTAAAACCCAGATTACGCCATTTGCTCATACACCAAAAGTAAAGTAAAATTTGTTTAACAATA
Source organism: Sinohyriopsis cumingii (assembly GCA_028554795.2). NCBI lineage: Eukaryota > Metazoa > Mollusca > Bivalvia > Unionida > Unionidae > Sinohyriopsis > Sinohyriopsis cumingii. The sequence continues at coordinate 49,434,164 of CM068832.1, forward strand.
CCTTGAATGATAATTAATGAGCAAATCCTAGGAAATTATTTTCATTATAAATCAAACCGTACTCAAAGTATAACACTGTAGAGCGGAACCATACATGAACTCTCGTAGTTACCTTCTCACTGTGGGTGTACATGAGCATGCAAGTTTGCGACTGACTCAAAGGATTTCATTCTGCAGTGTGACATAAAAAGTTGTAACCTTCTGTTTTGATAACATATTATATCTTTTACGAAGGAAACGAGACACAGTTTACTCGAGGATCTGACCAGTTGTCCTGGATAAGGGCACGAGAAGCTTGTGATAATATGTCATACGCCATACTTTCTGGAATGCGAGTCAAAAGTGCTTTTGGATTGCTTCATGTTGGAGAATTCGCCTGGATCGATGGAAAGGAATACAATTTCTGCTATACACAGGGTAAACTAAGGAGAGTTTCCTTGTTTTTGTCATACCCTTCTTAGGGACATACAGATATAGGATCCGTTTGTTTCCCCAACTGTCCGTCACATTTTTGTTTCTGGATTATAACCCACAAATATCATTTAACACACGTTGATAAAATCTACTACAAATGTCCGACTGCTAGTTCCTTGAAGCAAACTATAAATGGATATATGATTAGTTCTACCCGACATATTGTTACTCTCTCTGAATTCAAATATATATATATTTCTTGTTAATTAATGGTTGTATAGGCATAAACATGTGGCCCAACGTTTACTCAGATACGTGTTATAGCTTATGCTGACGATATTAATGAAAACTGTGCAAACAACCTTATCCAAAAACTGTGTAATAAAAGGGGAACTGTCTGATACAAAAGCAATGTTTTCAAACGATGGATGACAAACGAAAACCATACTATTTGTATTATAGCAAAGATATTATTTACCTTTTTGTTTCATTTTGTTAAATTTCAAGGGACTAAAATTATTTTTTCCACTTTAATTTTGATGGTAGCTATGAAAATGAATAAAACTGTGTTCAAGCGATTCGAGGAAATTATGTCAGTGTGTAGATCAGCATATTGTTCTTACTAAAATGAAGCATATATTCAAATTTTGGCAATATAATGCGAATGTGGCAAACACACACACACACACATTTCTATAAGCCCCAAACAGTACTTGCTAACCGTATTTAATTTGTTTCAGCGCCAAAGTGAGAAGTGAGTTCCAGTTTAAGAAGGGGGAGTTGTGTTCAGCGTTAAATTGAAAGTTGGGATTGAAATTGGTTTCGATAAATATATATATATATATATATATATATATATATATATATATATATATATATATATATATATATATATATATATATATATATATATATATATATATATATATGTATATATATGCAAGTTAAATATTCATATCCTCCGTGTGAAATCATTAAAAATAAGTATGAATATAGTGCCAGAGTTCCGAAAATTTGTATATTCCGTGTCGTCACGACTTTGATACTTTTCTAATATTTTAAAAACCATTATTAGTCTCAAGACATAACTTTACTAACCTAATTTCTTAAAAGCAGAGGAAACTTTATGTGCGCTAATACCTTTTGGTTTATAGCAGAGTTTATACAATTTCTCTATGCATGATTACTTTTTGCAATATATGTATAGACTGTTCATCACTCTTTTTAATACAAAACAGATGTCAATGAGACAAACAGGAAATGCAGATATGTGGCAGTAAGGAAAGAGGACACAAGAAATAATCTTGCTTGCATTTACAACAAAGGTAAAAACTGTGCATACAGCGATATTTTAAACACTCTTTATTGTACTATCGATATGCAACTTCATGGATTTTTAAGTTAAAGTTAAAGAAGGAATGCTATACTACTCTTATTATTAACTTTCCTGTTTTTTGTTAAATTGCTAATCTTGTACCTGTATGTATCAATTTAATTACTAGTGAAAAGAAACATATGACTAGCAACAAAGTAGGCTTTAGCAATGTTAGCGATATTGGTATATTCATGTCAGTTGATCAGAACCTTTATAATCCTGGTCAAAACATCTGTTTCATATAGGCGAGAAAGTTCGGTTTGTTAGACCTTATCCTCGTTTCAATTCCAGAACGGTTAATACTAGTAATTTGCATTTTGTTTTGAAAGAAATTATTCTACAACTTTAGCACTTCTAGTTATAATATAAAATGATTAACATGTCTTAACAAATAATACTATTTTAACTCAGTGATAGTATATACGTTCAAATTATTGGAGTGTACAACAAGAAATATTGCGCCAGTCACCTAATCGAAGGAACGAGTATTAGCTTTTTGATTGGTTAATATTCTGGATAATGTGAGCGATAAAAATATGGAGTCTGCATTCAGGTTTGGTCTTCGTAAATGTATCAAACTTGTACTAATTTCAAACAGACGGAAAATTTGAGATGAATGAGGAGATTCTTTCGTACACTGATGCCGTCACAAAATGCCTAAAGTCAAGTACATCCCTGCAGGTGGTGGACAACTTTGCCTTACCAATGGTTGTTCCAGTGAACAGGACATACTGGATCAAGGATTACAATGCTACCAGTATCATCAACGGATTGAGTAGGCATTTAGTCAGAATCACTTTGTATAACATTGGAACCTCTTGAATATGTATTGCATGTCTTCTGTAGAATTGGATGTAATCGGTATCTTGTTTCCTCAATTGTTTATATGGTCATCATCCTGTCTGCATATGGTAAAGTTATTTTGATAGTAATCAATATTTTGGACAGTAAAATTAAATTATTTTATACGTTATATATCCAGTGTTCAATTTTGTCCTCTAATGAGTCAGACAATAATAATTAGCGTTCGTTGAATAATGTATATAACATTAATTTATTTCTTAGAATAAGTAATTTCTAAATTAACGTATTCAAAGTTCCGAGCTAAATAGGAAGAACATTTGCTTTTCGGATAGATATGAAACAGACAAACTCATATTATAAATTATTGATGATGTCAGCATCCAAAAGTAAAACATGGAAAACAAGACAATATATAATAATATTTTAGGGTCGCAAATAGGTTATTAATTAATTTAACATGCAAAAAGTCTTACTATGTCTTCTATGAAATAATTCCTTGTCCAATATTTTACAGTTCCAGCGCAAACGGTGACAGAGTTATGCATCGGTATAGTGAAGCTGGACAACAACACATTTGAGTTTGGTACAACCTCATGTGATGAGACTCATCCCGTTATATGTGATGCGAGTAAGACTGTCTTTTAATTAAGGCATATCGTCTTCATTTGATACAAGCAATGGGGAGTATAAGGTAGCAAAAAGTACCGCATAGAACCTCGTCTGAATAAACGTCACAAATTCCCAAACACTAGCGAAGAAAATGTTACACAGCGCTCATTTGAAATCAAAATAAATGAGAAATTGTGAATCAAAAGGGGGCGCGTTCAAGGTTTCTCTTCAAAATTAAATTGCAACCATATGTTTAACAATGCATATGTAGTGTTTTCTTGCTGTGATTTATGATTGCATTTCGTCTGTAATTTGATTTATATTCCTGGACATTTTATCAGCGTCAAAACAGAGTGCCAAATTACCTAATAAGAGCATATAATCAGTAGAAACTAATAAATATAAGTTTCGGGCCTGTTTAATACTGTTCAAGAGACGATTATTTTCATGACGTTTTAAGGAGAAACAGAACACAGACACACACACATTTTGGATGGATGATGTAATATTGCAAACACCTATCGCCGTTTTTCATTTTTCATAGGTACAGACATAAATACTACCAAATATGAGTTGGGTTCTTGCAGGAAAAGAGAAAAGGAAAATAGGTTAATTCACTTTAGCCTAAAACGGTTATATTTTCTTCCCTTGCAGGTGGCGTCCCTACCGCAATAACATTAACAACCAGACATGAACGGATGCATCGGCTCGCTGATTTAAAGGCTTATAGCCAGCCGCAACCTGATGGTACATATAATAACACTTCAATGGGCAGTTAAAATTCGTACAACATAAAATGTTCCTTTACATCATGTCCGTGAATTTATTTAACCTTAGAATTTACAAGTTCTGGTGAAAGAAAACAACAACTATTACAAATCCATTTAGTTCATGTACCTTCTTGACTCACTTGGCTCACTTGGCTCACTTGACTCACTTGGCTCACGTTTACTGTTCTGAAGAAAAGCATATATATAAGAGAAAGCTGGCATTTTCCATTATTTCATAAATATACATCATTTAACTGTCGAAATATAAATCAAGACTTCTAAAATACATTTACCATGCTATAACAATTCACTAAATATACGTGTTTTTTTTTTTTTGCTCAAAGGACAATAGCCTAAATCGTCACATGCAGATATGCGTACATAAAGAGATTGTGTGATATGCATAAAATACACTCCGTTGTTAAGTAGATTATTGAAGATGATTACAGTCATACCTCTGTGCTACGTGGAGATTTAGCAGGCATACGTCACGGGACATGCTCTTTTGAACTTAAGTTGGCCACACATGTGTCTTTCGCTAGCAACATTTCACGTCATTCAGCCACTGGAAAATAAACTCAAATCGAATATAATTCATGTATCGTCATATTGAAGCTATTTGAATCATATCACTTACACATGGATGCGATGCATCTACAGACGGCATATATTTCAAGTTGTTGGGGAGAAATGCTAGAGATGTTTCAGTAATTATTGACGAAGGAAACTTCGGCAAATGGACAAACTGAGTTTCGGCAAATGGACAAATTGATAATATATTAATGCATAATAATACTTTGAAGGGGGTTTTCCGTTGTCAGAAAGGCTGAGATATCGAGATTTGCAGCTTTTCAAATTCTGAAACGAGTTTATCTGGATGTGTGCTGCAATAATACTGAAGAATAACAGCTAACACGCATACAAATGATTGTATGAGTGTTATATAAATGTATGTTACATGTACATGATCGAAGTTATATGAACATAACCGCATGATTGGAATCAAGTACATCTGCAAGTAAAGTAAGGTCTGTGAGATCTGATATTTTGTATTATCTGTTACATGCACTAAATGTTTGTAAACTTCTATTTCTGCATTTCAGATTTGATATTCATCGTATTATACTCGACCTTATGGGTCTTACCCTTCGCTCTATCGATTGTCGCCATCGTGCAGTACCGGAAAAAACGTTTGACTAAAAGCATTGCGAAGAATAGTATATACAAGTCGCGTCGTTCTGATGCAAAGTAGGTCTTTCTGTCACTGTCTCTCTGTCCGTCTGTCTGTCTTATTCTCTCTCTCTCTCTCTCTCTCTCTCTCGCTCTCTCTTAAGTGCTGCGGAGGCTCAGGTGTTAATGTATTGAACTTGTGACTATATTTGTTTTACATGCCTCGTCATGACATAACCTTCAAAATCAGTACGGTAAAATAGTAAACCACAACCCCACATATCTCTCTCATGCATTTGGTATCTAACTGACGTCATTGTGGTTACGAATGGAAATGATTAAGAGGTAAAAATACGCATATATGTCAATAACATGTCGGTTCGTTTATTACAGTGACAATGAAAGATTACATATGCTTATAATAAGCATCACTCACGCTCGGACATATATGGTAAAGACCTAAACACGCTGAACAGGCAATAACTTCGAATTGTTAGATAATAGATATACATATTTTAACATAATTTGTAATAGTATTTCTCCTCATCATAATTGGAGATGCATAAACTTAACAAATAAAACAGATATTCCTAATTATATTGATTATTGCAAATTAGCATAAGATCCGGCTAATGAAGAAACAAATTATGTAAATTGGTGATTAGCGACCTGTTTTAGTAAAATTACGGAAAATTAAAAATTTTTAGAAATATATTATAGCGAATTAACATTCAAAGCAATACATTGGGATTTCTTTCTTCTGCAATTCACATTGGAATACAATGTTAAATTTAACCATCCAATCATATTTTTATATGAAGTCATCAAACACAAAAAAACACCAGTAACACAGTCTCTCGTAATTATTCAAAATTATTCAACATGTTATTCGAAAATAATAGTTCAAGTGAGCAACGTATTGATTCGGATGAAAACATTACGAGAAGACTTTAGCAACATATTCCTAATTACAAATTTAGAACATCAATAAAACAGTCTCTTGTAACTATTAAAAGTTGATCCAAATGTTACTCCAAAACTTTAGTTAGGTAAGAAACGTTATGATTTAGATTAAAATATCACGAAAAGATTTCAGCAAAATATTTCTGATTCCAAAGTTAGACTAAACGATGATGATACATTTTTATTGCTGCCTTGTGAAATAGTTATAAAAATAAGTAGTATTATGATACATTTTTATTGCTGCCTTGTGAAATAGTTATAAAAATAAGTAGTATTGTTCGGTAAAAATAATTTTATAAATCAACGGATTGTTTTAAACTATGATTTAATACTGCTATAAACAAAGGACGTTGGAAACAAAATATAATTCCAACAAATTATACACTCCCTGGAAGAAGTCGTCAAAGACATGCACGAGACGATGATTTGGGAAAAACTGTGTGGACAACAACACCATGGCAAGTGCAACTGAACATCATTTTAAAGACAATGACCTCGAACGGAAAATGTTTTATTCATGCTAATACCCACAAAAGCAGATTTAAAAATAAACATTTCAAATTTTAAAATATTTTATAAATTACAATTTTATGGATTATGTTTATTTTTCAAATTTCCACATTTTTAATAACTACTGCAAACAACAACTCAACTAATCATTCAAGTAAAATGGCATGACCAACTGTGAAGAAAAAACCTGTCGATTTATAAATAAATCAAGCTGTCCATCGGCTTTCAAAGATGAGGATGTAACCCTGCCATGAATTCCAGATAATGCTGACTTTTTGTTTGACTGCTCGAAGCACAAATGATTAGTAATATTTTTAATCGTTTTTAATCTTAAAAAAAAAGATTAGCCTAAAGCAAATGTAGCAGGAATAGAAACACGTGAAGCAAGTGTATGAGCAAAAGACAGAGGAACGGGATTAGATTTAGGAAAAACTACTTTATACTAAATTTGTCACAGACAGATCAATAGTTCTTGAGTTTTCGGAATCATGCAGATAACTGTAATAACTGTCATAATTTTTGCATCTCTCTATTTAAACAACCATTTAAACTCTTACATAATCGTAAGTTATCTCTTACTCATTACGTCACTTGCATCACGTTGTAAAGCTACTGTCTGGATCTGCTAAATCTTCAACTATGCAATCTCCTAAACTTTCTACACTTTCCAACAGTTTATGCGATCTAAATTACAGTTGCAAGTTACGACTGTAAATATACTCCATATACAGTTGTTTCCACTACCTTCTGCTGTCATAAGTTTAGGCGTTTCATATGTTTGACTAAACAACCATTAAATCTTACACAAAGCCTCTTAATTCTCCTTTTTTCCCATAACTCAACAAGCTTTGCGCCGCAGATGAAATATTTTCACCTTGAATCTGTTCGTTGAAATCATATACTAATGTCCCTGTTTCTTGTAGTTCTTGAACACATGATTGCTTTGTATTAATTGCTTTCATCACTATGTCAGAAGGAGTTACTATTGGCTATCTTTGTGCAACGGTAGGTTGAAAAGGGTGCTATGAATATATGCCCAGATTTTTATCATTTGGATGTAGGAATTTACTCCCATAGTTTGTACAGCACAATACTTTAATTAAGCTACTTCCACCTTTATTTGGAATGCTCCTTTAATATTCGCATTTGCCTTTTGCTTTGCAATGCAATGTTTCTCTCAATACTTACATGAACAAGAATAATTTCATAACGTCTAAAAGGACAAGAATGATAACAGAAACCTCATCTCCCAATTAAATTTTAGAATATGACTAGAAATAAAAATTATACTATAACCAATTGAGAATAAAAATAACTGTTCAAACGTTAACTAACAAGTAGTTGGAAATATACGGATGCTACCAAATCAAGACAACCTATAACAGTGCCCCAGTACAGTATCAACAACAATCTTTTGTCCCATGCCATGATCTTAGAATTAAAAAGAAATTAATAAGTAAATTTCTATCAGTTGATGATATCACCTAACCTTTAAAGGTTTTTCACACCTTATTGGTAGCTTTCTAATGCAAGTTAACATTGCTTATATCGCACTAAGTGCCCAGTTGATGAGACTTAAACAGAAACATCTCATTTAATTACCTCCTGAAAAGAACACATACTATGGTCATGTAAGTTTTGTAATCGATTTTTTCTTACTTATAACAATTAATTACAACAAATGCAGTTTAACTGGAGTGTTTGATTGTTAATATTTAGGTCATTAAGAGAAAGAAAAGAAGTGGACTATATGATAATGAAAGTTACACAAAAGAACAATAATGATGGCAGTTTCGAATGGTCCCAGCTCTTTCCTGTGTTATTTTACACAATCTCCTTGGTAATAACTTTGACAATTTCAAACAACGCCACCTCTTTCCTGTTTTATTTTACTTGGGTTTTCGCTGTCAGTTTTGCATTTTTTAAACAATATGCTTTCACTATCGCTCAAGCATAGTGTATTATTGCAGGGAAAATATTTCTATCCTGTTCTGTCTCATATATGTCAATCGAAATACAAGGAATACTGCGATCTCCATTTAAATCATTATGTTCATACCTTCATGTTTTGTAATGCAGTCACATACAGTACAAATGACGTGGCATTACACAAATCATTATAAATCTTGTTAAATGATTTTAATTTTTCTTAAGATCTTAATTTTCTAAATTATTACTTTTCGGGAATTTGTATTCTTCATGTATTATATTGGTGTAAAGATTACCTGAAAGAGAGTGGAGATTATTCAAGTCATTTTTACGTTAACCTTATATGCTTGTTGCAAATTAAGGTAGAGAGAAGAAATACAGAAGACGAAAATTCAACAATTGAAGACCTAAAAATGTTTGTTGAAACTAATGGTTTTATTACTTGACCGCTGGTTTCATTGTTGCTTTAGGTCTGGTATTGAATCACAAATATTGGTATATTTTTAAACATGCTATACCTAATAAAATCTCCTAAGGACAATCAATTAAATCGGCTAATGTGCGAAACCAATTCCAAAACTGTTGTAAATTTGTAATTGGCTGAGTTTTTGCAACTGGTGTGATTGCAACTACAACAATATAAATGTACAAAGTCCATCATGCAGCCTCTATTACCCATTTGATCATATTGCTAAAGAAAGTGAGAAATGAAGGTAGGGTTATTTTCAAAGTTATAATGGCTAAATGTTTGCATTATTCACAGTATCTCATGTTGCCCCACAAAGACAAAGAAGCAGAGCTATGGTATATACGTCATGGTGGTGGGATCTAAATATATTTATTTTCTGGCAAAGTTATATTTTGATTATACAAGCAATCGTTGTATTATCAACTTTTAAATAATTGCAGTTGCACCAGTTGATAAATGAAAGGAATATTTCCATTGGTCGAACATAATCATGTGATCAGACCCAATTGCATTTATTTATGTATAAACTGTACGGAGAACTACTTTATACTAACTTCTATAAATGGAGTCACGTGGAAAATAACTAACGTAAACACTAACTTGGAAGGCATACACACTGCATGCCTTTTAAACGAAATAAAAACGGTGGGGGGCGTTATGTGCTGTTTGACTTGGCATCTGCTAGTTTATAATCAGTTTAAACTCAGAAAAACAACTTCACACTCTTAAATATATTCTTGATGACACATTTCCTGGAAACATTTATTCTAAGAAAACAAAATTGTTGGATATCATTTCATCTTTCAGTCATTCAACAACTTCCTAGCTTACACATGGTATGTTGTAAATGTAATATTTCTAATGTCATGGAGTGGACTGCACTATTTTATGTCTATATAAAGTCTTCTCGTTTCAAATCGAATGCTTAACAATAATATCTTATTCTAGTATAATTCGTGAACGCTAACATTATAATTCCATCCTAATTATCTTTGGTAATTTGATTTGTTTCACATTTTCCGTACTTACTATGGTCAAATCATCGTCATTTATTATCCTCATTTATCTCTTATTTTAATATTTGTAGTACATCTCAATGTTTATGGTGTACATCTGTTTTACAAATACAGAGAAAATTAATACTCATAAAATCATTTTAATAAAATTGTTGGTTTTTTTTTTTTCGTTACAACTGTTTTCAATTGGTTGTCTGGTTTTTATTTTACTTACCGTAGCGCACCAAATGGAACAGAAGAGCAAGGAACGTTGGAATTAAGTGACTTTTTAGTATTAGTAAATATACCAGTCTGAGAATTATGGTGAACTGAAAGTTTCACAATTTCCGTTCGATGTTATACTCGGAATTTACAACTCAGTACGCAGTTCAATTGCATGATCGTGCTTACCTCAATTGACTGAGTGAACAGGTTATGCGTTTAGCAAAGATTAAAATTCATTTGGGTCTGTCATTGTCACAAGCATACATCAGCAGATATCAAGTGTGCTTCACATATCACTTTATATAATTATTACATCAGCAGATATCAAGTGTGCTTCACATATCACTTTATATAATTATTACATCAGCAGATGTCAAGTGTGTTTCACATATCCCTTTATGTAATTATCTAGAGAATCATTTTTTCTTATTGATTGGTGTTACATTTATTGACATTTTAAAGAAACAAAATGTTATCAATAATATTAAGACCTTTTCAAATACCCCCAGTGGTACCATGTGCATATAATATTAGCGCTAGCATCTAATTCGAATTCATACGCAATTCGTAAAATATTAATTCAAGTCAATAACAAGCATCCATCAACAAAGTAGGGATTTACATTTTTGTAGACTTCCAATATGATGAATGTACCCAATAAACAATGAAGAAGTAAATATTTATTGTCCTGTTATATATATATATATATATATATGTATATGTATATATATATATATATATATATATATATATATATATATATATATATATATATATATATATATATATATATATATATATATATATATGTCTCTGTGTGTGTGTGTGTGTGATTCGGATTTTTAACGTAGCTTTAACAAGTTTTCAGTCATATCACTACGATGTCTGCAATGTGGCAGTTTAAAGTGATGTCTATCACTGGGGCATCATGCCGCAGACATGTAGCATGATGTCCCACCCAGTCTCATTATCCTGACACCAGGCCGACCAGTCCTAACACTAACCTCATAATGCTGAGCGCCAAGCGAGGCAGCTGTTAGTACCATTTTCGTAAGTCTTTGGTATGACTCGGCCGTGGATCGAACCCAAGACCTCCCGCATCCGAGGCGGAAGCTCTACCCACTAGGTCACCGAAGCGGTTGTCGTGTTCTATTATGTGTAGTTTGGACTACCTTGCCGTTTATATATTTGCGTGTTCAAATATATGTTCCTGGTTTACAGGTTGCATATTTTTGCAAATGACTTTTGACAGCAAAGATTACGCTGGCAGCAATATAGAATAGAAATACTAAGTAAATAGGTAATTAATGATTTCCCAGAAATCGCTTTTTAAAGTTTGGTTTTAGAAATTTAGAAAGGATCGAAAAGTTATAAAGCCTAGAACCTAGGCTGTGCTTAATGTACATTCATAACATTACATGATATATGGAGAATAAATCAATGAAACGTTTCGCCGTAGTTATCTTTTAAGATCTTTTCAAATATTGCAATATTTTGGAGCAGCAAATACATTTCTCTGTTCACTCTTTCAGGACAAAACAAGATCGAGAAAAGTTACCCCGAGACCATTTTATGCGGTGGAATAATGAATCAGAGAGCAAATCGACGCCTTGTAACGGCTACAAGATCGAGGACAGCACAGAAGGTCAAGGAAATAATCCAAGAGAAGTCAGTGATGACGAAGGTTACGATAATTTCGATCCGCAACTTGGGTTGTATGAGAATCCCATTACCGCTAACAATCCTACATCTCGCTATCACATTCAAGGACACGCACTATTGAGAAAGCATGCCCCTCTTTGTAACGAGCGTTACGATTATATCGATCCGCAACTTGGCTTGTAAGAAAATCCCATTAACACTAACAATTCCACATCACGCTTTCATGTCCAAGGACACGAGCTATTGGCAAAGCATGCCGCTCTTTGCAAAGAAACAAAGTCCAGCAAAATTGAGAAAGGCTTGTTTCCCGCTAGAGAAACTCTTGACCCTCAAAAATACATGTCAATGCATAATAATGAAAGAGACAGCACGATAGTTTTGGACACAGAGAACACGAATCTTTACGAGAACTTCAATCGGGTCGATATGCCATTGGAATGCCAATACGATAATATCTGATTCTGAGTATATCCGCAGCTATAAAAATCCTAAGAAACATTATCTGCCCTACTAATTATGTGTACAAAATATTCAGATCTTTTGATTAAAACTATCCGGGAAAGACTGGCATTATATTATTTGATCATGGTGTGCGTCTGTATGTGTCTATATTATATCCCCGACTTGGTTCATTCCTCTGTTGGGTATGTGCGTATTGTCAAGATGGTTTGTAGATTATTTTCACTCGGGGACAAATTAAAATCATCTAACATACATAATAATAAAAAATTCTCTCTTCCCATATATTTTCTCACTTTGTATATATCTTAAAATAAGTAATGGAAAAGAGTGAGAAGCAACAAAATTTGTAAAATTAACAAATAATTTAGTTCCATAGAATACAGTTGAAAAATGTAAAGAGAACTTACGGTTTTGCGAATTAAACCCCAAAATAGTCATATATATATATATATATATATATATATATATATATATATATATATATATATATATATATATATATATATGGTGTCGTTATTGTAATCGTTATATATTGAAATTAGCAGAGTCGGATACAAATAAATTCACATACTGTTATTTCTCTACAGAAAATTTGATAATACCTCTTGTCATTGGTAAGTAAAAAGCAAAAGGAGTGAGAATACAGTATCCTTTTGTGGAACTTATTTTATGCAAAAACAATATTTTACCTTTTGCTAAATAGCTGGACTATTACTACTAGTGCTACTAGTATTACTACTACTAATGATAATGATACATGTGAAATAATCATGATGATAATGCTACTAATGATAATGCTAATGATAATGCTGTTCGGTTCATAATCCCTAATTTTGTCATAATGGAAATTTGAGAGCTATTACTTCCTTCAGAGGTTACCTGTATACAAAGGCTACTTATGGCTTTTGCATTGCAGCCCAACTTTGTCCTAAAAGGCAAACATTTTGTAACACCACGCACACACACACACACACACACACAGAGTAGGTATTGGTGCAATGTTGTATGCAATGACGCATGTTTTTTAGGTCAAGATTGCAGACAAGTGCATTCACATTGGAGAACATCTGCAATATTCGCCGTTTTCAAAACGACATAATATGTTTGCGGATGTCGTGTAGGAATTACCTACCTCGGGAACTGAAGGTTTATCAACAGAAGTGTTCCAATGAGCATTTTCAATTTAATGGTGTGCAAAGTTTATGCTAAAACATTTTTACAATGACGTTTCCTTAGTTAAAAATTGCAATTAAGGCATAAAACAGAATTAAAAGAACAAGTCATCACAGCAGATATAGTAAATGACTCTTCTCTACGGAACTATTTGGCTAGACTTTTAGGCTGCAGAGGCGCCCACATAGCGGGTGATGGTGCTGTGTAAGATACACTTAAAATAAAACCTTTCCTAAAAGTCATCCCACTTGCCACACTTATTGTGGACACAAATGGATTACTTAACGTATTATGGATTATGACGCTATTCAGATCATCGTTATCATCTCGTGTAAATGTATTTGTATGTAGAAATCTTAACCTTAACCACATATCAGTGCAACAGCTTGACATACTGAATAAATAGCAATTCACAAATGGATATTGCATGACTGTGTTTAATACCCTTGCAGCAGTAATGGATGTATTTTGTTTATGCCAGATGGTCATAATCCTTTAACCGATTTTGGTGTCAATAATATTGTTTACAATTGTTGCTTTCAGGAACGGGGATGAAAAACATGTACTAGTTTTAACTGTGGAAACTATACAATCAGGTTTTGCACACACACACACACACACATATAATTGAACCACTAAACAAGCAATATAGGTGAAGGATCTGTGCGATAGTGTGATTAATATGCTCCATGCGGGACTAGCAAGAGCGTAGGCATATATATGTTGTTCCATGGTGGACCATGCAGATCGACTGTAGTTGTGGAAGTTCAGAGTTATGACCCATAACGACATACAATTGTACAATAACGGAAAGCAAAGTGTATGTGTTGCGTTTTATCTCAATATTTCATTATCATATCCTCCTATTAATTCTTTGGACTTTGTCTCAAAAAGAAGTCGTAAGGGCTGATTTCACATACCATACGAAACTTTCCAATCCTACTGGCGTATACCAATCGATAATTTGTCTGCGAAAAGGTGAAGAACATAGCTTTGAAGTTTCTTGGGGACACGTACTATTTGCACGTTTCTATATTATCGGACACTGCATGCCTGAGCGATCTGTGTACTCTGAAAGCTTTTGTAATGAGCTCTATGGCCACAGCCAAACCTCCATTTACGAGATGAAAGATTTGCATTAAGAAGTATGGTGTCTGCAGCCAAATTCGACTGCAGATATGGGCCGAAGCTGCTCAATGCCGACTAGTTTCTATCGTTGGATAGGGACTGTCCTCGAATCAGAGAGAAATTATAACTGATATGAACTTCAACTCCCGAAAAATGCTGATTCTGTAAAGGTAAAAAACAAACTGCTGGAAATGAATTTGTGACATATGAATCACATTTAAACCTTATTCAATATCAACTTCTAATATGAATCATAACAGATGTTGATATCAACACAAATTTCATTAGAATCACTTGAGTACAAATCTGGGTTTATGGGTTTCGTATGTCATTGCATTTGGATATGTCTGCCAGTGAAAACATTTGAAACATTTTCCTATGAAAATCTCTGCACATTAAAAATTTACACATCTATGCCCATCGCTTGTGCACGCGTTCAAACAAGATGAAATAAACACGTACAAGAAGTGCATGTTACTTGATTGACTGGGCTGATTACGTGTAAATTTAACAAATATTATCATTTATTGTTGTCTCAATTACAGTACATCCTGCGAAAGCGATGATCTGTATTAAAGGTGAGGTACATAGAACTTCAATTTGAATATTACTAAGTGCACTGAGAAAGTACATACATACATACATACATACATATTTTGCTGTTACATCATGTATATGACTATTCCAGGACTATATTAAACTTCAATAAAGATTGTGACAGTATGGGCCTACTTTTACAGTTTCGTACATATTGGAGTCCTTAATAGAATAGAGGCTAAGCAAAGACTCAGTTCCCCAACCCCCTCTCTCTTTCACTCTCTTATATCGTAATTTACAAGCATTTGTCGTGTTAAAATTAGGAACGAACTGTTCAATAACTATCATGGTGCTTAAATTTGAGTCACGCTTTAACAACTTTTAGAACGGCAGCAACTGTGGTTGTGATCTAAACGCGTATTGTCGTCGTTTTGAAAATACTTTAAAACATTACGATCAAAATCATAAGTCTGCAATCTCGACCTAAATCATTAAATGTTATCAAACTTTCTCTGAGGGCAGAATCTACTTTACTATTGCTTGAGAAACATGCTGTACCATGGACGCGGTTTTAAATATAGAAATGGAAGGCTCTGTTTTTGTCAATAAAGGCATACAAAAAGAAACTATCGCATGCAAAATTTGCAAAGAGCAACTGGCAGCGTTAATCGTTTTATGGTTTCATAAGGAAAGATACATAAACAAACATGTTTTCTTTTAACTTTGTCAATATTACAGCACTTGGGAACTAGACGATTGCAAGGATGATTATATTTTTATTCTCTAAAATCGATTTGCGTAATTTCTAGGATGCTGAGAGGGTATTCTTTCATAGAGGGTTTTGAAGACGAGAGTAGAAATACACTGAAATGTGTAATTACACTGGAATCAAAGGCAACACTATACAAAGACGGCAAGTGAAAGAGATTTCCTCTTTTTCTTCTCCGTTTAACGTGGTATAAACGGTTTCTTGCCAAATGACACAGTTTGCATAACCCTATCTGGCCTAATTTGAATCAGCTGTTTTAGCTGTCATTCGGCAGCTAACAGTTTAACCACGACAAGCACAGAACACGATTCGCCAAGGCTAGTCTTTGCTTCCCTGTTTTACGTTTTCTTTTCCCAATTTAAAGCGTTTCTAACCACGTTTGTTTCAGCGCAAAAAAATGGATTGTTGTATAATGTCTACACGACCAATCCAGATTACCTTCTGAAGATTTTTGACTATGAGACGGACACACAGTAAATGCGATACATTTTCTTGGAAGTTTTCTGAAAAGCACGGTATAGTGACATGCAAATAAAATTGATTAAAATGAATAAGAACCTTTGCATGTTTTAAGAGAAACATCGCAGAAAAACAAGGAAATCGACCGTCATTTGTGACGCAAACGAATATCTCCCATTAGATCGAATCATAATTATTAAATTTTCAAATTATTTCCGTGATTTGTTTTCTTCTTAAGTTTGTTCCTTTTTAAATACGCGAATCACCAACTCACGGATTTCCGTAAATCACGAATCTTTTGTTTTGATTTGTTCATTTTTACATGTATTGTCGGGAATATTTGACAATTCTATATCTGTATTGTTTTCAGTACAGACCAAAAGCCTTTGGAAGTGAATATTATTTGTTTCTATTCCATAACGCTTACATTGAATCATGTCATTGATAATTTATCTGAGCCTATAATACAAAGTAGAAATTTTATTTTAATTTGACTCCACAACTCACTTGTATCAGTAGTGGTAGTAGCAGTAGTAGTAGTAGTAGTGTCCTTTCAAGTGAACAGGCAAGATATTGTTACGTTACTCACATAAATTGTGTATTGAAAGAAACGTTTTCAGTAATATAACAAGCATTATAAGCTCCAAATTTTATGCATTCATCTTCCAGTCTCAAATTTGTACATTTGTCCGTCTACATGTCCGTCAGTACCTATCTCTCTCCTAGCAGCTTAGAATATTTATTTTATTCAAGCAGATCCTTTATTTAATGCAATTAGGGTAAAAAATATTGACAAATAGGTAGTTATACAAACACTGAAAAATAATCAAGGCTATGGCAAAGATTAAAAAGACTGCCATGAAACCAGTATGTTAGGATGCGCAGATACAATGTGATTTGTCTTTAAACTCTTCAGCAATGTCATACATCATCCGTCAAAACGTGACGTACATGATGAGAATGACGTCAGTAATGTCCGTTTTTCGTATCTTCGTATTTTGTTGCGTAATAGAGAGAGCAGTAAAGAAATTAAACAAATATAGAGACGAAACTAAACAAAAGTTGACAATGTTCCAATAGCAAAATGTGACTCAAAAACCCTTTTGTTGTAATTTGTGCCATGCTCAGAAGAAAATGACGAATTATATAGAAAAACTCATAAATCCATATGTGAATCAGACAATGAGTAAGGAAGCTGAATGTATATGATCGAATAGTCCAATATCTTGGGTATAATAGGCACTTTATATTACAGAAGATAGAAGTTCAGACCAGACTCAGATCCACATTTTTTTTCGGGGAGTAGGTGGGTTTGTCAGTAAGAGGTGGATCAGAAATCTGCGGAGTAGGAACCCTTGGCATGGGGCCCTTGATTGCAAAGCCCCAAGATGCACCTGTATATTGAGCGTTTCAAACGTATCATTTTAACTATTTCAATAAAAGAAAATACTCTATTAAATGAGTAGTTTTTCTCGCAAAATTTTAATGGAGCTTGATGGTTTGGGTTAATGGGGTTGGAACAGGCAGAGGGGTATATCCGTAGATACGCACTCGTGAAATTTGAAGACAATCAGCATAAAGATATTCCAAAACAGAGCATAAAGTACCATTCGTATCACGGAGAACAATTAGTTCGGTTGTTTTTAGTATGTTTATTGACTTCAGGTTAGTTTAACTTTTATTACAATTTTTAAACGTGTTTGAAAAGACAAATTAAATGTGTGAATTCTGTAAAAACAATTAGGTTGTGTCACTGTCAGCTGAAAGAAAATAAGCTAAGGAGACAGAGAGAGAGAGAGATAGAGCTGTATGACAGTATTATTTGCGTGCATATATATATATATATATATATATATATATATATATATATATATATATATATATATATATATATATATATATATATATATGTGTGTGTGTGTGTGTGTGTGTGTGTGTCAACATTTTAAGCTAATGAAGCTCTTTGTAAGGGGAAGAAACAGTTTACATCCACAAAACAAACATAAAGCACAAAAGTAAAGGGATATTTTTGTCTCTCACATGTTTGGATGACAAGGAGGAAATCTTCCAACATGATATAAACAGATGGAAGGAAGAAAAGCGGTCTTTAAATGGGTAATCTAAATGTCTATTTTAGACTGTCGTCATCCCAACAAAGTTGCATAACAGAAATCAAAGAAAGGATTACCGTGCTTATCTCACAGTTAAGCTAAGTGTTAGGAGCTAATTTCAGCTTGGGGATAAAGGACAGAAACCATGCGTGCCGAATAATCATCGCCATGTATAAAATTTACAACAGAAATTATATTCTGGTAAAATTATGCATGGAGGTACTAAAGTAAATGATTTAAGAGAATGGTGCTGCGAGATATACTACTACTACTACCACTAATAATAATAATAATAATGATAATAATAATAATAATAGCAATAATAATAATAATAATAATAATAATAATAATAATAATAAATCTAAGCAGTTATTTGAGGAAATATTATTAAAAAAATGTGTACCATTTGATAAAACTGATGCCAGTTAGACTTTTTATTTAAGCCGAGCTAACTGTCAGTTTTCCCTTGTTCCCTTGTGGCGTCCAATATTGCCTCTTTCGTATGCGTTCTATATCCGTCCACCTGAGCTTAGATTTAATTAGTAGTTTCTCGATGGACTCGAATGAATCCATACTCGAGTTGTCGCGGTGGATGAGTTTCGCATAGATTTTGTTGCGAATGACGTTCTAGTGGTTATTCATTTGCTTTTTTGAATCAACAGTTTCCCAAACATGAAGAGTTGCAAAGATTTTACTTGCTAGAAGACTGATTACCCTTCTAGTTTGACTCGCTAGTTTCTGATTGATCATGATGCTAACCCCTGTCGTCGAATTTCTGAACGATTTAGTTTCTGAGTTTTTGTGCACATTAGGAAGACTTGATTTTGCAGCGGTTTGTGTCTGAATCTGTGCTTTTGTTGGATGCTACTTTGGCACGCACCAGATGGTCCTTCAGAGCTTTAAGTCCACCGTACGCAACCATAGGAACTTCTTGATATATCTCTTCAGATGTTCGGAGGATTCGATATATTGCCAGTGCTTTGGGGTGATCTGTTGTAAATTGGGGTTTAGGTGGGGAGGGGAGTAAGACGTTTTTTGGTTTTCGTGGTTTTATATTTCTTAAGGAATCTTCTTTCGAAGAGTTGTAGTTTTATTAAAACTCTCCTCACTGTAACTCCTTCTCTATGTTCTCCGTCAGAGCAACCCCTTAACCTCTTGGTGACGCTTTCCAAAGCTAGCTGATTTACAGAATATGTGTTTAGTTCCAGTTCACATACCATAAAGAAAATTTTATATACACACGTATACATGCAAACATATATATACATATGCAAACGCGCACACATATTGTTTCACCTTTCACGCCGAAGCATCCAAGAAATATTGTCACAATTCTCCATTTCGATATGCAAGTATTAATTTCTCTAAGATACTATGTCACAGGTAGACACTTGCCAAACGATATGTATTAGATTACATATTTTTTAATAGTTTATGGAATGACAGACGTTCTGAATGTAGAGTAAATAAAGCATTCTATGAAGCTTTTAAATGTTTGAACAATAGCCATCTACTGTTCCACATGAATAGATTATAGATTTGGGAGTTGCCTTTAATTCATTATGAAGTGTTTCTCTCAGATATATATTTCTTGATAAAACTACATGTGGAACAAATGTTTAAATGAGGAGAACTGAATGATTATTCGTCGTTGTGGCTTTTTTCCGTTTGTGCTATAGAAGGTATTTATTTGAAAGCTAACAACACCCATATCTTATAAGAAATACAAGGCCGTAATTCTGGTTCATTGGGCATCGTTATTCTATATTTATGACGAATAAAGACTTTACTACGCCGCATTTACTAAGTTTCAAATCACCTGTTGCTTTTGATTAATTCCAACGAGTACAACTTTCTCGATCTTGTTCAGTATAAATTGTGTTCTCTCTCTCTCTCTCTCTCTCTCTCTCTCTCTCTCTCTCTCTCTGCGTGGACTTTCAGCAAACAGTTACTCCGTCTTAGGCGTCATTATTACAAAAGTGGCTGCAGTTGTTGCTTCATTACATGCATGAGAATTTTGCATAGAATCTGGATCGATGGACAGTTCTAAAGCAAGTTAGTTCATTGCCAGCAGTTCATTGGTTCACCCTGATATTAACAGAACCTCTTGTCAGCATCCCATAATGTATGTATGGTGTGTGTGTGATTTTGACTTGTAATGTACCTTTAACAATTTCTCAGTCATATCACTACGATGTCTGCAGTGTGGCAGTTGATAGTGCTGTCCAGCACTGAGGAATCCTGCCGCAGACGTCTGGCATCATGTCCCACACAGTCATAATATATACTGACACCTGGCCGACCAGTCTAAACACTAACCTCTTAATGCTGAGCGCCAATCGAGGGAGCTACTAATACCATTTTTTAATAAGTCTTTGGTATGACTCGGCGGGGATTCGAACCCGCGACCTCTTGCATCCGAGGCGGACGCTTTAACCACCTGGGCTACCGGAGATGTCTTTGTGCGTTTAGCATTGTATCTTGATGCTATCCTTATCAGCAAGACATACAGGAAGACATGTTGAGCAGTTAGTTTGATTTTTGAGGTGAAATGAATGTGGTCCAACATGGGCCGTAGCACTAAACAGACCAAGGGCCGTGAGGATTAGTGTCTAACCTCAAGAAATAGCCGTGAGGATTGCAGTGTCTAACCTCAAGAAATGGCCTTCAGGATTACAGTGTCTAACCTCAAGAAATGGCCGTGAGGATTACAATGTCCAACCTCACGAAATGACCGTGAGGATTACAGTGTCTAACCTAAAGAAATGGCCATGAGGATTACAATGTGGCCGTGAGGATTACAATGTCCAACCTCAAGAAACGGCCGTGAGGATTACAATGTCCAACCTCAAGAAATGGCCGTGAAGATTACAGTGTCTAACCTTAGGAAATGGAGGAAGACCAAGATGTTACCATTTTTCCATAGGATAGGTATAACGATTAATAATGACTTTGGCGTCTTTGCCAAAATAAATCTGTTTTAATATTTAGCAGCAGAAGCCTATGCATATTTTCTATTACAACAACAACAACAACAGCTACTACTACTACTACTACTAATGACAATAATAATAATAATAATAATAATAATAATAATAATAATAATTGCATAAATAGGTATTAAATATATAATACGTTTTTTACTTCAATTGAACGAGCATAAAAAACAAAATAAATAATGCGATGACTGAAATGGGAGAGGGGCATCCTTACAGCAACAATAATGAAATTGATAAACATATGTAGGCTTTGAAGAAATATATCTCGGCGATACTAAATAACTTGGATTTCCTTCTTGCATGCATAATAAATATGTGATTCGGTTTCCTGTTGGCATGGTGATAAGAACAAGTACATGACAACACTGATGAACATTACGCCTCTATATGAATTATATTTCATGAATTCAAAATATTAGAATAGCAGAAAAGAAAATTGCAGCTTATTCTAAGACTCTGCTGACTAAATCACTCTCGGCGAAACATAATTCCAAAGAATGAAAGTAACAGCAAACAAGTCTATGTCGAAAATTTAAGAATATATATATATATATATATATATATATATATATATATATATATATATATATATATATATATATATATATATATATATATATATATATATATATATATATATATATATATATATATAGATGTAATGGGGGGCACCTGTGTGACCTCCTTTATTATTGAAATGAGAAATTTGTGCTACAGCCAATGAAGGGGCCTTTGTTGCACCTACGCGCAAATTCTGGTCAGCCCGCCAGGCCTAATTTTTACACCGAATGTATAATGGATCATAAAATGAAATCAAATTTGTTCTGTAGTGGTGTATTACAATTCCCATTTCCTAAGTGCCCTCGTGATAACTGTTATTGATCTTTTATGTACGTTTGCAGAGGAACCCTATGGGGAAATCACAGCTTACAAACAACCAATTGTAATCTCACTCAGAAAGGTTGTTTTCTAAAAGAAACCTTGCTCTAAAGGTGTTACACAGCTTATAGACTTTTTTTTACTGAGTTTGTTGCCTAGTACAAGAGGTTTAGAAGTGATAAAGGAAAATAATTAAGTTGTCGACAGAGCAGCGAGCATTATTGCTATTAGATTCCACTTTTAGAATTACATAATTTCAAGATTTCATCATTTACAATATAATTTCCTATCAACCTACAGCTGTCCGTATTTGATCCATAATGAGTTGTGCTGAATATGTATCAAACATTCACAGTGATAGAGAACATTAATACAGTCTACCGACCACAGCACGATTATTTAATCGGCAAATGTAGAAAGGTTTCGGGTTGAAAGGATATCATGACATTTGTTTCTTGCATTGTCATATCTGTCGTGTCATCTTATCATGTTATTTGCTTTAAGCATATGCTGGAAGGTATTGTAAGGTTTCTTATGTAATATATCCACTTTATATGTCTGGGAGTTTGATATGCTGTTGAAGCTACAATGCTGATTTTAGTATTCACAGTTTTCCTTCAGTTTCAACTGGCTAGTGTGTATTCCGAAACAACAACTGGTAAGCAAGATCTGTATGTATGTATGTATGTATGTATGTATGTATGTATGTATGTATGTATGTTATTTACATAATTATGTATTATAAAATAAAAGTTAAATCTTCGGTTTATTCACAAAATATCACTTTTAAAAGAAACTTGTTTCATTGGCATTTCCTACATAGTCCAATTTTTAACAATATAATACCAGCGTGATATGAGTGGGGTGGGGGTGGATAGTGTTTTAGAAAGGAAGAATATAAATAATCGCAGTAAAATTCACATACCATGGTATTATTTGTGTTTCATATTGATTTTAAATAAGAGAGTTACAAACTCTCTCTTAAATATTTCAAATAAGTGCAAGCTGCGCAGTACTAAAATAACCTTAATGCAATGCATATATTAGTATACCGTTAGTTACCGACCACTTTGGTGGCACGAAACTGGCTGGTTTTAACAGCTGCCTCGCTTGTCGCTCAGCAGTAAGAGGTTAGTGTTAGGATTGGTCGGCCTGGTGTGAAGATTATGTGACTGGGTGGGACATCATGCTACATGTTTGCGGCATGATACCCCAGTGCTAGACATCACTATAAACTGTCATACTGCAGACATCGTAGCGATATGACTTAAAAATTGTTAAAGCTACGTTAAAAATCCAAATCCACAAACCATTGGTTATACAAATTAACAGACCATTGATATAGGTGCATATATTATGCATTGTTTTTAAAACAACTCAGAGCCGCAGGGAATGACGGGTATGTGCACCCAATCTTATCACCCACCAATTAATTTATAATGGGAATTTGTCGAGCTGCAGTACCTATCTTCTTTTTCAAATCTTAGCAACTTTTTACCTTTTTTTAAGCCAAATCAGAAAAGTCTGTAACATTAATACGGATTACCTTTCCTGTGTGTGCACTTCACGTGCATCAGACGGTACATACGAATTCTCGCATGAGTAAACAACGTGATATGAACTTTCGAATGTCTAATCAAATCTAACGGATTTTATTCTGTATTATGACATACGATTTTTAACTTCTGATTGGATCTTAATGTACCTCTTTTACGAAGGAAACGAAACATTGTTCACCCGATTATCCGACCAACTGTCATGGATAACAGCACGAGAAACTTGTACCAACATGTCATACGCCATTCTTCCCGGCATGCGAGCTGCACGCGCTCTTGGAAAGATGCGTGTTGGAGAATTCGCCTGGATTGATGGAAAGGAATACACTTTCTGCTATGAAAAAAGTAAGCTAAACATTGTTTTTGTATTTTTGTCATACCCTACCTAGCAAAAATTGGTGGGATTTGTATACACTTGTTCCGTTTGTTTCCTCGTCTGTCCGTCACACTGTATTCCCAAGGTATAGATCCTAGATCATTCAACATCTATTCATGGATCAAGCTAAACATCGCAAAATTGTAGTTACTGAAGCTAAAGGAGAATAATGTGGCAGAATACATACAGTGCTCTCTTAGTACTCGATAAGGTTGTATGTTAAATCAACATATTTGTAATCTCTTTGTACCATCACATTTATATTTGTTCAAAATTAATAGTTGTAAGGCATACAAATTAAGCCACACACAATCCACATATTTGTTATAACGTAGGCCGATGGCATTTCTCAGAACTGCTGACAGTAAAATAACCTCTGAACAAAATCATTAAATTTCATGAAAACTAAAATTGCGGAATGAAAGGAAATCTGACTCAAACATAAATAATAGTTTAAGACAACGGAGCACATAAAAAATGATGAAATGTTATGCTACAGTAAGGACATTGCTGAATTTATTTTAATATGTAGTTATTATTTTCAAACACATTAAAATAGAAATTAATTTTTTCTAACCTAGCAAAGGAAATTAAACTGCACTGCTGAAGCATGTGCAGGCAATATGTAAATGTTCTGATTTTAAAATATTGCTGTTTGTTTTTAACCGTACGTTTGTAAATCAGCATTATTTAAATAATTTGAAATAATGGATATGAAGATATTCATTACATTAAAACTTTAAATTGTACACAAATATTTTATTATATAAACATAGCTTTTAACCAAACATTTTTCAAACGTTCCTCTCTTTGGTCAATGAATTATACAATCACGTATACCATGTTTTATAAGATCGTGTTTACCGTGTTTCATACGATCACGTATACCATGTTTTATACAATCATTTATACCAAGTTTTTCCGCTCCGGTGGCCTAGGGGTTAGAGCGTACGCCTCGGATGCGGGAGGTCGTGGGTTCGATCCCCGGCCGAGTCATACCAAAGACTTACACAAATAGTACTAACAGCTACCTCGCTTGGCTCTCAGCATTAAGAAGTTTGTGTTAGGACTGGTCGGCCTGGTGTCAGGATAATGTGACTGGGTGGGGCATCATGCTACATGTCTGCGGCATGATGCCCCAGTGCTAATCATCACTATAAACTGTCACACTGCAGACATATTAGCGATATGACCGAAAAATTGTTAAAGCTACTTTAAAAATCCAAATCACACACACACACATACCAAATTTTGGTTGTAAACATGGATTGTCCTTTAAAGCCAAATGCATTATATCCACTGCTGACATCACCTGATGAATATGGGTAGGCTGGCTTTGCCAAATCATATAAATAATCATCTACTTAGACTACGAATTGGTAAGGTCTTGTACATCAGCGAGTATGTGATGTCAGACTGGGATGTTATGATGTCTAGTTACATCAAGGTGTAGGTGATCACATGGTTTTTACACCCTGTAAACACCGCATAGCTTTTACAACTTAGCACTGAAAAATGAATTAAAAAAATCGTTAGCTGTAACAAAAGTTTCAAAAGAGATTTAATTTTTGAAATATATTTGGTATCCAATATGTTCTTTATATATAAAGTTACTCTATCATAAACGACATGTCTGAGGAGTACATTAACTATAGGATGAAATTGTGGAAAAAAGCGATTTGGTAGATTATGCGTTCGTGATATTATTAATTTACTCAAAATGCATTTTGCTTTATTTTTAAAATATCCACCATATACATAATTTAGAACTAAACTGGAAAGGTGTATAAAGCATTTTTATGCAATTCAGAATTGTGTTAAAATAATTATCTACCATATTGAAAGCCCTTGCATCATCCGTATGTCATGTAATGTATTATAAGACTGAACTGTGGTATGTCTGTAGTGTGTATCTTGACATTCTATTTTTATTTATTTCTGCATAATTATTCATATAAATTGTATTGTTTTATTTTTAAACTGAACATTTACTTGGATAAATAAATTGAATTGACAGATTATTAGGGAAAACGTGCTCCTCGGAGACCTTTGATTATGTTTATATTACATAGTAACGCAATTAACAATGTATTATTGACATTTTCAAGAAACATTTTTCCATTGTCAATGTATTCATGGCGACTTGGAAACAATCTGCAAATCTGACACATTAGATGTGTGTAGCGTAACGCCATAAGCTTGTTACAGAAAAACACCCTAGAATAAAGCCTTTGTCGCCTTTTCCAATCTATTGTTTTTCATGCGCAGCTTTTAATGTCATACAAACTTCAAGTTCACCAGACTGAATCTTTTTCATGGACAAATTAAACAATCATTCGGAATGTGCACACGTATCAGATTAGTGACTTATAGGTTCCGTCTACTACGAAAAGTTTTTCACTGTCCATATTTTCATAATTTTTTTTTTTGCTTAGGGGGATTATAGATGATACTGTCTTTTTCACAAAACAAAACTGGATAAACTTGATTCTGGTGCAAATATACAAATCACAGATCTCGTAAAACGTTTTGTTTCATGAAGTAAAAAGTACACAACATTTTAACTGCCCTTATCGCACTTTGTATTTGTAGGCCAACCACCTGAAATACCGAAAATGGTCAAAATAAAAGAACAATAAACAAATGAAGCAATTATTCATATTATCTCCGTTTACCTACCCCAAAAACATGTTTGCACTGAATATTTTTTTATGATGAAAATCTAACAGATAAATAATTTAGCATCACGGTATCGTACCGACCTTGGAGGATTGCAAGTGTAAATACTGTCACGTCTGAAATATTTTTTTTCAATAACAATATAAGTGTTTTAAATTAAAAATTTAAATTTTCTACGCAAAGTGATTAGCAATATATTTTACTGTCGTAGCAGATTTCCGGACGTTGTTTTTCTGTCATTACGACTTTGATGCCTTTTTTAAAAAGAAGGGTAATATTGTAAATTATGGAAATCTTGGCAAATCCACCATATTGATTGCATGTAATTTTCCAGAATCATTTCTTTATGATGTGCGTATATTTAAGAGGGATTAACAGTTTTAAAGACAGAACATTCTAAACCAAGTTTTCTTAACACAACTTGTTTGCTAATAATGTGTTTGTTTCTGACAGATTTTAGTTTAAACATATTTTATTTCATAATTGTGTAGCTCTAAATTAGAATATTTTGGGAGTAGAGACAGGGGAGGTACAAAAATAAATAAATAAATGGAACAGAACAAAAAAACGTAGAATTAAAGTGAATTGTACTTCTTTCTAGAATGTTGCACCAGTCGCAGTTCTGGCTGCCTCATTTCGTATTTTTTTAATACAAAACAGACGCTAACGAGACGAAAAAAATATGCAGATATGTCACAGTGAGGAGAGAGGACGCAAACGAAAACCTTACTTACATTTGCAACAAAGGTAACAACCTTGAATTCAACGATAATAATACTTGAAACAGTGTTTTCTTTATTGCATTGTCGATTTAAACCTAATTGATTATGAACTACAGTAAAATGATACATGAATAACTCATTATTATGCAATTTTTCGTGAATCATGAGTGCATTTGTCATCACAAAAGTTAACAAATGATTTGAAGAAAAAAATCTTTCTGATTCTTTGAATTGTTAACCTTGTAACTTTATGCAACAATATAACTACAAATGAGAAGAAAAATACTTGATCCGGAACCTTTAATATGGATCACATCCGGTTTGTGTCGGTGAAAACATTAGGTATGTTAAATCTTTTCAGGCGTTCATCGCCACGATCCTAAATTCTAGTAATTTACATTTGATTTGAAATAAATATGCGATACATTTAGGAACGATCCTTTTGCACTATGAAATGATTAATGTTTCGAAACCAATGACAGCGTAATTTAATGGTTGCATATACTCTCAAAGTAATATGACGTGCAAAGGCAAATACTGAGTCAATCACAAAGTCGAATGAACGAATAGAAGCAACTGATTGGCTACTATTCGGGATGACACAAATGGTAAAATTATGATCTGGATCCTGTTTTTATCGTCGGAAATGTATCAACATTTTATTAATTTCGACCAGATGGACAGTTCGAGAACATTGAGGATACGCTACCATACGCTGATGCCGAAAATGAATGTCTCAAGTCCAGTGCGTCCATGCAGGGAGTGGAAACCTTTATAATACCAATGATTACTCCAGTAAACAGGACACACTGGATCAAGGATTTCAATGATACCAGTATCCTCAACAGTTTGAGTAGGCTTTTAGTCCAAATGACATATACATCAATACATATATATATATATATATATATATATATATATATATATATATATATATATATATATATATATATATATATATATATATATATATATATATATATATATATATATATATAGACAGATAGATATTCAGTCTTCATATGGTAGTATTATTCTCATAACACTTTATCTGTCTCAGATCAATATTAATTTTATGAGTAATATTTCATGTTTTAAATATTCACTCTTGGGTGATTTTTGTAGACGATAAGGTGCATGATCAATACAATTATAGCCAGTGTCCAATGAATAACGTGCTTCATACAGTTATTTCCAGTATCAAATGCAGTTATATCAAGTGTCCAATGAATAACGTGGTTCATTGAGCTGTATCCAGTATCCACTGATTTATGTGATTCATTCAGCTGTAGCCAGTATCCACTGCATAACGTGGCTCATACAACTATTATCATTGTCAGTTGAATCATGTATAATAAGTCATGTATAACAAGATGAACATGTTTCTAGAAGTTATCTCATTGTATGCAGAGTTCCGATGCGTTTACTAAATACACAATTAGGTCCTCCCATTTATTTCAATAGACGAATTCACATTACACATTACTGAGAATGCCAGCATACATTATATAAAAATAAAGAAGAATAAAAAAATATTTCTCTGTCGCATAGATGATAGTAAGTGTCTTAGGACCTAGAAAGTCATCTCAGATATTCTACAAATATTTTTGCCGTATCTTGTGCAGGTCATGGACAGACGGTGACACAGATTTGTATCGGTATAGTGAAGATGGGCCATGACAGTTTTGAATTCGGTACCACGTCATGTGATGAAAGTCATACAGTTATATGTGATAAGAGTAAGTTTAATATTTTAAATAAGATTTAATGTTTTCAAAATATTGTTTGATTTAGGAATTATAAGGGAGTACCGTGGAAATACTGAAAACTAGTGACATAATTCTATAACTAGCGAGAATGGGTATTACACAGCGCTTACTGGAAACCGAAATGAATAATTCAAAACATAAATCACAAAGGCGCACGTTCAAGAGATGATACTACAGTATTCTCTTCAAAGATGAATTGCTAGATAGAGTTTGCCACTACATATGTAATACTTTCTTGACAAGTGACAATTTACATTCATTACCTTCTTGTGAGCATGCTAACAAAAAGCCGAAATTCCCAACAAAGGTATGTATGCGGCAGTAACCAATAACATCTATTGCGTTTTTTCTAATACTCCCTTCAGAGACTGGTTAATATTCTTGGGGCTTCAATCTGAAGATAAACACGCACACACACACATATACCCATACACACAGACACATATACACATACAACTTTGGAACCTTGGATGAGGAAACATGGCACAGACATCCATACCACCTAATATGAGTTGGTTTCTTACATCAAATTTAAGATAAAAAAATACATTAACTCATTTGTGTTAAACACAGGTTATATTTTCCACCTTTGCAGCCGGTATCAATACCTCATTAACATTGGCAACCAGAGGTGAAATGGTGCCGAGACTTGGTGACTCGAAGTCTGGAATAGCTTCTAACCTCGTTTTTTCTTGACGTTTTAAGGAGAAACAAAACACAGACACACACATAGCTAGGATGGATAATGTAATATTGC
The DNA here is from genome assembly GCA_028554795.2 of Sinohyriopsis cumingii. Lineage (NCBI taxonomy): Eukaryota > Metazoa > Mollusca > Bivalvia > Unionida > Unionidae > Sinohyriopsis > Sinohyriopsis cumingii. Next base: position 49,464,435 of record CM068832.1, read on the forward strand.
AAACACCTAACGGATTTTTTCATTTTTCATAGTTACAGACATAAATACTACTAAATACGAGTTGGATTCTTGCAGGAAAAGCGAAAAGGAAAATAGGTTAACTCACTTTAGCTTAAAACGGTTATATTTTCGTCCCTTACAGGTGGCGTCCATACTGCATTTACATTAACAACCAGAGATGAAATGATGCATCGGCTCGCTGATTTGAAGGCTTCTAAACAGCCGCAACCTGATCGTACGTATAATGACACTTCAATGGGCAGTTAAAATTCGTACAACATAAAATATTCCGTTTACATCATGTCCGTGAATTTATTTCACCTTAGATTTTACAAGTTCTTGTGAATGAAAACAACAACTATTACAAATCCATTTAGTTCATGTACATTCTCGACTCACTTGGCTCACGTTTACTGTTCTGAAGAAAAGCATATGTATAAGAGAAAACACTGCTATTTTGCATTATTTCATAAATATACATCATTTAACTGTCGAAATATAGAGAGTTCTAAAATACATTTACCGTGCTATAACAATTTACTTAATATACGTGTTGCTTTTTTTGTCAAAGGACAATAGCCTGAATCGTCACCTGCAGATATGCGTACATAAAGAGATTGTGCGATATGCATAAAATACACTACATTGTTAAGATTATTGAAGATGATTACAGTCATACATCTGTGTTACGTGGAGATCCAGCAGGCATACGTCACGGGACATGCTCTTTTGAACTTAAGTTGGCCACACATGTGTCTTTCGCTAGCAACATTTCACGTCATTCAGCCATTGGAAAATAAACTCAAATCGAATATAATTCATGTATCGTCATATTGAAGCTATTTGAATCATATCACTTACACATGGATGCGATGCATGTACAGACGGCATATATTTCAAGTTGTTGGGGAGAAACGCTAGAGATGTTTCAGTTATTATTGGCGAAGGAAACTTTGGCAAATGGACAAATTGAGTTTCGGCAAATGGACAAATTGACAATATATTAATCCATAGTAATACTTTGAAAGAGGTTCTCCGTTGTCGGAAAGGCTGAGATATTGAGATTTACAGGTTTTCAAATTCTGAAACGAGCTAAACTGGATGTGTGCTGCAAAAATACTGAAGAACAACAGCTAACACGTTTGCAAATGATTATATGATTGTTATATAAATGTATGTTACATGTACATGATCGAAGTTATATGAATATAACCGCATGATTGGAGTCAATTACATCTGCAAGTAAAGTAAGGTCTGTGAGATCTGATATTTTGTATTATATGTTACATGTACTAAATGTTTGTAAACTTCTATTTCTGCATTTCAGATTTGATATTCATCGTATTATACTCGACCTTATGGGTGTTACCCTTTGCTCTATCGATTGTCGCCATCGTGAAGTACCGGAAAAAACGTTTGACTAAAAGCATTGCGAAGAATAGAATATACAAGTCGCGTCGTTCTGATGCAAAGTAGGTCTTTCTGTCACTGTCTCTCTGTGCGTCTGTCTGTCTTCTCTCTCTCTCTCTCTCTCTCTCTCTCTCTCTCTCTCTCTCTCTCTCTTAAGTGCTGGGGAGGCTCAGCTGTTAATGGGTTGATCTTGTGACTATATTTGTTTTACATGCCTCGTCATAATATAACCTTCAAAATCAGTACGGTAAAATAGTAAACCACAACCCCACATGTCTCTCTCGTGCATTTGGTATCTAACTAACGTCATTGTGGTTACGAATAGAAATGATTAAGAGGTAAAAATAGACATATATGTCAATAACCTGTCGGTTCGTTTATTACAGTGACAATGAAAGAATACATATGCTTATAATAAGCACCACTCACGCTCGGACATATATGGTAAAGACCTAATCACGCTGAACAAGCAATTACTTCGAATGGTTAGATAATAGATATACATATTTTAACATAATTTGTAATAGTATTTCTCCTCCTCATAACTGGAGATGCAGAAACGTAACAAATAAAACAGATATTTTTAATAATAATCATTTCAAATTAGCATCAGATGCGGCTAATGAGGAAACAAATTACGTAAGTTGGTGACTAACGACCTGTTTTAGTAAAATGACGAGAAATTACAAATTTTTAGAAATATATTGTAGCGAATTAACATTCGAAGCAATAAATTGGGGTTTCTTTCTTCTGCAATTCGCATTGGAATACAATGTTAAATTTAACCACCCAAACATATTTTTATATGAAGTCATCAAACACAAAAAAACACCAGTAACACAGTCTCTCGTAATTATTCAAAATGTTTCAAAATTGTTCAACATGTTATTCGAAAATTATAGTTTAAGTGAGCAACGTATTGATTCGGATGAAAACATCACGAGAAGACTTAAGCAACATATTCCTGATTACAAATTTAGAACATCAATAAAAGTCTCTTGTAACTATTAAAAGTTGATCCAAATCTTACTCGAAAACTTTAGTTAGGTAAGAAACGTTATGATTTAGATTAAAATATCACGAAAAGATTTCAGCAAAATATTTCTGATTCCAAAGTTAGACTAAACGATGATGATACATTTTCATTGCTGCCTTGTGAAATAGTTATAAAAATAAGTAGTATTGTTCGGTAAAACATAATTTTATAAATCAATGGATTGTTTCAAACTATGATTTAACACTGCTATAAACAAAGGACGTTGGAAACAAAATATAATTCCAACAAATTTTACACTGCCTGTAAGAAGTCGTCAAAGACATACACGAGACGATAACTTGGGAAAAATTGTGTGGACAACAACACCATGGCAACTGCAACTGAACATCATTTTAAAGACAATGATCTCGAACGGAAAATGTTTTATTCATGCTAATACCCACAAAAGCAGATTTAAAAATAAACATTTCAAATTTTAAAATATTTTATAAATTACAATTTTATGGATTATGTTTATTTTTCAAATTTCCACATTTTTAATAACTACTGCAAACAACAACTGAACTAATCATTCAAGGAAAATGGCATGACCAACTGTGAAGAAAAGACCTGTCGATTTATAAATAAATCGAGCTGTCCATCGGCTTTCAAAGATGAGGATGTAACGCTGCCATGAATTCCAGATAATGCTGACTTTTTGTTTGACTGCTCGAAGCACAAATGATTAGTAATATTTTTAATCGTTTTTAATCTTAAAAAAAGATTAGCCTAAAGCAAATGTAGCAGGAATAGAAACACGTATGCAAGTGCATGAGCAAAAGACAGAGGAACGGGATTAGATTTAGGAAAAACTACTTTATACTAAATTTGTCACAGACAGATCAATAGTTCTTGAGTTTTCGGAATCATGCAGATAACTGTAATAACTGTCATAATTTTTGCATCTCTCTGTGTAAACAACCATTTAAACTCTTACATAATCGTAAGTTATCTCTTACTCATTACGTCACTTGCATCACGTTGTAAAGCTACTCTCTGGATCTGCTAAATGTTCAACTATGCAATCTCCTAAACATTCTACACTTTCCAACAGTTTATGCGATCTAAATTACAGTTGCAAGTTACGACTGTAAATATACTCCATATACAGTTGTTTCCACTACCTTCTGCTGTCATAAGTTTCGGCGTTTCATATGTTTGACTAAACAACCATTAAATCTTACACAAAGCCTCTTAATTCTCCTTTTTTCCCATAACTCAACAAGCTTTGCGCCGCAGATGAAATATTTTCACCTTGAATCTGTTCGTTGAAATCATATACTAATGTCCCTGTTTCTTGTAGTTCTTGAACACATGATTGCTTTGTATTAATTGCCTTCATCACTATGTGAGAAGGAGTTACTATTGGCTATCTTTGTGCAACGGTAGGTTGAAAAGGGTGCTATGAATATATGCCCAGATTTTTATCATTTGGATGTAGGAATTTACTCCCATAGTTTGTACAGCATAATACATTAATTAAGCTACTTCCACCTTTATTTGGAATGTTCCTTTCATATTCGCATTTGTCTTTTGCTTTGCAATGCAATGTTTCTCTCAATACTTACATGAACAAGAATAATTTCATAACGTCTAAAAGGACAAGAATGATAACAGAAGCCTCATCTCCCAATTGAATTTTAGAATATGACTAGAAATAAAAATTATACTAGAACCAATTGAGAATAAAAATAACTGTTCAAACGTTAACTAACAAGTAGTTGGAAATATACGGATGCTACCAAATCAAGAAAACCTATAACAATGCTCCAGTACAGTATCAACAACAATCTTTTGTCCCATGCCATGATCTTAGAATTAAAAAGAAATTAAAAAGTAAATTTCTATCAGTTGATGATATGGATAAGTTTTAGATAGTGATACAAAAATATCACCTAACCTTTAAAGGTTTTTCACACCTTATTGGTAGCTTTTCTAATGCAAGTTAACGTTGCTTATATCGCACTAAGTGCCCGGTTGATGAGACTTAAACAGAAACATCTCATTTAATCATCTGCTGAAAAGAACACATACAATCGTCATGTATGTTTTGTAATCGATTTTTTCTTACTTATAACAATTAATTACAACAAATGCAGTTTAACTGGAGTGTTTGATTATTTAATATTTAGGTCATTAAGAGAAAGAAAAGAAGTGGACTATATGATAATGAAAGTTACACAAAAAAACAATAATGATGGCAGTTTCGAATGGCCCCAGCTCTTTCCTGTGTTATTTTACACAATCTCCATGGTAATAACATTGACAATTTCAAACAACGCCACCTCTTTCCTGTTTTATTTTACTTGGGTTTTCGCTGGCAGTTTTGCATTTTTTAAACAATATGCTTTCACTATCCTTGTTCTGTCTCATATATGTCAATCGAAACACAAGGAATAATGCTACCTCTATTTAAATCATTATGGTTCATACCTTCATGTTTTGTAATTCAGTCACATACAGTACAAATGACGTGGCATTACACAAATCATTATAAATCTTGTTAAATGATTTTAATTTTTTTTAAAGATTTTAATTTTCTAAATTATTATGTTTCGGGAATTTGTATTCTTGATGTATTATATTGGAGTAAAGATTACCTGAAATAGAGTGTAGACTATTTCGCGACAATTATGCAAGTTATTTTTACGTTTACCTTATATGCTTGTTGCAAATTAAGGTAGAGAGAACAAATATAGAAGACGAAAATTCAACAACTGAAGACTTAAAAATGTTTGTTGAAACTAATGGTTTTGTTACTTGACCGCTGGTTTCATTGTTGCTTTGGGTCTGGTATTGAATCACAAATCTTGGTATATTTTTAAACATGTTATACCTAATAAATACTTCTTATTGATTGGTGTTACATTTATTGACTGATTTAAAGAAACAAAATGCTATCAATAACATTAATACCTTTTCAAATACCCCTAGTGGTACCATGTATATATAATAATAGCGCTAGCATCTAATTCGACTGCATACGCAATTCGTAAAATATTAACTTGAGGCAATAACAAACATCCATCAACAAAGTAGGGATTTACATTTTTGTAGATTTCCAATGTGATGAACGTACTCAATAAAGAATGAAGAAGTAAATAGCTATTGTCCTGTTATATGTGTGTGTGCGTGTGTGTGTGTGTGTGTGTGTGTGATTTGGATTTTTAACGTTGCTTTAACAATTTCTCGGTCATATCGCTACGATGTCTGCAGTGTAGCAGTTTATAATGATGTCTAGCTCTGGGGCATCATGCCACAGACATGTAGCATGATGTCCCACCCAGTCACATCATCCTGACACGAGGCCTACCAGTCCTAACACTAACCTCTTAATGCTGAGCGCCAAGCGAGCTGTTAGTAATAATTTTGTAAGTCTTTGGTATGATTCGGCCGGGGATCAAACCCACGACCTACCACATCCGAGGCGGAAGCTCTAACCACTAGGCCACCGGAGCGGCTGTCGTGTCCTGTTATATGTAGTTTGGACTACCTTGCCGTTTTTATATTTAAGTGTTCAACTATATGTTCCTGGTACTATAACAACCAATGTTTTAAAAGTTGTATATTTTTGCAAATGACTTTTGACAGCAAAGATTACGCTTACGGTAGTATAGAAAAGAAATACTAAGTAATTAGATGATTTATGATTTCCCAGAAATCACTTTTTAAAGTTTCGTTTTAGAAATTTAGAAAGGATCGAAAAGTTATGAAGCCTAGAACCTAGGCTGTGCTTAATGTACATTCATAACATTACATGATATATGGAGAATAAACCACTGAAACGTTTCGCCGTAGTTATCTTTTAAGATCTTTTCAAAAATTGCAATATTTTGGAGCAGCAAATTCATTTCTCTGTTCACTCTTTCAGGCGAAAACAAGATCGAGAAACGCTACCCCGAGACCATTTTATGCGGTGGAATAATGAATCAGAGAGCAAATCGACGCCTTGTAACGGCTACAAGATCGAGGACAGCACAGAAGGTCAAGGGAATAATCCAAGAGACGTCAGTGATGACGACCGTTACGATAATTTCGATCCGCAACTTGGGTTGTATGAGAATCCTATTGCCGCTAACAATTCTACATCTCGCTATCATATTCAAGGACACGCACTATTGAGAAAGCATGCCCCTCTTTGTAACGAGCGTTACGATTATATCGATCCGCAACTTGGGTTGTACGAAAATCCCATTAACACTAACAATTCCACAACACGCTTTCATATCCAAGGACACGAGCTATTGGCAAAGCATGCCGCTCTTTGCAATGAAGCAAAGTCCAGCAAAAATGAGAAAAGCTTGTTTCCCGCTAGAGAAACTCTTGACCCTCAAAAATACATGTCGATGCATAATAATGAAAGAGACAGCACGATTGTTTTGGACACAGAGAACACAAATCTTTACGACAACTTCGATCGGGTCGATATTGGAATGTCAATACGATAATATCTGATTCTGAGTATATCCGCAACTTTAAAAATCCCAAGAAACATTATCTGCCCTAGCAATTATGTGTACAAAATATTCAGATCTTTTCAATAAAACTATCTGAGAAAGACTGGCATTATATTATTTTATTATGGAGTGCGTCTGTGTGTGTCTATATTATATCCCCGACTTGGTTCCTTCCTCTGTTGGGTATGTGAGTGTTGTCAAGATGGTTTGTAGATTATTTTCAGTCGGGGACAAATTAAAATCACCTAACATACATAATAATAAAAAATTCTCTCGATAAAATTAATAAATAATTTAGTTCCTTAGAATACAGTTGAAAAATGTTAAAGAAACTTACGGTTTTGCGAATCAAACCCCAAAATAGTCATATGTATATATATATATATATATATATATATATATATATATATATATATATATATATATATATATATATATATATACCGTGTCGTTAATGTAATCGTTATATATTTAAATTAGCAGAGTCAGATACAAGTAAATTAACACACTGTTATTTCTCTACAGAAAATGTGATAATACCTCTTGTCATTGGCAAGTAAAAAGCAAAAGGAGTGAGAATACAGTATCCTTTTGTGGAACTTATTTTATTCAATTTTTTATTTTTCCTTTTGTTAAATAGCTGGACTAAATCATGTAACTTGGTTGTCAAGTACTACTACTACTACAAAATAATAATAATAATAATAATAATAATAATAATAATACATGTGAAATAACCATGATGATAATACTACCAATGATAATGCTAATGATAATGTTGTTCGGTTCATAATCCCTAATTTTGTCATAATAGAAATTTGAGAGCAATGACTTCCTTCAGAGGTCAGCTGAATACAAAGGCCATTTATGCCTTTTGCATTGCAGCCGAACTTTGTCCTAAAAGGCAAACATTTTGTAACACCACGTACACACACACACACAGGGTAGGTATGGGTGCAACGTTGTATGCAATGACGCATGTTTTTTTGGTCAAGATTGCACACAAGTGCATTCACATTGGAGAAGATCTGCAATATTCGCCGTTTTCAAACGACATAGTATGTTTGCGGACGTCGTGTAGGAATTACTTACCTCGGGAACTGAAGGTTTATGAACAGAAGTGTTCCAATGAGCATTTTCAATTTAATGGTGTGCAAAGTTTATGCTAAAACATTTTTACAATGACGTTTCCTTAGTTCAAATTGCAATTTAGGCATAAAACAGAATTAAAAGAGCAAGTCATCACAGCAGATATAGTAAATGACTCTTCTCTATGGAACTATTTGGTTAGACTTTTAGCCTGCAGAAGCGTTCACATAGCGGGTGATGGTGCTGTGTAAGATACACTTAAAATAAAACCTTTACTAAAAGTCATCCCACTTGCCACACTTATTGTGGACACAAATGGATTACTTAACGTATTATGGATTATGACGCTATTCAGATCATCGTTATCATCTCGTGTAAATGTATTTGTATGTAGAAATCTTAACCTTAACCACATATCAGTGCAACAGCTTGACATACTGAATAAATTGCAATTCACAAATGGATATTGCATGACTGTGTTTAATACCCTTGCAGCAGTAATGGATGTATTTTGTTTATGCCAGATGGTCATAATCCTTTAACCGATTTTGGTGTCAATAATATTGTTTACAATTGTTGCTTTCAGGAACGGGGATGAAAAACATGTACTAGTTTTAACTGTGGAAACTATACAATCAGGTTTTGCACACACACACACACACACACACACACACACATATAATTGAACCACTAAACAAGCAATATAGGTGAATGATCTGTGCGATAGTGTGATTAATATGCTCCATGCGGGACTAGCAAGAGCGTAGGCATATATATGTTGTTCCATGGTGGACCATGCAGATCGACTGTAGTTGTGGAAGTTCAGAGTTATGACCCATAACGACATACAATTGTACAATAACGGAAAGCAAAGTGTATGTGTTGCGTTTTATCTCAATATTTCATTATCATATCCTCCTATTAATTCTTTGGACTTTGTCTCAAAAAGAAGTCGTAAGGGCTGATTTCACATACCATACGAAACTTTCCAATCCTACTGGCGTATACCAATCGATAATTTGTCTGCGAAAAGGTGAAGAACATAGCTTTGAAGTTTCTTGGTGACACGTACTATTTCCACGTTTCTATATTATCGGACACTGCATGCCTGAGCGATCTGTGTACTCTGGAAGCTTTTGTAATGAGCTCTATGGCCACAGCCAAACCTCCATTTACGAGATGAAAGATTTGCATCAAGAAGTATGGTGTCTGCAGCCAAATTCGACTGCAGATATGGGCCGAAGCTGCTCAATGCCGACTAGTTTCTATCGTTGGATAGGGACTGTCCTCGAATCAGAGAGAAATTATAACTGATATGAACTTCAACTCCCGAAAAATGCTGGTTCTGTAAAGGTAAAAAACAAACTGCTGGAAATGAATTTGTGACATATGAATCACATTTAAACCTTATTCAATATCAACTTCTAATATGAATCATAACAGATGTTGATATCAACACAAATTTCATTAGAATCACTTGAACACAAATCTGGGTTTATGGGTTTCGTATGTCATTGCATTTGGATATGTCTGCCAGTGAAAACATTTGAAACATTTTCCTATGAAAATCTCTGCACATTAAAAATTTACACATCTATGCCCATCGCTTGTGCACGCGTTCAAACAAGATGAAATAAACACGTACAACAAGTGCATGTTACTTGATTGACTGGGCTGATTACGTGTAAATTTAACAAATATTATCATTTGTTGTTGTCTCAATTACAGTACATCTTGCGAAAGCGATGATCTGTATTAAAGGTCAGGTACATAGAACTTCAATTTGAATATTACTAAGTGCACTGAGAATGTACATACATACATACATACATACATACATATATACATATTTTGCTGTTACATCATGTATATGACTATTCCAGGACTATATTAAACTTCAATAAAGATTGTGACAGTATGGGCCTACTTTTACAGTTTCGTACATATTGGAGTCCTTAATAGAATAGAGGCTAAGCAAAGACTCAGTTCTCCAACCCCCTCTCTCTTTCACTCTCTTATATCGTAATTTACAAGCATTTGTCGTGTTAAAATTAGGAACGAACTGTTCAATAACTATCATGGTGCTTAAATTTGAGTCACGCTTTAACAACTTTTAGAACGGCAGCAACTGTGGTTGTGATCTAAACGCGTATTGTCGTCGTTTTGAAAATACTTTAAAACATTACGATCAAAATAATAAGTCTGCAATCTCGACCTAAATCATTAAATGTTATCAAACTTGCTCTGAGGGCAGAATCTACTTTACTATTGCTTGAGAAACATGCTGTACCATGGACGCGGTTTTAAATATAGAAATGGAAGGCTCTGTTTTTGTCAATAAAGGCATACAAAAAGAAACTATCGCATGCAAAATTTGCAAAGAGCAACTGGCAGCGTTAATCGTTTTATGGTTTCATAAGGAAAGATACATAAACAAACATGTTTTCTTTTAACTTTGTCAATATTACAGCACTTGGGAACTAGACGATTGCAAGGATGATTATATTTTTATTCTCTAAAATCGATTTGCGTAATTTCTAGGATGCTGAGAGGGTATTCTTTCATAAGAGGGTTTTGAAGACGAGAGTAGAAATACACTGAAATGTGTAATTACACTGGAATCAAAGGCAACACTATACAAAGACGGCAAGTGAAAGAGATTTCCTCTTTTTCTTCTCCGTTTAACGTGGTATAAACGGTTTCTTGCCAAATGACACAGTTTGCATAACCCTATCTGGCCTAATTTGAATCAGCTGTTTTAGCTGTCATTCGGCAGCTAACAGTTTAACCACGACAAGCACAGAACACGATTCGCCAAGGCTAGTCTTAACTTCCTTTTTTTACGTTTTCTTTTCCCAATTTAAAGCGTTTCTTACCACGTTTGTTTCAGCGCAAAAAATGGATTGTTGTATAATGTCTACACGACCAATCCAGATTACCTTCTGAAGATTTTTGACTATGAGAGGGACACACAGTAAATGCGATACATTTTCTTGGAAGTTTTCTGAAAAGCACGGTATAGTGACATGCAAATAAAATTGATTAAAATGAATAAGAACCTTTGCATGTTTTAAGAGAAACATCGCAGAAAAACAAGGAAATCGACCGTCATTTGTGACGCAAACGAATATCTCCCTTTAGATCGAATCATAATTATTAAATTTTCAAATTATTTCCGTGATTTGTTTTCTTTTTAAGTTTGTTCCTTTTTAAATACGCGAATCACCAACTCACGGATTTCCGTAAATCACGAATCTTTTGTTTTGATTTGTTCATTTTTACATGTATTGTCGGGAATATTTGACAATTCTATATCTGTATTGTTTTCAGTACAGACCAAAAGCCTTTGGAAGTGAATATTATTTGTTTCTATTCCATAACGCTTACATTGAATCATGTCATTGATAATTTATCTGAGCCTATAATACAAAGTAGAAATTTTATTTTAATTTGACTCCACAACTCACTTGTATCAGTAGTGGTAGTAGCAGTAGTAGTAGTAGTAGTGTCCTTTCAAGTGAACAGGCAAGATATTGTTACGTTACTCACATAAATTGTGTATTGAAAGAAACGTTTTCAGTAATATGACAAGCATTATAAGCTCCAAATTTTATGCATTCATCTTCCAGTCTCAAATTTGTACATTTGTCCGTCTACATGTCCGTCAGTACCTATCTCTCTCCTAGCAGCTTAGAATATTTATTTTATTCAAGCAGATCCTTTATTTAATGCAATTAGGGTAAAAAATATTGACAAATAGGTAGTTATACAAACACTGAAAAATAATCAAGGCTATGGCAAAGATTAAAAAGACTGCCATGAAACCAGTATGTTAGGATGCGCAGATACAATGTGATTTGTCTTTAAACTCTTCAGCAATGTCATACATCATCCGTCAAAACGTGACGTACATGATGAGAATGACGTCAGTAATGTCCGTTTTTCGTATCTTCGTATTTTGTTGCGTAATAGAGAGAGCAGTAAAGAAATTAAACAAATATAGAGACGAAACTAAACAAAAGTTGACAATGTTCCAATAGCAAAATGTGACTCAAAAACCCTTTTGTTGTAATTTGTGCCATGCTCAGAAGAAAATGACGAATTATATAGAAAAACTCATAAATCCATATGTGAATCAGACAATGAGTAAGGAAGCTGAATGTATATGATCGAATAGTCCAATATCTTGGGTATAATAGGCACTTTATATTACAGAAGATAGAAGTTCAGACCAGACTCAGATCCACATTTTTTTTCGGGGAGTAGGTGGGTTTGTCAGTAAGAGGTGGATCAGAAATCTGCGGAAGAGGAAACCTTGGCAGGGGCCCTTGATTGCAAAGCCCCAAGATGCACCTGTATATTGAGCGTTTCAAACGTATCATTTTAACTATTTCAATAAAAGAAAATACTCTATTAAATGAGTAGTTTTTCTCGCAAAATTTTAATGGAGCTTGATGGTTTGGGTTAATGGGGTTGGAACAGGCAGAGGGGTATATCCGTAGATACGCACTCGTGAAATTTGAAGACAATCAGCATAAAGATATTCCAAAACAGAGCATAAAGTACCATTCGTATCACGGAGAACAATTAGTTCGGTTGTTTTTAGTATGTTTATTGACTTCAGGTTAGTTTAACTATTATTATAATATTTAAACGTGTTTGAAAAGACAAATTAAATGTGTGAATTCTGTAAAAACAATTAGGTTGTGTCACTGTCAGCTGAAAGAAAATAAGCTAAGGAGACAGAGAGAGAGAGAGAGAGAGAGAGAGAGAGAGAGAGAGAGATAGAGCTGTATGACAGTATTATTTGCGTGCATATATATATATATATATATATATATATATATATATATATATATATATATATATATATATATATATATATATGTGTGTGTGTGTGTGTGTGTGTGTGTGTGTGTGTCAACATTTTAAGCTAATGAAGCTCTTTGTAAGGGGAAGAAACAGTTTACATCCACAAAACAAACATAAAGCACAAAAGTAAAGGGATATTTTTGTCTCTCACATGTTTGGATGACAAGGAGGAAATCTTCCAACATGATATAAACAGATGGAAGGAAGAAAAGCGGTCTTTAAATGGGTAATCTAAATGTCTATTTTAGACTGTCGTCATCCCAACAAAGTTGCATAACAGAAATCAAAGAAAGAATTACCGTGCTTATCTCACAGTTAAGCTAAGTGTTAGGAGCTAATTTCAGCTTGGGGATAAAGGACAGAAACCATGCGTGCCGAATAATCATCGCCATGTATAAAATTTACAACAGAAATTATATTCTGGTAAAATTATGCATGGAGGTACTAAAGTAAATGATTTAAGAGAATGGTGCTGCGAGATATACTACTACTACTACCACTAATAATAATAATAATAATAATAATAATAATAGTAATAATAATAATAATAATAATAATAATAATAATAATAATAATAATAAATCTAAGCAGTTATTTGAGGAAATATTATTGAAAAAATGTGTACCATTTGATAAAACTGATGCCAGTTAGACTTTTTATTTAAGCCGAGCTACATGTGAGTTTTCCTTTGTAGCGTCCAATATTGCCTCTTTCGTATGCGTACTATATCCGTCCACCTGAGCTTAGATTTAATTAGTAGTTTCTCGATGGACTCGAATGAATCCATAGTCGAGTTGTCGCGGTGGATGAGTTTCGCATAGATTTTGTTGCGAATGACGTTCTAGTGGTTATTCATTTGCTTTTTTTTAATCAACAGTTTCCCAAACATGAAGAGTTGCAAAGATTTTACACGTTAGAAGACTGATTACCTTTCTAGTTTGACTCGCTAGTTTCTGATTGATCATGATGCTAACCGCTGTCGTCGAATTTCTGAACGATTTAGTTTCTGAGTTTTTGTGCACATTAGGAAGACTTGATTTTGCAGCGGTTTGTGTCTGAATCTGTGCTTTTGTTGGATGCTACTTTGGCACGCACCAGATGGTCCTTCAGAGCTTTAAGTCCACCGTACGCAACCATAGGAACTTCTTGATATATCTCTTCAGATGTTCGGAGGATTCGATATATTGCCAGTGCTTTGGGGTGATCTGTTGTAAATTGGGGTTTAGGTGGGGAGGGGAGTAAGACGTTTTTTGGTTTTCGTGGTTTTATATTTCTTAAGGAATCTTCTTTCGAAGAGTTGTAGTTTTATTAAAACTCTCCTCACTGTAACTCCTTCTCTATGTTCTCCGTCAGAGCAACCCTTTAACCTCTTGGTGCCGCTTTCCAAAGCTAGCTGATTTACAGAATATGTGTTTAGTTCCAGTTCACATACCATAAAGAAAATTTTATATACACACGTATACATGCAAACATATATATACATATGCAAACGCGCACACATATTGTTTCACCTTTCACGCCGAAGCATCCAAGAAATATTGTCACAATTCTCCATTTCGATATGCAAGTATTAATTTCTCTAAGATACTATGTCACAGGTAGACACTTGTCAAACGATATGTATTAGATTACATATTTTTTAATAGTTTATGGAATGACAGACGTTCTGAATGTAGAGTAAATAAAGCATTCTATGAAGCTTTTAAATGTTTGAACAATAGCCATCTACTGTTCCACATGAATAGATTATAGATTTGGGAGTTGCCTTTAATTCATTATGAAGTGTTTCTCTCAGATATATATTTCTTGATAAAACTACATGTGGAACAAATGTTTAAATGAGGAGAACTGAATGATTATTCGTCGTTGTGGCTTTTTTCCGTTTGTGCTATAGAAGGTATTTATTTGAAAGCTAACAACACCCATATCTTATAAGAAATACAAGGCCGTAATTCTGGTTCATTGGGCATCGTTATTCTATATTTATGACGAATAAAGACTTTTCTACGCCGCATTTACTAAGTTTCAAATCACCTGATGCTTTTGATTAATTCCAACGAGTACAACTTTCTCGATCTTGTTCAGTATAAATTGTGTTCTCTCTCTCTCTCTCTCTCTCTCTCTCTCTCTCTCTGCGTGGACTTTCAGCAACAGTTACTCCGTCTTAGGCGTCATTATTACAAAAGTGGCTGCAGTTGTTGCTTCATTACATGCATGAGAATTTTGCATAGAATCTGGATCGATGGACAGTTCTAAAGCAAGTTAGTTCATTGCCAGCAGTTCATTGGTTCACACTGATATTAACAGAACCTCTTGTCAGCATCCCATAATGTATGTATGGTGTGTGTGTGATTTTGACTTGTAATGTACCTTTAACAATTTCTCAGTTATATCACTACGATGTCTGCAGTGTGGCAGTTGATAGTGCTGTCCAGCACTTAGGAATCCTGCCGCAGACGTCTGGCATCATGTCCCACACAGTCATAATATATACTGACACCTGGCCGACCAGTCTTAACACTAACCTCTTAATGCTGAGCGCCAATCGAGGGAGCTACTAATACCATTTTTTAATAAGTCTTTGGTATGACTCGGCGGGGATTCGAACCCGCGACCTCTTGCATCCGAGGCGGACGCTTTAACCACCTGGGCTACCGGAGATGTCTTTGTGCGTTTAGCATTGTATCTTGATGCTATCCTTATCAGCAAGACATACAGAAAGACATGTTGAGCAGTTAGTTTGATTTTTGAGGTGAAATGAATGTGGTCCAACATGGGCCGTAGCACTAAACAGACCAAGGGCCGTGAGGATTAGTGTCTAACCTCAAGAAATAGCCGTGAGGATTGCAGTGTCTAACCTCAAGAAATGGCCTTCAGGATTATAGTGTCTAACCTCAAGAAATGGCCGTGAGGATTACAATGTCCAACCTCACGAAATGACCGTGAGGATTACAGTGTCTAACCTAAAGAAATGGCCATGAGGATTACAATGTGGCCGTGAGGATTACAATGTCCAACCTCAAGAAACGGCCGTGAGGATTACAATGTCCAATCTCAAGAAATGGCCGTGAGGATTACAGTGTCTAACCTTAGGAAATGGAGGAAGACCAAGATGTTACCATTTTTCCATAGGATAGGTATAACGATTAATAATGACTTTGGCGTCTTTGCCAAAATAAATCTGTTTTAATATTTGGCATCAGAAGCCTATGGATATTTTCTATTACAACAACAACAACAACAGCTACTACTACTACTACTACTAATGACAATAATAATAATAATAATAATAATAATAATAATAATAATAATAATAATTGCATAAATAGGTATTAAATATATAATACGTTTTTTACTTCAATTGAACGAGCATAAAAAACAAAATAAATAATGCGATGACTGAAATGGGAGAGGGGCATCCTTACAGCAACAATAATGAAATTGATAAACATATGTAGGCTTTGAAGAAATATATCTCGGCGATGCTAAATAACTTGGATTTCCTTCTTGCCTGCATAATAAATATGTGATTCGGTTTCCTGTTGGCATGGTGATAAGAACAAGTACATGACAACACTGATGAACATTACGCCTCTATATGAATTATATTTCATGAATTCAAAATATTAGAATAGCAGAAAAGAAAATTACAGCTTAGTCTAAGACTCTGCTGACTAAATCACTCTCGGCGAAACATAATTCCAAAGAATGAAAGTAACAGCAAACAAGTCTATGTCGAAAATTTAAAAAAAAAAAAAATATATATATATACATATATATATATATATATATATATACATATATATATATATATATATATATATATATATATATATATATATATATATATATATATATATATATATATATATATATATATATATATATAATGGGGGGCGTCTGTGTGACCTCCTTTATTATTGAAATGAGAAATTTGTGCTACAGCCAATGAAGGGGCCTTTGTTGCACCTACGCGCAAATTCTGGTCAGCCCGCCAGGCCTAATTTTTACACCGAATGTATAATGGATCATAAAATGAAATCAAATTTGTTCTGTAGTGGTGTATTACAATTCCCATTTCCTAAGTGCCCTCGTGATAACTGTTATTGATCTTTTATGTACGTTTGCAGAGGAACCTTATGGGGAAATCACAGCTTACAAACAACCAATTGTAATCTCACTCAGAAAGGTTGTTTTCTAAAAGAAACCTTGCTCTAAAGGTGTTACACAGCTTATAGACTTTTTTTACTGAGTTTGTTGCCTAGTACAAGAGGTTTAGAAGTGATAAAGGAAAATAATTAAGTTGTCGACAGAGCAGCGAGCATTATTACTATTAGATTCCACTTTTAGAAGTACATAATTTCAAGATTTCATCATTTACAATATAAATTCCTATCAACCTACAGCTGTCCGTATTTGATCCATAATGAGTTGTGCTGAATATATATCAAACATTCACAGTGATAAAGAACATTAATACAGTCTACCGACCACAGCACGATTATGCAATCGGCAAATGTAGAAAGGTTTCGGGTTGAAAGGATATCATGACATTTGTTTCTTGCATTGTCATATCTGTCATGTCATCTTATCATGTTATTTGCTTAAAGCAAATGCTGAAAAGTATTGTCAGATTTCTTATGTAATATATCCACTTTATATGTCTGGGAGTTTGAGTTTGTAGTTGTTGAAGCTACAATGCTGATTTTAGTATTCACAGTTTTCCTTCAGTTTCAACTGGCTAGTGTGTATTCCGAAACAACAACTGGTAAGCAAGACCTCTATGTATGTATGTATGTATGTATGTATGTATGTATGTATGTATGTTATTTACATAATTATGTATTATAAAATAAAAGTTGAATCTTCGGTTTATTCACAAAATATCACTATTAAAAGAAACTTGTTTCATTGGCATTTCCTACATAGTCCAATTTTTAACAATATAATACCAGCGTGATATGAGTGGGGTGGGGGTGGATAGTGTTTTAGAAAGGAAGAATATAAATAATCGCAGTAAAAATTCATATACCATGGTATTATTTGTGTTTCATAATGCTGAATATGTAACAAACACTCCAAGCGATAGAGAACATTAATACAATCTACCGACCACATCACAATCATTTAATGGGCAAATGTAGACAGGTTTCAGGTTGAAAGGATATCATGACATTTGTTTCGTGCATTGTCATATCTGTCATGTCATCTTATCATGTTATTTGCTTTAAGCAAATGCTGGAAGGTATTGTAAGGTTTCTTAGGTAATATATCCACTTTATATGTCTGGGAGTTTGATATGCTGTTGAAGCTACAATGTTGATTGCAGTATTCACAGTTTTCCTTCAGTTTCAACTGGCTAGCGTGCATTCCGAAACAACAACTGGTAAGCAAGACCTCTATGTATGTATGTATGTATGTATGTATGTATGTTATTTGCATAATTATGTATTATAAAATAAAAGTTAAATCTTCGGTTTATTCACAAAATATCACTATTAAAAGAAACTTGTTTCATTGGCATTTCCTACATAGTCCAATTTTTAACAATATAATACCAGCGTGATATGAGTGGGGTGGGGGTGGATAGTGTTTTAGAAAGGAAGAATATAAATAATCGCAGTAAAAATTCATATACCATGGTATTATTTGTGTTTCATAATGCTGAATATGTAACAAACACTCCAAGTGATAGAGAACATTAATACAATCTACCGACCACATCACAATCATTTAATGGGCAAATGTAGACAGGTTTCAGGTTGAAAGGATATCATGACATTTGTTTCGTGCATTGTCATATCTGTCATGTCATCTTATCATGTTATTTGCTTTAAGCAAATGCTGGAAGGTATTGTAAGGTTTCTTAGGTAATATATCCACTTTATATGTCTGGGAGTTTGATATGCTGTTGAAGCTACAATGTTGATTGCAGTATTCACAGTTTTCCTTCAATTTCAACTGGCTAGTGTGTATTCCGAAACAACAACTGGTAAGCAAGATCTCTATGTATGTATGTATGTATGTATGGATGTATGTATGTATGTATGTACGTACGTATGTATGTATGTATGTATGTATGTATGTATGTATGTATGTATGTATGTTATTTACATAATTATGTATTATAAAATAAAAGTTAAATCTTCGGTTTATTCACAAAATACCACCTTTAAAAGAAACTTGTTTCATTGGCATTTCCTACATAGTCCAATTTTTAACAATATAATACCAGCGTGATATGAGTGGGGTGGGGGTGGATAGTGTTTTAGAAAGGAAGAATATAAATAATCGCAGTAAAAATTGATATACCATGGTATTATTTGTGTTTCATATTGACTTTAAATAAGAGAGTTACAAACTCTCTTTTAAATATTTCAAATAAGTGCAAGCTGCGCAGTACTAAAATAACCTTAATGCAATGCATATATTAGTATACCGTTAGTTACCGACCACATTGGTGGCACGAAACTGGCTGGTTTTAACAGCTGCCTCGCTTGGCGCTCAGCAGTAAGAGGTTAGTGTTAGGATTGGTCGGCCTGGTGTGAAGATTATGTGACTGGGTGGGACATCATGCTACATGTCTGCGGCATGATACCCCAGTGCTAGACATCACTATAAACTGTCATACTGCAGACATCGTAGCGATGTGACTTAAAAATTGTTAAAGCTACGTTAAAAATCCAAATCCACAAACCATTGGTTATACAAATTAACAGACCATTGAACTTTTTACCTTTTTTTAAGCCAAATCAGAAAAGTCTGTAACATTAATACGGATTACCTTTCCTGTGTGTGCACTTCACGTGCATCAGACGGTACATACGAATTCTCGCATGAGTAAACAACGTGATATGAACTTTCGAATGTCTTATCAAATCTAACGGATTTTATTCTGTATTATGACATACGATTTTTAACTTCTGATTGGATCTTAATGTACCTCTTTCACGAAGGAAACGAAACATTGTTCACCCGATTATCTGACCAACTGTCATGGATAACAGCACGAGAAACTTGTACCAACATGTCATACGCCATTCTTCCCGGCATGCGAGCTGCACGCACTCTTGGAAAGATGCGTGTTGGAGAATTCGCCTGGATTGATGGAAAGGAATACACTTTCTGCTATGAAAAAAGTAAGCTAAACATTGTTTTTGTATTTTTGTCATACCCTACCTAGCAAAAATTGGTGGGATTTGTATACACTTGTTCCGTTTGTTTCCTCGTCTGTCCGTCACACTGTATTCCCAAGGTATAGATCCTAGATCATTCAACATCTATTCATGGATCAAGCTAAACATCGCAAAATTGTAGTTACTGAAGCTAAAGGAGAATAATGTGGCAGAATACATACAGTGCTCTCTTAGTACTCGATAAGGTTGTATGTTAAATCAATATATTTGTAATCTCTTTGTACCTTCACATTTATATTTGTTCAAAATTAATAGTTGTAAGGCATACAAATTAAGCCAAACACAATCCACATATTTGTTATAACGTATGCCGATGACATTTCTCAGAACTGCTGACAGTAAAATAACCTCTGAACAAAATAATTAAATTTCATGAAAACTAAAATTGCGGAATAAAAGGAAATCTGACTCAAGCATAAATAATAGTTTAAGACAACGGAGCACATAAAAAACGATGAAATGTTATGCTACAGTAAGGACATTGCTGAATTTATTTTAATATGTAGTTATTATTTTCAACCACATTAAAATAGAAATTAATTTTATCTAACCTAGCAAAGGAAATAAAACTGCACTGCTGAAGCATGTGCAGGCAATATGTAAATGTTCTGATTTTAAAATATTGCTGTTTGTTTTTAATCGTACTTTTGTAAATCAGCATTATTTAAATACATTTGAAATAATGGATGTGAGTATATTCATTACATTAAAACTTTAAATTGTATACAAATATTTTATTGTATAAATATAGCTTTTAAACAAACATTTTTCAAACGTTCCTCTCTTTCGTCAGTGAATTATACGATCACGTATACCATGTTTTATATGATCGTGTATACCGTGTTTCATACGATCACGTATGCCACGTATACCATGTTTTATACAATCATTTATACCAAGTTTTTCCGCTCCGGTGGCCTAGTGGTTAGAGCGTACGCCTCGGATGCGGGAGGTCGTGGGTTCGATCCCCGGCCGAGTCATACCAAAGACTTACAAAAATAGTACTAACAGCTACCTCGCTTGGCTCTCAGCATTAAGAGGTTTGTGTTAGGACTGGTCGGCCTGGTGTCAGGATAATGTGACTGGGTGGGGCATCATGCTACATGTCTGCGGCATGATGCCCCAGTGCTAGTCATCACTATAAACTGTCAAACTGCAGACATCGTAGTGATATGACTGAAAAATTGTTAAAGCTACTTTAAAAATCCAAATCACACACATACACATAACAAATTTTGGTTGTAAACATTGATGGTCCTTTAAAGCCAAATGCATTATATCAACTGCTGACAGCACTTGGTGAATATGGGTAGGCTGGCTTTGCCAAATCATATAAATAATCATCTACTCAGACTAGGAATCGGTAAGGTCTTGTACATCAGCGAGTATGTGATGTCAGACTGGGATGTTATGATGTCTAGTTACATCAAGGTGTAGGTGATCACATGGTTTTTACACCCTGTAAACACCGCATAGCTTTTACAACTTAGCACTGAAAAATGAATTTAAAAAATTGCTGGCTCTAACAAAAGTTTCAAAAGAGATTTAATTTTTGAAATATATTTGGTATCCAATATGTTCTTTATATATAAAGTTACTCTATCATAAACGACATGTCTGAGGAGTACATTAACTATAGGATGAAATTGTGGAAAAAGAGATTTGGTAGATTATGCGTTCGTGATATTTTTAATTTACTCAAAATGAATTTTACTTTATTTTTAAAATATCCACCATATACATAATTTAGAACTAAACTGGAAAGGTGTATAAAACATTTGTATGCAATTCAGAATTGTGTTAAAATAATTATCTACCATATTGAAAGCCCTTGCATCATCCGTATGTCATGTAATGTATTATAAGACTGAACTGTGGCATGTCTGTAGTGTGTATGTTGACATTATATTTTTATTTATTTCTGCATAATTATTCATAAAAATTTTATTGTTTTATTTTTAAACTGAACAATTAACAGCGTATTATTGACATTTTCAAGAAACATTTTTCCTCTGTCAATGTATTCATGTCGACATGGAAACAGTCTGCAAATATGTCACATTAGATGTCTGTAGCGTAACGCCATAAGCTTGTTTTACATAAAATCACCCAAGAATAAAGCCTTTGTCTCCTTTTGCAATCTATTGTTTTTCATCCGCAGTTTTTAATGTCATACAAACTTCAAGTTCACCAGACTGAATCTTTTTCATAGACAAATTAAACAATCATTCGGAATGTGCACACGTATCAGATTAGTGACTTAGAGGTTCCGTCTACTACGAAAAGTTTTTCACTGTCCATATTTTCATAATTTTTTTTTTTTGGCTTAGGGGGATTATAGATGATACTGTCTTTTTCACAAAACAAAACTGGGAAAACTTGATTCTGGTGCAAATAAACAAATCACAGATCTCGTAAAACGTTTTGTTTCAAGAAGTAAAAAGTACACAACATTTTCGCACTTTGTATTTGTAGGCCAACCACCTGAAATACCGAAAATGGTTAAAATAAAAGAACAATAAACAAATAAAGCAATTATTCATATTATTTCCGTTTACCTACCCCAAAAACATGTTTGCACTGAATATTTTTTTATGATGAAAATCTAACAGATAAATAATTTAGCATCACGGTATCGTACCGACCTTGGAGGATTACAAGTGCAAATACTGTCACGTCTGAAATATTCATTTTCAATAACAATATAAGTGTTTTAAATTAAAAATTTAAATTTTCTACGCAAAGTGATTAGCAATATATTTCATTGTCGTACCAGATTTCCGGACATACGTTTTTCTGTCATTACGACTTTGATGCCTTTTTTAAAAAGAAGGTTAATATTGTAAATTATGGAAATCTTGGCAAATCCACCATATTGATTGCATGTAATTTTCCAGAATCATTTCTTTATTATGTGCGTATATTTAAGAGGGATTAAAAGTTTTAAAGACAGAACGTTCTAAACCAAGTTTTCTTAACACAACTTGTTTGCTAATAATGTGTTTGTTTCTGATAGATTTTAGTTTAAACATATTTTATTTCATAATTGTGTAGCTCTAGATTAGAATATTTTGGGAGTACAGACAGGGAAGGTACAAAAATAAATAAATAAATGAAACAGAGCAAAACAAACGTAGAATTAAAGTGAATTGTACTTCTTTCTAGAATGTTGCACCAGTCGCAGTTCTGGCTGCCTCATTTTGTATTTTTTTAATACAAAACAGACGCTAACGAGACGAAAAAAATATGCAGATATGTCACAGTGAGGAGAGAGGACACAAACGAAAACCTTACTTACATTTGCAACAAAGGTAACAACCTTGAATTCAGCAATAATAATACTTGTTTTTCTTTCTTGTATTGTCGATTAAAACCTAATTGATTATGAACTACAGTAAAATGATACATGAATAACTCATTATTATGCACGTTTTCGTGAATCATGAGTGCATTTGTCATCACAAAAGTTAACAAATGATTTGAAGAAAAAAATCTTTCTGATTCTTTGAATTGTTAACCTTGTAACTTTATGTAACAATATAACTACAAATAAGAAGAAAAATACTTGATCCGGAACCTTTAATATGGATCACATCCGGTTTGTGTCGGTGAAAACATTAGGTATGTTAAATCTTTTCAGGCGTTCATCGCCACGATCCTAAATTCTAGTAATTTACATTTGATTTGAAATAAATATACGAAACATTTAGGAACGATCCTTTTGCACTATGAAATGATTAATGTTTCCAAACCAATGACAGAGTAATTTAATGGTTGCATATACTCTCAAAGTAATATGATGTGCAAGAGCAAATACCGAGTCAATCACAAAGTCGAATGAACGAATAGAAGCAACTGATTGGCTAATATTGGGGATGACATAAATGGTAAAATTATGATCTGGATCCTGTTTTTATCGTCGGAAATGTATCAACATTTTATTAATTTCGACCAGATGGACAGTTCGAGAACAATGAGGATACGCTACCGTACGCTGATGCCGAAAATGAATGTCTCAAGTCCAGTGCGTCCATGCAGGGAGTGGCAACCTTTATAATACCAATGATAATTCCAGTAAACAGGACACACTGGATCAAGGATTTCAATGATACCAGTATCATCAACAGTTTGAGTAGGCTTTTAGTCCAAATGACATATACAAATTTCATCCGCGTGAATATATATATATATATATATATATATATATATATATATATATATATATATATATATATATATATATATATATATATATATATATATATTTATACATAGAGAGAGAGAGATAGATAGATAGATAGATAGATAGATAGATATTCAGTCTTCATATGGTAGTATTACTTCCATAACACCTTATCTGTCTCAGATCAATATTAATTTTATGAGTAATATTTTATGTTTTAAATATTCACTCTTGGGTGATTTTTGTAGACGATAAGGTGCATTATCAATACAATTATAGCCAGTGTCCAATGAATAACGTGCTTCATACAGTTATTTCCAGCATCAAATGAATAACGTGATTCATGCAGTTATATCAAGTGTCCAATGAATAACGTGATTCATTGAGCTGTATCCAGTATCCACTTTTTTATGTGATTCATTCAGCTGTAGCCAGTATCCACTGCATAACGTGGCTCATACAACTATTATCAGTGTCAGTTGAATCATGTATAATAAGTCATTTATAATAAGTCATGTATAACAAGATGAACATGTGTTTAAGTTATCTCACTGTATGCAGAGTTCCGATGCGTTGACTAAATACACAATTAGGTCCTCGCGTTTATTTCAATAGACGAATTCATATTACACATTACTGAGAATGCCAGCATACGGTATATAAAAATACAGAAGAATAAAAAAAATATTTCTCTGTCGCATAGATGATATTAAGTGTCTTAGGACCTAGAAAGTCATCTCAGATATTCTACAAACATTTTTGCCGTATCTTGTGCAGGTCATGGACAGACGGTGACACAGATTTGTATCGGTATAGTGAAGATGGACCATGACAGTTTTGAATTCGGTACCACGTCATGTGATGAAAATCATACAGTTATATGTGATAAGAGTAAGTTTAATATTTTAAATAAGATTTAATGTTTTCAAAATATTGTTTGATTTAGGAATTATAAGGGAGTACCGTGGAAATACTGAATACTAGTGACACAGCGATTACTGGAAACCAAAATGAATAAGTCAAAACATAAATCACAAAGGCGCACATTCAAGACATGATACTATAGTATTCTCTTCAAAGATGAATTGCTAGATAGAGTTTGCCACTACGTATGTAATACTTTCTTGACAAGTGACAATTTACATTCATTACCTTCTTGTGAGCATGCCAGCAAAAAGCCGAAATTCCCAACAAAGGTATGTATCCGGCAGAAACCAATAACATCTATTGTGTTTTATCTAATACTCCCTTCAGAGACTGGTCAATATTCTTGGGGTTTCAATCTGAAGATAAACACGCACGCACACACATACACACATACACACAGACACATATACACATACAACTTTGTAACCTTGGATGATGAAACATGGCACAGACATCCATACCACCTAATATGAGTTGGTTTCTTACATCAAATTTAAAATAAAAAAAAACATTAACACATTTGTGTTAAACACAAGATATATTTTCCACCTTTGCAGCCGGTATCAATACCTCATTAACATTGGCAACCAGAGGTGAAATGGTGCCGAGACTTGGTGACTCGAAGTCTGGAATAGCTTCTAACCACGTTTTTCCTTGACGTTTTAAGGAGAGAAACAAAACACAGACACACACATATCTAACATGGATGATGTAATATTGCAAACACCTAACGTAGTTTTTCATTTTTCATAGGTATAGACATAAATACTACTAAATACGAGTTGGATTCTTGCAGGAAAAGCGAAAAGGAAAATAGGTTAACTCACTTTAGCCTAAAACGGTTATATTTTCTTCCCTTGCAGGTGGCCTCCATACTGCATTTGCATTAACAACCAGAGATGAAATGATGCATCGGCTCGCTGATTTGAAGGCTTCTAACCAGCCGCAAGCTGATCGTACGTAAATGACACTTCAATGGGCAGTTAAAATTCGTACAACATAAAATATTCCGTTTACATCATGTCCGTGAATTTATTTCACCTTAGATTTTACAAGTTCTTGTGAACGAAAACAACAACTATTACAAATCCATTTAGTTCATGTACATTCTCGACTCACTTGGCTCACGTTTACTGTTCTGAAGAAAGGGCATATGTATAAGAGAAAACACTGCTATTTTACATTATTTCATAAATATACATCATTTAACTGTCGAAATATAAATGAGAGTTCTAAAATACATTTACCGTGCTATAACAATTTACTCAATAAACGTGTTGCTTTTTTTTTTTGCTCAAAGGACAATAGCCTGAATCGTCACCTGCAGATATGCGTACATAAAGAGATTGTGCGATATGCATAAAATACACTACATTGTTAAGATTATTGAAGATGATTACAGTCATACCTCCGTGTCACGTGGAGATCCAGCAGGCATACGTCACGGGACATGCACTTTTGAACTTAAGTTGGCCACACATGTGTCTTTCGCTAGCAACATTTCACGTCATTCAGCCACTGGAAAATAAACTCAAATCGAATATAATTCATGTATCGTCATATTGAAGCTATTTGAATCATATCACTTACACATGGATGCGATGCATCTACAGACGGCATATATTTCAAGGTGTTCGGGAGAAACGCTAGAGATGTTTCAGCAATTATTGAGAAGGAAACTTCGGCAAATGGACAAATTGATAATATATTAATCCATAGTAATACTTTGAAGGAGGTTTTCCGTTGTCGCAAAGGCTGAGATATTGAGATTTGCAGGTTTTCAAATTCTGAAACGAGCTAAACTGGATGTGTCCTGCAAAAATGCTGAAGAACAATAGCTAACACGTTTGCAAATGATTATATGAATGTTATATAAATGTATGTTACATGTACATGATCGAAGTTATATGAACATAACCGCATGATTGGAGTCAAGTACATCTGCAAGTAAAGTAAGGTCTGTGAGATCTGATATTTTGTATTATATGTTACATGTACTAAATGTTTGTAAACTTCTATTTCTGCATTTCAGGTTTGATATTCATCGTATTATACTCGACCTTATGGGTCTTACCCTTTGCCCTATCGATCGTCGCCATCGTGTAGTACCGGAAAAAACGTTTGACTAAAAGCATTGCGAAGAATAGTATATACAAGTCACGTCGTTCTGATGCAAAGTAGGTCTTTCTGTCACTGTCTCTCTGTCCGTCTGTCTGTCTTATTCTCTCTCTCTCTCTCTCTCTCTCTCTCTCTCTCTCTCTCTCTCTCTCTCTCTTAAGTGCTTCAGAGGCACAGCTGTTAATGGATTGAACTTGGGACTATATTTGTTTTACATGCCTCGTCATAATATAACCTTCAAAATCAGTACGGTAAAATAGTAAACCACAACCCCACATATCTCTCTCGTGCATTTGGTATCTAACTGACGTGATTGTGGTTACGAATGGAAATGATTAAGAGGTAAAAATACGCATATATGTCAATAACATGTCGGTTCGTTTATTACAGTGACAATGAAAGAATACATGTGCTTATAATAAGCACCACTCACGCTCTGACATATATGGTAAAGACCTAATCACGCTGAACAAGCAATTACTTCGAATGGTTAGATAACAGATATACATATTTTAACATAATTTGTAATAGTATTTCTCCTCCTCATAATTGGAGATGCATAAACGTAACAAATAAAACAGATATTTTTAATAATAATCATTGCAAATTAGCATCAGATGCGGCTAATGAGGAAACAAATTACGTAACTTGGCGATTAAGGACCTGTTTTAGTAAAATGACGGAAAATTACAAATTTTTAGAAATATATTATAGCGAATCAACATTCGAAGCAATAAATTGGGGTTTCTTTCTTCTGCAATTCGCATTGGAATATAAAGTTAAATTTAACCACCCAAACATATTTTTATATGAAGTCATCAAACACAAAAAACATCAGTAACACAGTCTCTCGTAATTATTCAAAATTGTCCAAAATTGTTCAAAATGTTATAGTTTAGGTAAGCAACGTATTGATTAGGATGAAAACATCACGAGAAGACTTTAGCAACATATTCCTAATTACAAATTTAGAACATCAATAAAACAGTCTCTTGTAACTATTAAAAGTTGATCCAAATGTTACTCCAAAACTTTAGTTAGGTAAGCAACGTTATGATTTAGATTAAAATATCACGACAAGATTTCAGCAAAATATTTCTGATTCCGAAGTTAGACCCAACGATGATGATACATTTTCATTGCTGCCTTGTGAAATAGTTATAAATATGAGTAGTATTGTTCGGTAAAAAATAATTTTATAAATGAACGGATTGTTTCAAACTATGATTTAACACTGCTATAAACAAAGGACGTTGGAAACAAAATATAATTCCAACAAATTATACACTGCCTGTAAGAAGTCGTCAAAGACATACACAAGACGACGACTTGGGTAAAACTGTGTGGACAACAACACCATGCCAAATGCAACTGAACATCATTTTAAAGACAAAGATCCCGAACGGAAAATGTTTTATTCATGCTAATATCCACAAAAGCAGATTTAAAAATAAATATTTCAAATTTTAAAATATTTTATAAATTACAATTTTATGCATTATATTTATTTTTCAAATTTCCACATTTTTAATAAAATCTGCAAATAACAACTCAACTAATCATTCAAGTAAAATGGCATGACCAACTGTGAAAAAAACTGTCGATTTATAAACAAATCAAGCTGTCCATCGCCTTTCAAAGATGAGGATGTAACGCTGTCATGAATTCCAGAGAATGCTGAGTTTTTGTTTGACTGCTTGAAGCACAAATGATTAGCAATATTTTAAATCGTTTTTAATGTTAAAAAAAGATTAGCATGAAGCAAATGTAGGAGGAATAGAAACACGTGAATCAAATGTATGTGCAAAAGACAGAGGAACGGGATTAGATTTAGGAAAAACTACTTTATACTAAATTTGTCACAGACAGAGCAATAGTTCGTGAGTTTTCGGAATCATGCAGATAACAGTAATAACTGTCATAATTTTTGCACCTCTCTATTTAAACAACCATTTAAACTCTTACATAATCGTAAGTTATCTCTTACTCATTACGTCACTTGCATCACGTTGTAAAGCTACGCTCTGGATCTGCTAAATCTTCAACTATGCAATCTCCTAAACGTTCTACACTTTCCAACAGTTTATGCGATCTAAATTACAGTTGCAAGTTACGACTGTAAATATACTCCATATACAGTTGTTTCCACTACCTTCTGCTGTCATAGGCTTCGGCGTTTCATATGTTTGACTAAACAACCGTTAAATCTTACACAAAGCCTCTGAATTCTCCTTTTTTCCCATAACTGAACAAGCTTTGCGCCGCAGATGAAATATTTTCACCTTGAAACTGTTCGTTGAAATCATATACTAATGTCCCTGTTTCTTGTAGTTCTTGGACACATGATTGCTTTGTATTAATTGCTTGCATCACTATGTCAGAAGGAGTTACTATTGGCTATCTTTGTGCAAGGGTAGGTTGAAAAGGGTGCTATGAATATATGCCCAGATTTTATCATTTGGATGTATGAATTTACTCCCATAGTATGTACAGGGTAATACATTAATTAAGCTACTTCCACCTTTATTTGGAATGCTCCTTCAATATTCGCATTTGCCTTTTGCTTTGCAATACAATGTTTCTCTCAATATTTACATCAACAACAATAATTTCGTAACGTCTAAAAGGAAAAGAATGACAACAGAAGCCTCATATCCCAATTGAATTTTAGAATATGACTAGAAATAAACATTCTACTATAACCAATTGAGCATAACAATAACTGTTCAAACGTTAACTAAAAAGCAGTTGGAAATATACGGATGCTACCAAATCAAGAAAACCTATAGCAATGCCCCAGTGCCTATCAACAACAATCTTTTGTCCCATGTCATTATCTTAGAATTAAAAAGAAATTAAAAAGTAAATTTCTATTAGTTGATTATCTGGATAAATTTTAGATAATGATACAAGAATATCACCTAACCTTTAAAGGTTTTTCACACCTTATTGGTAGCTTTTCTAATGCAAGTTAACATTGCTTATATCGCACTTAGTGCCAGGTTGATGTGACATAAACAGAAACATCTCATTTAATCACCTGCTGAAAAGAACACATACAATCGTCATGTATGTTTTGTAGTCGATTTTTTCTTACTTATAACAATTAATTACAACACATGCAGTTTAAATGGAGTGTTTGATTATTAATATTTAGGTCATTAAGAGAAAGAAAAGAAGTGGACTATATGATAATGAAAGTTACACAAAAGAATAATAATGATGTCAGTTTCGAATGACCCCAGCTCTTTCCTGTGTTATTTTACACAGTCTCCTTGGTAATAACATTGACAATTTCAAACAACGCCACCTCTTTTCTGTTTTATTTTACTTGGGTTTTCGCTGGCAGTTTTGCATTTTTTTAAACAATATGCTTTCACTATCCTTGTTCTGTCTCATATATGTCAATCGAAACACAAGGAATAATGCAATCTCCATTTAAATCATTATGGTTCATACCTTCATGTTTTGTAATTCAGACACATACAATACAAATTACGTGGCATTGCACAAATCATTATAAATCTTGTTAAATGATTTTAATTTTTTTAAAGATTTTAATTTTCTAAATTATTATGTTTCGGGAATTTGTATTCTTGATGTATTATATTGGTGTAAAGATTACCTGAAAGAGAGTGTAGATTATTTCGCGACAACTATTCAAGTCATTGTTACGTTTACCTTATATGCTTGTTGCAAATTAAGGAAGAGAGAAGAAATATAGAAGACGAAAATTCAACAATTGAAGACCTAAAAATGTTTGTTGAAACTAATGGTTTTATTACTTGACCGCTGGTTTCATTGTTGCTTTGGGTCTGGTATTGAATCACACATATTGGTATATTTTTAAACATGTTATACCTAATAAAAACTCCTAAGGACAATCAATTAAATCGGCTAATGTGCGAAACCAATTCCAAAACTGTTGTAAATTTATAATTGGCTGTGTTTTTGCAACTGGTGTGATTGCAACTACAACAATATTAATGTACAAAGTCCTTCATGCAGCCTGATTACCCATTTAATCATATTGCTAAAGAAAGTGAGAAATGAAGGTAGGGTTATTTTCAAAGTTATAATGGCTAAATGTTTGCATTATTCACAGTATCTCATGTTGCCCCACAAAGACAATGAAGCAGAGCTATGTTATATACGTCATGGTGGTGGGATCTAAATAGATTTATTTTCTGGCAAAGTTATATTTTGATTATACAAGCAATCGTTGTATTATCAACTTTTAAATAATTGCAGTTGCACCAGTTGATAAATGAAAGGAAGATTTCCATTTGTGGAACAAAATCATGTGATCAGACCCAATCGCGTTTATTTCTGTATAAACTGTATGAAGAACTACTTTATACTAATTTCTATAAATGGAGTCACGTGGAAAGTAACTAACGTAAACACTAACCTGGAAGGCATACACAATGCATGCCTTTAAAAAGAAATAAAAACGGTGGGGGCATTATGTGCTGTGTGACTTGTCATCTGCCAGTTTATACCACGATAAACTCAGAAAAACAACGCCACACTCTTAAATATATTCTTGATGACACATTTCCTGGAAACATTTATTCTAAGAAAACAAAATTGTTGGATATCATTTCATCTTTCAGTCATTCAACAACGTCCTGGGTTACACATGGTATGTTGTAAATGTAATATTTCTAATGTCATTGAGTGGACTGCTCCATTTTATATCTACATAAAGTCTTCTCGTTTCAAATTGAATGCATAACAATAATATCTTATTCTAGTATAATTCGTGAACTCTAACATTATAATTCCTTCCTAATTATCTTTGGTAATTTGATTTGTTTCACATTTTCCATACTTACTATGGTCAAATCCTCATCATTTATTATCCTCATATTTCTCTTATTTGAATATTTTGTAGTAGATCTCAATGTTTGTGGAGTACATCTGTTTTCCAAATACAGAGAAAATTAATACTCATAAAATCATTTTAATAAAAGTGTTGTTTTTTTTTTTCGTTACAACTGTTTTCAATTGGTTGTCTGGTTTTTATTTTACTTGCCATAGCGCACCAAACTGAACAGAAGAGCAAGGAACGTTGGAATTAAGTGACTTTTTAGTATTGGTAAATATACCTGTCTGAGAATTATGGTGAACTAAAAGTTTCACAATTTCCATTCGATGTTATACTCGGAATTTACAACTCAGTACGTAGTTCAATTGCATCATCGTCCTTACCTCGATTGACTGAGTGAACAGGTTATGCGTTTAGTAAAGATTAAAATTCATTAGGGTCTGTCATTGTCACAACATACATGAGCAGATATCAAGTGTGCTTCACATATCGCTTTATATAATTATTACATCAGCAGATATCAAGTGTGCTTCACATATCGCTTTATATAATTATTTAGAGCATTATTTTTTCTTATTGATTGTTGTTCCATTTATTGACTGATTAAAGAAACAAAATGTTATCAATAATATTAAGACCTTTTCAAATACCACTAATGGTACCATGTGCATATGATAATAGCGCTAGCATCTAATTCGAATTCATACGCAATTCGTAAAATGTTTACTCGAGTCAATAACAAACATCCATCAACAAAGTAGGGATTTACATTTTTGAAGACTTCCAATATGATGAATGTACCCAATAAAGAATGAAGAAGTAAATATTTATTGTCCTGTTATATATATATATATATATATATATATATATATATATATATATATATATATATATATATATATATATATATATATATATATATATATATATATATATATATATATATATATATATATATATATATATATATATATGTATATATATATATATGTGTGTGTGTGTGTGTGTGTGTGATTCGGATTTTTAACCTAGCTTTAACAATTTTTCAGTCATATTACTACGATGTTTGCAGTGTGACAGTTTAAGGTGATGCCTATCACTGGGGCATCATGCCGCAGACATGTAGCATGATGTCCCACCCAGTCTCATTATCCTGACACCAAGCGTACCAGTCCTAACACTAACCTCTTAATGCTGAGCGCCAAGCGAGGCAGCTGTTAGTACCGTTTTTGTAAGTCTTTGGTATGACTCGGCCGTGGATCGAACCCACGACCTCCCGCATCCGAGGCGGAAGCTCTGACCACTAGGCCACCGGAGCGATTGTCGTGTCCTGTTATGTGTAGTTTGGACTACCTTGCCGTTTATATATTTGCGTGTTCAACTATACGTTTTGGTACTATAACAACCAAAATGTTTTAAAGCTTGTATATTTTTGCAAATGACGTTTGACAGCAAAGATTACGCTGGCGGCAATATAGAAAAGAAATACTAAGTAATTAGGTAATTCATGATTTCCCAGAAATCGCTTTTTAAAGTTTGGTTTTAGAAATTTAGAAAGGATCGAAAAGTTATAAAGCCTAGAACCTAAGCTGGGCTTAATGTACATTCATAGAATGACATGATATATGGAGAATAAACCACTCAAACGTTTCTCCGTAGTTATCTTTAAAGATCTTTCCAAAATTGCAATATTTTGGAGCAGCGAATACATTTCTCTGTTCACTCTTTCAGGCGAAAACAAGATCGAGAAACGCTACCCCGAGACCATTTTATGCGGTGGCATAATGAATCAGAGAGCAAATCGACGCCTTGTAACGGCTGCAAGATCGTGGACAGCACAGGAGGTCAAGGAAATAATCCACGAGACGTCAGTGATGACGAAGGTTACGATAATTTCGATCCGCAACTTGGGTTGTACGAGAATCCCATTACCGCTAACGATCCTACATCTCACTATCATATCCAAGGACACGAGCTATTGGCAAAGCATGCCGCTCTTTCCAAAGAAACAAAGTCCAGCAAAATTGAGAAAGGTTTGTTGCCCGCTAGAGAATCTCTTGACACTCAAAAATACATGTCGATGCATAATAATGAAAGAGACAGCACGATAGTTTTGGACACAGAGAACACGAATCTTTACGAGAACTTCAATCGGGTCGATACGCCATTGGAATGTCATTACGATAATATCTGATTCTGAGTATATCCGCAACTTTAAAAATCCTAAGAAACATTATCTGCCCTACAAATTATGTGTACAAAATATTCAGATCTTTTCATTAAAACTATCCGAGGAAGACTGGCATTATATTATCTTATTATGGAGTGCGTCTGTGTGTGTGTATATTATATCCCCGACTTGGTTCATTCCTCTGTTGGGTATGTGAGTGTTGTCAAGATGGTTTGTAGGTTATTTTCACTCGGGGACAAATTAAAATCATCTAACATACATAAAAATAAAAAATTCTCTCTTCCCATACATTTTCTCACTTTATATATATATCTTAAAATAAGTAATGGAAAAGAGTGAGAAGCAACAAACTTTGTAAAATTAACAAAAAATTTATTTCCCTAGAATACAGTTGAAAAATGTAAAAAGAACTTACGGTTTTGCGAATTAAACCCCAAAATAGTCATATATATATATATATATATATATATATATATATATATATATATATATATATATATATATATATATATATATATATATATATATATATATACGGTGTCGTTAATGTAATCGTTATGTATTTAAATTAGCAGAGTCAGATACAGATAAGTTTGCACACTGTTATTTATCTACAGAAAATTTGATAATACCTCTTGTCATTGGCATGTAAAAACCTAAAGGAGCGAGGAAACAGTATCCTTTTGTGGAACTTTTTTTTATTAAAATTTTTATTTTTCCTTTGCTTAATAGCTGGACTAATCATGTAACTTGGTTGTCAAGTACTACTACTACTACTACTACTAATACTACTACTACTACTAATAATAGTAATAATACAAGTGAAATAATCATGATGATAATGCTACTAATGATAATGCTAATGATAATGATGTTCGGTTCATAATCCCTAATTTTGTCATAATGGAAATTTGAGAGCTATAACTTCCTTCTGAGGTCACCTGTATACAAAGGCCATTTATGCCTTTTGCATTGCAGCCCAACTTTGTCCTAAAAGGCAAACATTTTGTAACACCAGGCACACACACAGAGTAGGTATTGGTGCAATGTTGTATGTAATGACGCATGTTTTTTAGGTCAAGATTGCGCACAAGTGCATTCACATTGGAAAACATCTGCAGTATTCGCCGTTTTCAAAGCGACATAATATGTTTGCGGACCTCGTGTAAGAACTACTTACCTCGGGAACTGAAGGTTTATCAACAGAAGTGTTCCAATGAGCATTTTCAATTTAATGGTGTGCAAAGTTTATGTTAAAACATTTTTACAATGACGGTTCCTTAGTTCAAATTGCAATTAAGGCATAAAACAGAATTAAAAGAGCAAGTCATCATAGCAGATATAGTAAATGATTTTTCTCTATGGAATTATTTGGTTAGACTTTTAGCCTGCCGAGGCGCTCACATAGTGGGTGATGGTGCTGTGTAAGATACACTTAAAATAAAACCTTTACTAAAAGTCATCCCACTTGCCCACTTATTGTGGACAAAAATGGATTACTTAACGTATTATGGATTATGACGCTATTCAGATCATCGTTACCTTCTCGTGTAAATGTATTTGTATGTAGAAACCTTAACCACATATCAGTGCAACAGCTTCACATAATGAATAAATAGCAATTCACAAATGGATTTTGCATGACTGTGTTTAATACCCTGGCAGTAGTAAAGGACGTAATTTGTTTATGCCAGATTTGCATAATCCTGTAACCGGTTTTAGTGTCAGTAATATTGTTTACAATTGTTGCTTTCAGGAACGTAGGATGAGAAACATGTACTAGTTTTAATTGTGAAAACTTTACAATCAGGTTTTTGCACACACACACACACAGATAATTGAACCACTAGACAAGTAATATAGGTGAATGATCCGTACGATATATTGATTACTATGCTCCATGTGGGACTACCAAGAGAGTAGGCATAGCTATGTTGTTGCATGGTGGACCTACAGATCGACTGTAGTTGTGGAAGTTCAGAGTTATG
The DNA here is from genome assembly GCA_028554795.2 of Sinohyriopsis cumingii. Taxonomy (NCBI): domain Eukaryota; kingdom Metazoa; phylum Mollusca; class Bivalvia; order Unionida; family Unionidae; genus Sinohyriopsis; species Sinohyriopsis cumingii. The sequence goes on from CM068832.1 coordinate 49,500,733, forward strand.
ACCCATAATGACATACAATTGTCCAATAATAGAAAGCACAATGTATGTGTTGCGTTTTATCTCAATATTCCATTATCATGTCCTCCAATTAATTCTTTGGACTTTGTCTCAAAAAGAAGTCGTAAGGGCTGATTTCACATACTGTACGAAACTTTCCAATCCTACTGACGTATACCAATTGATAATTTGTCCGCGAAAAGGTGAAGAACATATCTTTGAGGTTTCTTGGTGACACGTACTATTTGCACGTTTCTATATTATCGGACACTGCATGCCTGAGCGATCTGTGTACTCTGGAAGCTTTTGTAAAGTAATGAGCTCTATGGCCAAAGCCAAACCTCCATATTACGAGATGAAAGATTTGCATTAAGAAATAAGGTGTCACCAGCCAAACTGGACTGCAGATATGGGCCGAAGCTGTTCAACGTTGACCAGTTTTTATCCATGGATAGGGACTGAACTCGAATCAGAGAGAAATTATAACTGATATGAACTTCAATGCTGATTTAGTAAAGGTAAAGAAACAAACTGCTGAAAATGAATTTGTGACATATGAATCACATTTAAATTCAATATCAACTTCTAATCTGAATCATAACAGATTTTGATATCAACACAAATTTCATTAGAATCACTTGAATACGAATCTGGGTTTATGGGTTTCGTATGTCATTGCATTTGGATATGTCTGCCTGTGAAAACATTAGAAACATTTTTCTATGAAAATCTCTGCACATTAAAAATTTACACATCTATGCCCATCGCTTGTGCACGTGTTAAAACAGGATGAAATAAACACGTACAACAAGTACATATTATTTGATTGACTGCGCTAATTACGTGTAAATTTAACAAATATTATCATTTGTTGTTGTCTCAGTTACAGTACATCCTGCGAAAGCGGTGAGTTGTATTAAAGGTCAGGTACATAGAACTTGAATGTGAATATTACTAAGTGCACTGAGAACGTACATACAGACATTCATACATACATACATACATACATACATAAACATTTTGCTGTTACATCGTGTATATGACTAATCCAGGACTATATTAAACTTCAGTAAAGATTGTGACAGTATGGGCCTACTTTTACAGTATCGTACAAATTGCAGTCCTTAATAGAATAGAGGCTAATCAATGACTCAGTTCCCCAACCCCCTCTCTCTTTCACCCTCTTATATCGTAATTCACAAGCATTTTTCGTATTAAAATTAGGAACAAACTGTTCAATAAACTATCATTGTGTTTAAATTTGAGTCACGCTTCAATAACTTTTAGAATGGCAGCAACTGTGGTTGTGATCTAAACGCGTATTTTCTTCGTTTTGAAAATGCTTTAAAACATTACGATCAAAATTATAAGTCTGCAATCTCGACCTAAATCAATAAATATTATCAAACTTGCTCTGAGGGCAGAATCTACTTTACTATTGCTTGAGAAATATTCTGTACCATAGACGCGGATTTAAATATAGAAATGGAAGGCTCTGTTTTTGTCAATAAAGGCATAGAAAAAGAAACTATCGCATGCAGGATTTGCAAAGAGCAACTGGCAGCGTTAATCGTTTTATGGTTTCAAAAGGAAAGACATAAACAAACATGTTTTCTTTTAACTTTGTCAATATTATACCACTTGCGAACTAGACGATTGCAAGGATGATTATATTTTTATTCTCTAAAATCGATTTGCGTAATTTCTAGGATGCTGAGAGTGTATTCTTTCATAAGAGGGTTTTGGAGACGAGAGTAGAAATACACTGAAATGTGTAATTACACTGGAATCAAAGACAACACTATACAAAGACGGTAAGTGAAAGACATTTCCTCTTTTTCTTCTCCGTTTAACGTGGTATAAACTGTTTGTTGCCAAATCACACAGTTTGCATAACCCTATCTGGCCTAATTTGAATCAACTGTTTTAGCTGTCATTCAGCAGCTAACAGTTTAACCACGACAAGCACAGAACACGATTCGCCAAGGCTAATCTTTACTTCCTTTTTTACGTTCTCTTTCCCCAATTTAAAGCGTTATTACCATGTTTGTTTTAGCGCATAAAATGGATTGTTGCATAATGTCTACATGACCAATCCAGATTACCTTCTGCAGATTTTTGACTATGAGACGGATGCACAGTAAATGCAACATATTTTCTTGTAAGTTTTCTGAAAAGCACAGTATAATGAGATACAAATAAAATTGATTAAAACGAATAAGAAACTTGGCATGTTTTAGGAGAAACACCGCAGAAAAACAAGGAAATCGACCGTCATTTGCGGCGCAAACAATTATCTCCCATTAGATAGAATCATAATTATGTACATTTTCAAACTATTTCCGTGATTTGTTTTCTTTTTAAGTTTGTTCCTTTTTAAATATGCATATCACCAACTCACTGATTTCCGTAAAACACGAATCTTTTGTTTTGATTTATTCATTTTAACATGTACTGTGGGGAATATTTGACAATTCTATATCTGTATTGTTTTCAATACAGACCAAAAACCTTTGGAAATGAATATTATTTGTTTCTAATCCATAACGCTTACATTGAATCATGTCATTGATAATTTATCTGAGCCTATAATACAAAGTAGAAATTTTATTTTAATTTGACTCCACAACTCACTTGTATCAGTAGTAGTAGTAGTAGTAGTGTCCTTTCAAGTGAACAGGCAAGATATTGTTACGTTACTCACAGACATTGTGTGTTGAAAAAAATGTTTTCAGTAATATAACAAGCATTATAAGCTCCAAATGTTATGCATTTACGTTGATCATCTTCCAGTCTCAAATTTGTACATTTGTCCGTCTACATGTCCGTCAGTACCTATCTCTCTCCTAGCAAATTATAATATTTCTTTTATTCAAGCAGATCCTTTATTTAATGCAATTAGGGTTGAAGAAAATATTGACAAATAGGTAGTTATACTAACACTGAAAAATAATCAAGGCTATGGCAAAGATTTCAAAAACTGCCATGAAACCAGTATGTTAGGATGCGCAGATACAATGTGATTTGTCTTTAAACTCTTCAGCAGTGTCATACATCATCCGTCAAGACGTGACGTACATGATGAGAATGACGTCAGTAATGTCCCGTTTTCGTATCTTCGTATTTTGTTGCGTAATAAAGAGAGCAGTAGAGAAATTAAACAAATATAGAGACGAAACTAACCAGAAATTGAAAATGTTCCAATAGCAAAATGTGATTCAAAAAGCCTGTTGTTGTAATTAGTGCCATGCTGAGAAGAAAATGATGAATTATATAGAAAAACTCAAAAATAGATATGTAAATCAGACAATGAGTAAGGAAGCTGAATGTATATGATCGAATAGTCCAATATCTTGGGTATAATAGGCACTTTATATTACAGAAGATAGAAGTTCAAACCAGAGTCAGATCCACAATTTTTTCGGGGGTGGGTATGTTGGGGAGTAAGAGGTGGATCAGGAGTCTGAGGAGTAGGAACCCTTGGCAGGGGCCCTTGATGGCAAAGCCTCACGATGCACCTGTACATTGAGCGTTTCAAAGGTATCATTTTAATAATTTCAATAAAAGAAAATACTCTATTAAATGAGTAGTTTTTTATCGCAGAATTTTAATGGAGCTTGATGGTTTGAGTTAATGGGGTGGGAACAGACAGAGAGCTATAAGCGTAGATACGTACTCGTGAAATTTGAAGACACTCAGCTTAAAGATATTCCAAAACAGAGCCTAAAGTACCATTCGTATCACGGAGAACAATTAGTTCAGTTGTTTTTAGTATGTTTATTGACTTGAGGTTAGTTTAAACATACAAGCAATCTGTTAACTATTAACATAATATTTAAACGTTTTTGAAAAGACACATTAAATGTGTGAAATTCTATAAAAAATTTAGGTTGTGTCACTGTCATTTGAAAGAAAATAAGCTAAGGAGAGAGAGAGCTGTATGACAGTATTATATGCGTGCATATACATGTGTGTGTGTGTGTGTGTGTGTGTGTGTGTGTGTGCCAACATTTTAAGCTAATGAAGCTCTTCGCAAGGGGAAGAAACAGTTTACATCCACAAAACAAACATAAAATACAAAAGTAAAGCGATATTTATGTCTCTCACATGTTTGAATGACAAGGAGGAAATCTTCCAACATGATATAAAGAGATGGAAAAAAGCAGTCTTTAGACATGTAATCTAAATTCTTTTTTAGGCTCCAGTCAGCCCAACAAAGTTGCATAACAGAAATCAAAGAAAGGATTATCGTGCTTATCTCACAGTTGATCTAGGTGTTAGGAGCTAATTCCTGCTTGGGGATAAAGGACAGAAACCATGCGTGCCGAATAATCATCGCCATGCATAAAATTTACAACAGAAATTATATTCTGGTAAAATTATACATGGAGGTACTACAGTAAATGATTTAAGAGAATGGTGCTGCGAGATATACTACTACTACTACTACTACTACTACTAATAATAATAATAATAATAATAAATCTAAATAGTTATTTGAGTAAATAGTATTGAAAAAATTGTGTACCATTTAATAAAACTGATGCCAGTTAGACTTTTTATTTAAGCCGAGCTACCTGTGAGTTTTCACTTGTAGCGTCCAATATTGCCTCTTTCGTATGCGTTCTATATCCGTCCACCTGAGTTAAATTCAATTAGTAGTTTCTCGATGGACTCGCATGAATCCATAGTCGAGTTGTCACGGTGGACAAGTTTCGCATAGATTTTGTTGCGAATGACGTTCTAGTGGTTATTCATTTTCATTTTTTAAATCAACAGTTTCCCAAACATGAAGAGTTACAAAGGTTTTACATGTTAGAAGACTGACTACCTTTCTAGTTTGACGCGCTAACTTCTGATTGTTCATGATGCTAACCCCTGTAGTCGAATTTCTGAACGATTTAGTTTCTGGGTTTTTGTGCACATTAGGAAGACTTGATTTTACAGCAGTATGTGCCTCAATATGTGCTCTTGTTGGATGCTACTGTGGCACGCACCAGATGGTCCTTCAGAGCTTTAAGTCCATCGTGCGCAACCATAGGAACTTCTTGATATATCTCTTCAGACGTTCGGATGATTCGATATATTGCCAGTGCTTTGGAGTGATCTGTTGTAAATTGGTGTTTAGGTGGGGGGAGTAACACGTTTTTTGGTTTTCTTGGTTTTATATTTCTTAAGGAATCTTCTTTCGAATAGTTGTAGTTTTGTTAAAACTCTCCTCACTGTAACTCCATCTCTATGTTCTCCCTCAGAGGAACCCCTTGATCTATTGGTGACGCTTTCCAAAGCTAGCTGATTTACAGAATATGCGTTTAGTACCAGTTCACATACCATAAAGAAAATTTTATACACACACGTATACATACAAATATATATATATACATATGCAGACGCGCACACATATTGTTTCACCTTTCACGCCGAAGCATCCAAGAAACATTGTCAGAATTCTCCCTTTCGATATGCTAGTATTAATTTCTCTAAGATACTATGTCACAGGTAGACACTTGACAAACGATATGTATTAGATATGTATTAAATTACATATGTTTTTACTAGTTGATGGGGTGATCAAAGTTCTGAATGGAGAGTAAATAAAGCATTCTATGAAGCTTTTACATGTTTGAACAATAACCATCTACTGTTCCACATGAATAGATCAGAGAGTAGGGAGTTGCCTTTAATTCATGATGAAGTGTTTGTCTTGGATATATATTTCTTGATAAAACTACATGTTGGACAGATGTTTAAACGAGGAGAAATAATGATTGTTCGTCGTTGTGGCTTTTTTCCATTTGTGCTATAGAAGGTATTTATTTGAAAGCTAACAACACCCATATCTTACAAGACCTACGAGGCCGTAATTCGGGTTCATTGGGCATTGGAACACCTAATGCTATATTTATGACAAATAAAGACCTTTTTACTCTGCATTTACTAAGTTTCAAATCACGTGTTGCTTATGATTAATTCAACGAGTACAACTTTCTCGATCTTGCGCAGTATAAATTCTGTTGTCTCTCTCTCTCTCTCTCTCTCTCTCTCTCTCTCTCTGCGTGGACTTTCAGATACAGTTACTTCGTCTTATGCATCATTGTTACAAAAGTGGCTGCAGTTGTTCTTCGTCCCATGAATGAGAAGTTTGCATAGAATCTGGATCGATGGACATTTCTAAAGCAAAATTACTTCATTGCCGGCAACGAACTATTGGTTCACATTGTCATTAACCGAACCTCTTGTCAGCATCCCGTAGTGTATATATGGTGTGTGTGTGTGTGTGTGTGTGTGTGTGTGTGTGTGTGTGATTTTGACATAGTGCTGTCTAGCACTGAGGAATCCTGTCGCAGATGTCTGGCATCATGTCCCACCCAGTCTTAACACTAACCTCTTAATGCTGAGTGCCAATCAAGGCAGCTACTAATACCATGTTTTTGATAAGTCTTTGGTATGACTCGGCTGGGATTCGAACCCGCGACCTCTTTCATCCGAGGCGGACTCTTTAACCATTTAGACCACCGGAGAGGCCTGTGTGCGTTTGGCATTGTATCTTTATGTTATCCTTATCAGCAAGACAGACAGACAGACGTGTTGAGCAGTTAGTTCGGTTTTTGAGGTGAAATGAATGTGGTCCAAAATGAGCCGTAGCACTAAACAGACAAAGGGCCGTTAGGATTACAGTATCTAACCTCAAGAAATGGCTGTGAGGATTACAGTGTCTAACCTCAAGAAATGGCCGTGAGGATTAGTGTCTAACCTTAGGAAATGGAGGAAGAGCAAGATGTTAAATTTTTTCAATAGTTTAGGTATAACGATTAATAATGACTTGACTTTGGTGTCTTTGCCAAAGTAAATCTGTTTTAATATTTAGCATCAGAAGCCTATGCATATTTTCTATTACAACAACAACAACAGCTACTATTACTACTACTACTACTACTACTACTACTAATAATAATAATAATAATTGCATAAACAGGTATTAAATATATAATACGTTTTTTACTTCAATTGGACGAGAAATAAAAACAAAACATATAATGCGATGACTGAAATAGCAGAGGGGCATCCTTACAGCAACAATAATGAAATTGATAAACATAAGTGGGCTTTGAAGAAATATATCTCGGCGATACTAAATAACTTGGATTTCCTTCTTGCATGCATAATAAATATGTGATCTTGTTTCTTGTTTGCATGCTGGTAAGAACAAGTAAACGACAACACTGATGAACATTACGCCTCTATATGAATTATATTTCATGCATTCAAAATATTAGATTAGCAGAAAAGAAAATTGCAGCTTAGTCTAAGACTCCGCAGACTAAATCACTCTCGGCGAAACATAATTCCAAAGAATGAAAGTAACAGCAAACAAGTCTATGTCGAACATTTAAGAATATATATATATATATATATATATATATATATATATATATATATATATATATATATATATATATATATATATATATATATATATATGTATGTACGTACGTACGTATGTATGTATGCATGTATGTATGTATGTATGTATGTATTGGGGGTCGTACACAGCTTATAGATTTTTTTTAATGAGTTGGTTGCCAAGTACAAGAGGCTTAGAAGTCATAAAGGAAAATAATTAAGTTATCGAAAGAGCAGCGAGGATTATTACTTTTAGATTCCACTTTTAGAAGTACATAATTTCAAGATTTCATCATTTACAATATAATTTCCTATCAACCTGCAGCTGTCCCTATTTGATCCATAATGAGTTGTGCTGAATATGTATCAAACATTCACAGTGATAGAGAACATTAATACAATCTACCGACCACAGCACGATTATTTAATCGGCAAATGTAGAAAGGTTTCAGGTTGAAAGGGTATCATGACATTTGTTTCCTGCATTGTCATATCTGTCATGTCATCTTATCATATTATTTGCTTTAAGCAAATGCTGGAAGGTATTGTAAGGTTTCTTATGTAATATATCCACTTTATATGTCTGGGAGTTTGATAAGCTGTTGAAGCTACAATGTTGATTGCAGTATTCACAGTTTTCCTTCAGTTTCAACTGGCTAGTGTGTATTCCGAAACAACAACTGGTAAACAAGACCTTTATGTATGTATGTATGTATGTATGTATGTATGTATGTATGTATGTATGTATATGTATGTATGTTATTTACATAATTATGTATTATAAAATAAAAGTTAAATCTTCGGTTTATTCACTAAATATCACTATTAAAAGAAACTTGTGTTTCATTGGTACTTACTACATAGAACTATTTTTAACAATATAATGCCAGCGTGATTTGAGTGGAGTGGGGGTGGATAGTGTTTTAGAAAGGAAGAATATAAATAATGGCAGCAAAAGTCATACACCATGGTATTATTTTTGTTTCATATTGACTTTAAATAAGAGAGTTGCAAACTCTGTTTTAAACATTTCAAATAAGTGCAAGCTGCCCAGTACTAAAATAACCTTAATGCAATGCATATATTAGTATACGTTAGTTACCGACCACTTTGGTGGCACAAAAATGGTTTTAACAGCTGCCTCGCTCAGCGCTCAGCAGTAAGAGGTTAGTGTTAGGATTGGTCGGCCTGGTGTGAAGATTATGTGACTGGGTGGGACATCATGCTACATGTCTGCGGCATGATACCCCAGTGCTAGACATCACTATAAACTGTCACACTGCAGACATCGTAGCGATATGACTTAACAATTGTTAAAGCTACGTTAAAATTCCAAATACATACATTATTAGTTATACAAATTAACAGACCATTGATATAGGTGCATATATTATGGATTGGTTTTTTTTTTTAAAATACTCAGAAACGCAGGGAATGACGGGTATGTGCAACCAATCTTATCACCCACCAATTAATTTATAATGGGAATTTGTCACGCTGCAGTACCTATCTCCTTTTTCAAATCTCAGCGAACTATTTACCTTTTTTAGTGCATCCAGTAAGCCAAATCAGAAAAGCTTGTAACATTAATACGGATTATCTTTCCTTTGTGTTCACTTCACGTGCATCAGACGGTACATATGAACTCTGGGATGAGTGTACAGCGTAATATGAACTTTCGAATGTCTCATCAAATCTAATGGATTTTATTCTGTACTATGACATACGATTTTTAACTTCTGATTGGATCTCAATGTACCTCTTTTACGAAGGAAACGAAACATTTTTCACCAGAGTATCTGACCAACTGTCATGGATAATAGCACGAGAAACTTGTAACAACATGTCATACGCCATTCTTCCCGGCATGCGAGCTGCACGTGCTCTTGGAAAGATGCATGTTGGAGAATTCGCCTGGATTGATGGAAAGGAATACACTTTCTGCTATGAGAAAAGTAAGCTAAACAAATTTTCTGTTTTTGTCATACCCTACCTAGCAAAAGTTGGTGGGATTTGTATACACTTGTTCCGTTTGTTTCCTCGTCTGTCCGTCACACTGTATTCCCAAGGTATAGATCCAAGATCATTCAACATCTATTCATGGATCAAGCTAAACATCTCAAAATTGTAGTTACTGAAGCTAACTGAAAATAATGTGGCAGAATACATCCAGTGCTCTCTTAGTACTTGATACGGTTGTATGTTAAATCAACATATTTGTAATCTCTATGTACCTTCACATTTATATTTGTTTAAAATTAATGGTTGTACGGCATACAAATTAAGCCAAACACAACGATGATGTATACCATGTTTTATACGATCATTTATACCAAGTTTTATTTGTAAACATGGATGATCCTTTAAAGCCAAATGCATTATATCAACTGCTGAAATCACCTGGTGAATATGGGTAAGGATGGCTTTCGGTGTTTACAGGGTGTAAAAACCATGTAATCACATGCACCTTGATGTAACTAGACATCATAACATCCCAGTCTGACATCACCTACTCGCTGATGTACAAGACCTTACCAATTCCTAGTTCAGAGTAGATGATTCTTCATATGAGTAGGCAAAGCTATCCTACCACAGTTCATTCTCAAGGTATATAAAGCGGGATGATGAAAAAAAAAAGACTTTCGGTGAAAGACGAGGATAAAGATAAGAAAGATTTTTAAAAGAGAAATTGTTAATTAAATTGTGTCAGACATTGTGTAGAATGCTAAGAATAGTTTGGGAGTAGAGACAGGGGACGGACAAAAATAAATAAATAAATGAAACAGAACCAAAAAAACCCCGTAGAATTAACGTGAATTGTACTTCTTTCTAGAATGATTCGTTGTTCTAGGTCGAGCATTAATTAATTTGAAATTTTCGTTTACCCCTCCCCCCATAAACGTGCATGGGGACATAAGTGTCACGAGTATTTAGTATGCTTTTAAAGCCGTTAATGGAGTCGGTTTCATGAGTCTCAATAGGTAATGTATTCCATTATGGAATGGACGAAGGAAAAAAAAAACGAGATTAATAAAGACTTATTCTAACCTGTACTAATTGAAAATTGTTTACATGTCATTGTAAATAATATAACTACCATACTTTTTTGTTGCACCAGTCGAAGTTCTGGCTGCCTCATTTCGTATTTTTTAGACAAAACAGACGCCAATGAGACGAAAACAATATGCAGATATGTCACAGTGAGGAGAGAGGACGCAAACGAAAACCTTACTTACATTTGCAACAAAGGTAACAACCTTGAATACAGCGATAATAATATTTGAAATAATGTTTTCTTTTTTGTATTGTCGATTTAAACCTAATGGATTATGAACTACAGTAAAACGAGACATGAATAACCTCTCATTATGTAAGTTTTCGTGAATCATGAGTAAATTTTTCACCACAGAAGTTAACAAATGATTTGAAGGAAAAAAAATCTTTCTGATTCTTTGAATTGTTAACCTTGTAACTTTATGTAACAATATAACTACAAATGAGAAGAAAAATACTTGATCCGGAACCTTTAATATGGATCACATCCGGTTTGTGTCGGTGAAAACATTAGGTATGTTAAATCTTTTCAGGCGTTCATCGCCACAATCCTCAATTCTAGTAATTTACATTTGATTTGAAATAAATATACGAAACATTTAGGAACGATCCTTTTGCACTATGAAATGATTAATATTTCGAAACCAATGACAGCGTATTTTAATGGTTGCATATACTCTCAAGGTAATATGATGTGCAAGAGAAAATACCGAGTCAATCACAAAGTCGAATGAACGAATAGAAGCAACTGATTAGCTAATATTCGGGATGACATAAATGGTAAAATTATGATCTGAATCCTGTTTTTATCGTCGGAAATGTATCAACATTTTATTAATTTCGACCAGATGGACAGTTCGAGAAGAATGAGAAAATGCTACCGTACGCTGATGCCAAAAATAAATGTCTCAAGTCCAGTGCGTCCATGCAGGGAGTGGAAACCTTTACAATACCAATGATTATTCCAGTAAACAGGACACACTGGATCAAGGATTATATATATATATATATATATAGTCTTCATATGGCAGTATTATTCCCATCACACTTTATCTGTCTCAGATCAATATTAATTTTATGCGTAATATTTTATGTTTTAAATATTCACTCTTGGGTGATTTTTGTAGACGATAAGGAGCATGATCAATACAATTATTGCCAGTGTCCAATGAATAACGTTCTTCATACAGTTATTTCCAACATCAAATGAATAACGTGATTCATGCAGTTATATCAAGTGTCCAATGAATAACGTGATTCATTGAGCTGTATCCAGTGTCTACTGATTTATGTGATTCATTCAGTTATAGCCAGTATCCACTGCATAACGTGGATCATACAACTATTATCATTGTCAGTTGAATCATGTATAATAAGTCATGTATAATAAGTCATGTATAATAGGATGAACATGTTTTTAGAAGTTATCTCGTTGTATCCAGAGTTCAGATGCGTTTACTAAATACTCAATTAATCCTCGCGTTTATTTCAACAGACGAATTCATATTACACACTACTGAGAATGCCAGCATACGGTATATAAAAAACGGAAGAATAAAAAAAAATATTTCTCTGTCGCATAGATGATATTAAGTGTCTTAGGACCTAGAATGTCATGTTAGATATTCTACAAACATTTTTGCCGTATCATGTGCAGGTCATGGACTGACGGTGACACAGATGTGTATCGGTATAGTGAAGATGGACCATGACAGTTTTGAATTCGGTACCACGTCATGTGATGAAAGTCATACAGTTATATGTGATAAGAGTAAGTTTAATATTTTAAATAAGTTTTAATGTTTTCAAAATATTGTTTGATTTAGGAATTATAAGGGAGTACCGTGGAAATACTGAATACTGGTGACATAATGCTATAACTAGCGAGAATGAGTATTACACAGCGCTTACTGGAAACCGAAATGAATAAGTCAAAACATAAATCACAAAGGGGCACCTTCAAAAGATGATACTATAGCATTCTCTTCAAAGATGAATTGCTAGATAGAGTTTGCCACTACATATGTAATACTTTCTTGACAAGTGACAATTTACATTCATTACCTTCTTGTCAGCATACCAACAAAAAGTCGAAATTCCCAACAAAGGTATGTATGCAGCAGTAACCAATAACATCTATTGCGTTTTTTGTAATACTCCCTTCAGAGACTGGTTAATATTCTTGGGGCTTCAATCTGAAGATAAACACGCACACACACACACATATACACATACAACATTGGAACCTTGGATGAGGAAAGATGGCACAGACATCCATACCACCTAATATGAGTTGGATTCTTACATCAAATTTAAAATAAAAAGATACATTAACTCATTTGTGTTAAACCCAGATTATATCTTCCTCCTTTGCGGCCGGTATCAATACCTCATTAACATTGGCAACCAGAGATGAAATGGTGCTGGGACTTGGTGACTCGAAGTCTGGAATAGATTCTAACCAGCGGCTTAAGGAGAAACAAAACACAGACACTCATATCTTGGATGGATGATGTAATAATGCAAACACCTATCGTCGTTTTTCATTTTTCATAGGTACAGACATAAATACTACTAAATACGAGTTGGATTCTTGCAGGAAAAGCGAAAAGAAAAATAGGTTAATTCACTTTAGCCTAAAGCGGTTATATTTTCTTCCCTTGCAGGTGGTGTCCATACGGCATTAACATTAACAACCAGAGACGAAAGTATGCCTCGGCTTGGTGATTTAAAGGCTTCGTAACCAGCCGCAAGCTGATGGTACATATAATGATGACACTTCAATGGGCAGTTAAAATTCGTACAACATAACATATTCCGTTTATATCATGTCCGTGAATTTAGTTCATCTTAGAATTTGTCAGTTTAAACAACAAATATTACTTCTTTCAATAGTAATAATACGAAAGAAACTTTTAATATGCGTTGTGATGCAGTATGATGAAGCATTAAAGCGAAACCGTTCACACATTCTACGCGTTGGTGTTGTTTATTTTTAATATATATATATATATATATATATATATATATATATATATATATATATATATATATATATATATATATATATATATATAGATAGATAGATAGATAGTATGTACATGTTTACACTTATTGTTTGGATTTCATTAAGAACAAGGAAGATGCTGCTCATATGTTCTAATCCATATGTACAAATACACATACTATTTTATGTGAGGTCCACATTGAATGTGTGTGTTTGTCTTGATTCCTTTTTTTAAAAAGCAGACGGTACACACACGCAAACCATGTGATCTATAAATAAGTATACATACATGTGTTTGCATAGTCAACATCGTCTCTAAATATATATGACTGGCATATCTGCAAGTCCTCATTTAGTGTTTTGTTTGGTTACATACTGACCGAACAGAAGGGATATGTGACCAACATATCTCAATCTCTTTATACACGTCTACACCAATATATGTCATGCTCACATAGTCTGCTAGATGACAGTCTTGTTATACAGTTGCTATCGTTGAGTACGTTCAGCACTTAGCCAAGTAAAGGTGGCATATTGAACAAACTAACGGTCTTATATGAGGCCAAACATATTTATGTTTCAAGTTTATATAACCCACTAGAAATATATCATATATATGTTATAACAGGCCGACATTAAGTTTTTGGGCTTGTTTTGGTTACTTTGGTGACAGAGCAAAGAGGCACGTAACCAATATGTTCTTTATACAAGTCAATTCAATAATCCACTTGAACACTTGAAACATGATTACTAAATAAGCGCGCTTTTAAATAGATTTTGTACGCAGTTTCACATGTATGTGTTAAAGTCTACATAGTCCGATATATATATATATATATATATATATATATATATATATATATATATATATATATATATATATATATATATATATATATATATATACTGGTTACGGTCATGTTATATACTTATAAACATTAAATGGAAGGATTTTTTGGGCTACTTTGTTTCGGTAGCAGAATGGCCGTGTTACCCACAAATTCTAAACAGAAGTCAATATAAATGTGTATGTCAAGTATACATATTCTACTAGCCGAAACAAAGTACAACGCCTTAAACTTTGCAAGTGAAGCAAACGTACAAAAACTCAGCACATATTATATGCCTCAAATGTTTCAAACTCTGTGAATAATAAATATAGGAGAGAAAACATTTAAAATATTATTTGCCATACTTCATTAGACACTACTTTAACAGCCTATTGTATCATGTTGCTGCACTAACTAGTCAATTTCTAGGCACAATCAACCTCTAAAGGTTGACGCAAACAAAATTCCAAATTATTATTATTGTTATTACTATTATTATTATTATTATTATTATTATTAAAACGCTATATAATTTGAATGTTTGACTTATCTAGTATTTTTCTGTCTTGTGTATATTTTGGAAGTAAAAGTAATGAAATTAGAATAGATGGATGATTTATTACTTTTCTTCTGCATCGGACCAACAAAAATGTCTTCTCAGTCATAATAATTCGACCATGTCACCTGAAATGTCTGAACGATATACAAAGTAGCCTCCATATTTTTGAGTATCATGCTCATCTTATTCTATTTCGTCGATCCAAAAAGATAAATCTATACCAATGATAATGCTTTCTGCTAAACTGGGAAGAGAAAGTAATTGTCTGGCAGAATGTAAATTAGACATTTACTGTTACCTGACTGTTTGAATGAGACATAAAAACCTATCCGTTTCTTTATAATATGGCGATCACGTTGTATATGCTATACAGTTGACGACCAGATTCCTGCCCAATGTGTGTTGTAAAAAAGATGAAGGAAATATATTATAGTGCATTCACATAGACCTCTTTCAGTTTCTCTCTCTCTCGATATATATATATATATATATATATATATATATATATATATATATATATATATATATATATATATATATATATATATAAAATCTCAAAAGCATTCTACAGAGATCGTGATTGAATTTTCACTGTTATTTGTGTGAAATTTTATTCGCTACTGATATTATATTTTAGACTGTTTAGTAATAATTACCAGGGTGGCCTAGTGCTGAGAGCGTTCCCCTCGGATGCGGAAGGTCGTGGGTTAGATCCCCGGCCGAGTCATACCAAAGACTTACAAAAATGATACTAACAGCTGGCTCGCTTGGCGTTCATAATTAAGAGGTTAGTGTTAGGACTGGTCGGCCTGGTCTCAGGATAATGTGGCTGGGTTGGACATCACTACCAACTGACACACTGCAGACATCGTAGCGATATGATTAAAAAAAATTAAAGCTGCGTTACAAATCCAAAATAACACACACACACACACACACACACTAATTATCAACTGTAAATAGATTACACGATTTCTCCTTAGAATAGTCACACACCCCACTAACTGTATGCACAATAGATTCTTCATATTGCATTTTTATATCACACCAATAAAGCAAGCCTCTTTAAGGTTTTGAGAACGTATCGATTTGCAATTATGGTTAGGAGTCCTTGAATGCTGAGCTCGGTAATGTTTACTTTGTTCTTTACTTGTAAAGTGTAATAGATTACTTGCACGTCTCCGCGAAGTTTTAATGACATCTGAGGATGATATATTGTGTTGTAAGCCAAGATAACTATGGTAGTCTGCTGAGTATGTGCTTGATAAATATATCTTTCATTGTAAACAGGAAAATCTACTGGCTCTCTGAGAAGAAAAAAAATGAGTCAGAGTTCACCTAGAATGAGAACAAAAGTTTTGCTATTCCTTAGCGAAGACGACTTTCCCTCCCTCAGTCTCACTTTCCAGTTGTTTGACTGGTTGTTTGTAGGTTCCTCTCTCTAACTCGATGCCTCTCTCTCTGTCTGTCGGTCTGTATTTAACACCTAAATTTTACGTTAAATTCAGTTGACCAGTTGCCCATAAATGCTTTTTTTTTTATATAAATCTGACTTTAAACAAAATTGCTTACTGTATATCTCTCTATAAATATATTGTTGTTGTTTTCATCATAATTTGATTGGTTCATTAGAAGGTTGTTTTTCTTCGTGTAGACGATACTTGCGACATAGAGTTATTTTTACACTAATTTTTTTCTTCTTTCTGTTTTGCGTTTTAAAAACCAACAGTTACAGTAGACACTCAATTGATTGTGAATGCAAATCAAATTTGGATTGCATATTTTAATAATCTCGATAAATTCTATGGCGTTTATTTCTTCTACATTTTTGTGTATTTATCTACCTACTTCACAAAAATCAGATCATTTCGTTACATTTTTATTAGAGGATGACCCTGATACTTGAAAAAACGTTTTGTTTGTTTTACTCTTTTTAAAAAAATAAGGCTTAGAGAACTGAATGGGCAAAAATCACATACATGTTTAATTTTCATAGCGTGTTTTAAACCTTCACGATGATTAATGGTCATGAAAGAACACAATCAACACGCCTTTTTTGAAGGTAGATGTATATACTGATTGTATGCATATATATATATATATATATATATATATATATATATATATATATATATATATATATATATATATATATATATATATATATATATATATATTGATGTTACAGCTTGATTAACACTGAATAAAAACAATGCCACTTACTGCACATTTTCGTCTGTAACCCGCATGAGTCGGATAGGGATAGTACGATTAAACACAGTTGCAATTGTCACTGCCATACTTCCCTGTAGACTTGAATATATTTTCCTTTTTCGTAATCTGTATAGTAGTCCCACAAAGTGCTTGCATGGCATTCCTTCTGGACCACGAATCTGCTCTGCCCATGGAATGCTAAAGAGGTGACCAAAAACCAAAATTAAAACAGGTAATGTTCTCGGATAGTATGAATGCACTATATCTGTTGCTTTACACTATAGCTGCTAAAAACATTCCGGGCACTACGTTCAAAGGCACATTAATATGTCTCTACTTCTTATGATTGTGTTTTTAAAAGTTCGCATAATTGTTTCTCATGTAAAGAACCTAATTTTTGAACAAGCTGCATACAGTTTTGATCTTGGACAATCGTATGTTTCATGTAATATCCTTACCATCAAAATTACTTCTTCGTGTCTCACGAATTTGGCATATTTGAAAATGTGGTTTAAAGTGAATACTTTACGCCACTGAATACTTCTTGACTATTCTGTGAACACACACACACACACACACACACACACATGAATAGACTAAAACAGCTTATAAAGTTATATTATGGTTCACTGAAAAAAGTCTGGCTCATTGAATTTCTTCCTCGAATGTGTTAGTGGTCTAAGTAAGGTCATGGAACTGTAGTTCGCAACGAATGTTGTTTTGTTTTGTTTTGCCAAGCTATTTAATCGAAGTCCCTTTGACAATATCCTCCTTGTTCATGAATGTTGTACGTATCAATCCTCTTTCCAAAGCAGAAGCCTTCATTACGGTGGTATTTACCTGGCCCTTCACCCACATAGACCTGCATTAGATCAAGTACGCATCTGGAAGGTATCATGTCTCAGCTGCCATTGACAATAACAATGACTTTGTGATTATTGGAAAACATGTTCCGGAACCAGGTCCCAGTCATTATACTTCCGAATGATATTACAAAGTGACCTTTCCCGGAACGATTTTGTATTATTATGGTCAGGACCTAGTCAACACTTATCAATACTAAGCGGCGAGAGCAACTTAAAAAAAAAGAAAGCAACGACACTTTGTTATTATATATTAGACTAGGCTACGATTTCCTGTTTGGGAATATCACAACAATTTGTGCTGGTGACGTCATTGTTGTACCTGCACATTTGCCGTCGTTTATAAGCATCCAACGTTTGAACGTCTATCTCGAATGGATTAATATTGATGGTAGCCTGGTAAATTGCTACCCTATTACTCTCTAGGAAGTTGTTTACTTGGATAATGAAAAGTACGAAGAAATGCGCATCATGTCCTACTAGAGTCTGCAATGTTGCAAGCATCGAGATGGGTTCTTCCAGGAGTAAACGGTAAAAATCTTCGTCTCACAACATAATTTCTTCAACCTATTAAATTGCTTGGTTGTTTTAGCTATAGTGGAGACGAAACCCTAAGGGAATAAAAATGTCCCTGGTTTGGCCCGGTTATGTCGATATCCTCTGATTCAATGTCGGTGTTAGATGCGATTAATGATCCTCTAACCTGCACTCTGACCGGAGATCTCTCGGTGATTGGATATTGGGTTATGAATTTGTTGGTCCCCATTGCTAGCTAGGACACAGTCGGTGTAGACTGTCTTTTTGATGTGGCTTCTGACAACATTCCGGCTACATACTACTTGGATATAGATTTGGTTACCGTCCGTGAAGTCAAGATAATCACAATTATATAACAGATCATATATGCCTGGGCAAAAAGGGATGAGGTGAGTGTTTCTCTATACAGAAATTCTAATAACACCTACCCCAGTTGTTTGGATCGAAACATGCTCGTTAGCTACGTTCGTCTTCCATACAATGGTGATGTGATCTAAAATAGATATAGCATCATGTTGTGGTCTCTATAACAGTTTCTCTGTTCGTTGGTGTGCTATCAACATGGAACATAATTTGGATGGGCATAACGGTAAAAACTATTTAGGTTTTATCTAAAACATACCGGCCTGTATATGCACCTGGTGACGCCGTCAGCGATGGAGCAGTTTTACATGATAATGCTATTACAACCAGCTGACCTCGAGTTGGCATGACCACACCAAGGATCAAACTATCAGTTTTTATTCAATGATTGATTGGTTATCTGTTAGAGTATGCAAGGGTATGTTAATGCCTTTTCGACAAATATATTGATTGATAAGTGGGACAAACTTATTATCAAAGTTAGCGTCTGCTGTCATTTGGTCCATCACCCCGTCGGCAAATTGCATAACCTCATCAATGCAGTCGGTATCCATCACATATGTAATAAATTTAATATTAACCAAAACGCTAAAGACGGTTTAATAATAGTATGGATATATGTGAAATGCTGCAAACTGAATTTTATTTTTAGCCGCAAATGATATTGATGTTGTATACACAGCAGAATTTGGAAGACCGGTGTCGGGTTCATTACGCTTTATTACATATGGACCGGGCTACCTATTCACAAATGCTGTTATTTGACTCATTACATTTAAATAACTGGATATATTAAATAAATACGATCCAGACTCACGCGCTGTTAAAATGTTAGATTTAATTTCATCAAAACCATTTACATTATGAAAAATAATTCCCTCATTTATTATTTTATCAACATTGATCGCATACAGTTTCTTTAGGACGGCTCATTTAAATTTGACATTGTTATCTTGAATGTCATTATTAGACGTTCGCAGTTAACCAGATTGATCTTCAAAAACCAAAAACAGCCGGATCAACACCAACAAAAGCGCGATCAGTAAACTCAGCAAAAACCGCTCTTAAGGCAAATCTACTAAATTCCACATCCGTAACGTGTCTTCGAGATGAGTAACATACGTAAATGTTAACAAGCATTTATTTAATATATAAAGTACTTTAATGTGAAACCAATAAGTGCTTGCCGTGTCGGTGGACGCTTCAGAGAACAAAACGCTTCCACCGCATTTTGCATCATTTAACCGAGCTTTTACTGGTATGGTCGAATAAAACGTGCGTTGTGATCCATGCCTGGTTAAAAATTATTAACTGGAACTTGTGTTGCACGTCCATACTAGTCAAAATAAAAACTAGGTTGACGTTTCACCGCGTATGCTACCCAGTGAGTGCTAGGTTATGGTCTAATATCCAATTTGGAATTATTGATGAAAGTTAATTTAGCATAAATATACCGCGAACATTTTTGGTTGATTGTGCCATCGTGAGTAAATCAATAGTGGTCCATGGACGGGTCAACGGCGTTTAGTTCCGCGACCTGGTATTTGACAATTTGTTCCGGTAATAGCAGGCTACTTCCTCTTAGATGTGTCCTCCAACAGTCTTTTTCAGCGCCGTGCCAGATGCATTTCCGACAGCTTCTAATGCCAAAGCTTTTACAATCGCTGGAGCCGCTGCAGCCAAGAGTGCTGCAATCGCTCAAAGAACTGAAAATATTCCACCATTGGATAAGTTTATTGTAACTGTGGTATTGTTTTTTTTAAACCACATTTAGATGAGCAAGTCGTGTTTGGTTAAAATATATGGGGACATTTCCAATTCAGTTTTTGCTGGAAAAACTTTCAATGTGACCACGCAATTGCTTTGTTTTGCTTTTTTGTATTTCCTCAAGCTGATCTTCACTAAGGTCGACCTTTATATATCGATAGGTTATGTTTTAAGTACGACTTTCAATAATATAATTTTCACAGGTGCACAGGTGTCCCTCCTCGGCCAACCTCACCTTCTAACAACAGATTCTTGTCGGAAAGTATCACATCATAACATCGTAAACCACCAGCAGCATCGCAAAAACGTGCGTGACAATATATGTCAAAAACGGATTGTTTGAACAACTCTAGATGTTCCATTGAAAAGTAATAAATCGGATAGAGTGTCATGAAGTCGTCTGGTGAAAATGAAAACTAGTGTCCATGATTTGATTCCGGTCCATATACGACCACAAAATGTGATACGCACGCGCTATATGATTGGTTCTAAAGTTAAGCACAATTTCTTCGGAAATTTCGCGATGGCCGTTTAACCGCAACAAAACATCGGTCACTACTAAGTTGTCCGTTATCTCACACTATTCTTGCTCATTTCCTAGATTTACAGTTCGAGACGCCATAAACATGAGCGGTGTTACGGTTTGATTGTGTTGAGTGTTTATTTGCCATGTAAACTGTCCCACTTCGAATGTTATTATTTTAACGCATACAGAAACTGCTTGAATCATACATTACTAAAATAGTGCAGCGGCATATGCACAGATGCCATTATTGTTGACATTTTAAAGGTGAATGGCCCCGAAATTTCTGATACAGTTACAAGACTAAATGACAACTAACTATAAGAAGAACAAATAACATGATTCTGAGACAAGATGAACTGAGAGCTAAATAACCTCTTTTGGTAATAGTAATGGTATACAAATGGACAATTTAAGCTGGTTCTAATCAACAATGCTAAAACATTACTGTACCACATGCACATAGGCTATGCTGTTTACATTATGGATAAGAAATGTCCAAAATATAAGGAATGTGATGATTCGGTTAAACGGGGAGAGATTGAGCAAATGCACAATAATACGAATTTGATAATACGTGGTATCACATTCCAACTGGGATGGGGCGGCTAACGGAATGGTCCTACTGCAAATGGAGACTAGAAACGTGTCCGATTTAAAACCGAGCCATTTGGGAGTTATTGTCACTAAAGGTAATTATGCCATTATAACGAATGACGAAAGTTAAATCGGTAAAAAAGAGGCTATCACATTTTTAAAAAAATAATTCATTTTACTACATGGAAATTAATGAAGTCGTCGTATCATCCAGCCCTATTGTGTGGCTATTACAGCTAAACGTTATGTACGTCTATGAGAAATGATTTTGATTAACATTGTATCTAGTTAATGTTTACACCATATCATATTTGTATTTCAGATACGATATCGGAAGTTTATGCATTGGGCTTTCTGCTAGTGTTTGGTGCTATATTGATCTTCGTCATCATGAAATACCGCCAGTGTAAGTTGAATAAAGTTAATGCTCTCAAATCATTCGCTTAAACAGATAAGGCTATGTTGTTAACATATTGGGCTCATGACGAGAAATGTATGGGTTTGATTCCCACAATCCGATCTGCTCGGATCGACTAGTATTAGTTTCCTCGCACAAGGATTTTAACTTTTCTTTCCCAATATAATCTTCAACGAGTCTGTGTTGTCCACCCAAAACCTCTCTCACTCACTCACTCTCTCTCTCTCTCTCTCTCTCTCTCTCTCTCTCTCTCTCTTCTTTCTCTAACATAATTTTGGCAGCTAATTGACGTCAGCATCGTAATGATTCAGAGGGGAAAATCATGCATTGACACCAGTGACATATAAGTTGTTTGTTCACGGTTAAAGTACACCAGTTTTTATGCTACAAGTATATAATAAATTCATTAATTAAGTTATTTTCCAAGATACCATGAAGGGTGCCAGCTTGTGAGCATTCTGTTTCGTGCCCTCACCAGCGAGTTTCACCACCAAAAACACTCTGAAAACGAATTATAAAGCAGTAAATCTGAATGAGATATAAGTGCGTGTAGGACAAGGATTATGCCCGATTCATGTATACTTTGTATTGTGATTAAATTATGCACCCCCCCCCAAAGAAATAGACATGTAAATATGTATACAGTTAATGTATACAGATGTATGATATGGTTGATGATGTGTACGAACATGTGATCATTAAAAAAAAGGACTCCTGATTTAAGAAAGGAGCAAACAGTGCTCATTCTCCATTCTCTGCAACGCAGTTAACACTTCAGTCATCCAAGATGTTGCACAGATATTTAAGTAGATAAAACTCTTCAAACTGGTATAGACTATATTTCACGTACTTATTCTAATAATTTCCAATGGTCATGTTTTTGAGCTATTTTAAGTTTTTACAGTCATGGAGCTGTTAAGTAATACAGAGTACAGAGCGACATTATATTTTGGCAGAATCAGATTAGTGTTGACAGCAGTGGCTTACACTGAAATTACTTATTGGTATCTTAAAAACCAAAGTGTGCAGATCTTAGTCCATGCTGTTTATAAATGTCAGGTTTGTTTTCAAATATATTATAGTATTTTTCTGCGCAATTCTATCTGTTGAACAAGTATTTCAGGTACTCAGTGAACTCTATTTTGGGCAAAGTGAAGTACTAAATAAAAACGTATATAACATATAACCATTAAGAAAAGCGAGCAAATAATACAAATTAAATAAAAATAACATTTTGTTAATTTACTATATGTCATAGGATATTTCTCCAAAATCTTCACACGTATTCATCTATATTACAAGGGTTATATGTATTCGCCAATCAGCAAAAGTAGTAGAGTTGATCAGATTCGATAAATACGTAAATAGTTACATTAATTACACAATGTAACACATTTTTATGTTTTTTGTTGCTGGGAAGTAAGTGTTATTTCCTAACTGCTTTTGTCTCAAAAATATCGAAAATGGATATAATTTGCCACAAACTTAGCTTTTGTGATCAGGACAATGATATTTTGAAATTTACATATGTTCCAGGACATTCCAGATAGATTAATTGCTGATTAAACCTGAAGTTAATTCTAGAACTTTCTAGAACTTACCAGTAATATAAATAGCAGTATAAATACAAGGGCCTTAAGCCCAACAGATAAGTTTAGTTCCAGCTGCCTAAGTGGATACTTATCTGCATTTTCTGAGATGTCATCAAGAGGCTGACGCATTTTTATGTCTGCCTCTAATTTATCAAGACAAGAGCGAACAAGTACTCCGTGGAAGCATTTCCTAAGAGGTGTGAGACCTACAAGGCATATTTGGGCATGCCTGTCGGGGATCAAGACAAAACCTGGCCACCTCCTTTCATCTGCGAGCACTGCAAAACGACTCTGGAAAAAAAATGGACAATTGTTGCTCGGAATTTTGTGCTATACAATTTTTTAATATTTTAAAAATTGTACACGATTTTATTTTAATATGTTTTACAATTTTCAATGTTATTGCAAAAATATATCATCTATAAAAAATCTCTTACACATTAGTCATGGATGAAATAAATGTATTTTTGTTGGACGGTACAGTGGGAAAAATAGCGCCATGCCATTCGCTATCCCAAGAATTTGACAGAAACCCACTAACCACTCAAGCAACTGCTACTTCTGCATGGTGGACCCTTCCAAACGTATGGCTGGCAAGAACGTATGGCTGGCAAGAATGCACCTGCTATGACGTATCTGGACCTTCCAGCATCCATCGCATAATGCCCCATTGTCCTGAGCTCCCCTTACCCACTCCTCCGGAGAGAGATCAGCCGACTTTGGAAGAGAGCAGCAAGTCAGAGAGCGAGGAAGAAGTTGTAGATCCAGAGAACAATTTCAGAGGTGGAGCTGAGGAGAGACATCCATACTACCCCAACCAAAAAGACCTAAGGGACTTGATCAGAGATATTGTTCTCACCAAGTCGAATTACGAGCTTTTGACGTCTAGGCTCCTCCAGTGGAACTTATTGGATGAAAGTGTGAAAGTCGCAGACATGAGGAGGCGTCAACAAGACTTTTTCAGCTTCTTCACCCGTCAAGATGGATTCTGCTTCTGCCACAATGTGACCAGTCTGTTCAAGGCAATCGGAATCGCCTGTAACCAGAATGAGTAGCACCTCTTCATTCACAGCTCATCCAGGAACCTCAAATCCGTGCTGTTCATTAATGGGAACAAGTACCCGTCTCTTTCCCTGGCTCACTCGGTGCAACTCCAAGAGGATTACAACAGCATTAAGATCTTACTGGACGCTTTGAAATATGATGAGTACGGCTGGGAGGTCATCGAAGACTTCACAATGGTTGCATTCCTGATGGGTCTCCATGGCGGTTTCACCAAGGTTCCTTGTTATCCTTGTCTTTGGGACAGCAGGTACACCAATGCATACTACCACAGGCGAGACTCGCCACAGCGGACCGCGTTTTCTGTGGGGAGGATCAACGTCAAGTGGGAGCCTCTGGTGGACCCCAGGAAGGTGCTGATACCACCACTGCACATCAAAATGGGCCTTATGAAAGAATTTATCAGAGCTCCAGAAATGGAGTCGACATTCTTCAAGTATCTTCAGAACGTCTTCTGTAAGCTTTCCGAGGCAATTGCCAAAGCCGGTGTCTTCGTCGGACCACAGATAAAGAAGATCCTGGAGTGCAGCGAACTCCCCAAGAAGCTCACTAGTAAAGGGAAAGAGGTTTGGAACAGCTTTGTTACAGCGGTTCGAGGCTTCCTGGGCAATCACAAGGCCGAAAATTATGTGGTTGAGACTGATGATTAACTACAGCACAATGGGCTGGAAAATGTCCCTCAAAGTCCATATCCTTGATGCACGTCTTGATAAAATCAAGGAGTACATGGAAGCTTACTCGGAGGAGCAAGGCGAACGCATCCACCATTGGATGTTGAACGACACTACCAAGAACAGTATAACGAGAACATGATCGAAGACTACATTTGGGGGCTGATTTGTAACTCAGAACAAAACCTACTCACCTCTAAATCTGTTGTGGTAATTTTGTATTATTTCAGTATAAATCGATGTTCATTTTGATTCATTTGTTGTTTTTGTTCTGAGTTTAAATGAACAACAAGACACAAATTCGCCCGTTTTCTCAATGGAAATAGGTAAATTTCCAAATAACGCTGTCCTGCTCACAGAAGGCATTATCTATACTTTCTAGGCATACGCAATTACAAAATAACACTACCCGGGAACAAATATTGTGCTACATAGTGTTACGTTTCTCCATTAGTCATAATTTTGAAATACATATGTAATGTTATGGATTAATTTACCCAATATTTATTGTCATCTGCGGAATCCCGTTACTGAGTAGAGATGTTACCGTTCACATCAGAGTTGTACATGTATACAGTAACATGCCATGTGGACCATTGGAGCGTTTCTCCGTAGTATGTTCTTAAAATCTTTTTAAAATATGACAAACTTGTTCATCAATGGATTAATTTGTCTTTTCTTCGTGCAGGCAAGAGGCAATGTCAAGAAACACTTTCACGAGACAATTCCCTGGAAGTAGATGAAGGATCGGTCAGCTACGTGGTTGTTTTGTAATAGCTTGAAAGTCAAGGAAAACAATGAACAATGTCACGGAAAGAACATGGGCCACATCAAGTGTTATGCAGATTACCATAACAATAATTCGTCCATTGTCTCGTATCCGAGCCCATAAATGGGATCAATTGTTAAGGACTCAACCTTCTCCATCGCTTATCTTACTCGTTTCCTGAAGAAGTTTATGACTCAGTAGACTGATAAGAATATCGAAACATAAAGTCCGTCAATTATGTACATTTTGGGGGGGAGAAGATCTGCAAAAAATTGGAGGCGTATTATTGGCAGATACATTTTATCACCATTTTAGAGTGCATATAATATATACAATGTCGCACGTGCAAAA
This sequence comes from Sinohyriopsis cumingii, assembly GCA_028554795.2. Taxonomy (NCBI): domain Eukaryota; kingdom Metazoa; phylum Mollusca; class Bivalvia; order Unionida; family Unionidae; genus Sinohyriopsis; species Sinohyriopsis cumingii. The sequence goes on from CM068832.1 coordinate 49,527,311, forward strand.
TCTATATTGAAATTCTTCTAAGACAATATAGTTTATTATGGCTGAGTATTTTTACTTCTAAATTTGTTGCTAAATTTTCTTTGCATATTATGAAGAAGTCTGGTATAAAATGCACATCTTTCAAATAAAGAACACCAATCTACTACATACCCATCGACACTGTCAAAAGTAGAAATATATTTGGGATACGAGTGTCACATAGTCAACGGACGGAAATAAAGACAATGGTTTATTCTAGGCAACTTTTTGTCGTTGCTGCACATCTATGATGTTGCACGTTACTGTATGACAATGTTTTTAAAAATGCCACAGAGACATTTGTTGAATTGTAAGCTCAAATAAGATAGGAGTCACTGGTATTTCTTATCGATTACTATGCCTTTAAAAAAGTAAAAAGACGTAGTAAAATATATAATCTTAAAAACGATTAGTCAGAGAATCGTGTCACCTCAAACTCCATATCAAAATTGACAATTGTAAAAATTTAGCATTTCAGCTCCTGAAATTTAACACTTTTCTGTTGCATCCGTTTCTTTGACAATGTCACGTGTTATATCGTTTAACTGTTGCATACAAACACATTGAAGTCCCAGAAATGTCCTCCGTAGTAATGTTAGCAATCGCAAGTCATTTTATATTTTTCTTGTTCTCTTCTGTCTTAAGTGGAAAATTATATTTTGAGGTGCATAGTTTTTTATTGTTGCTGGTTGGGAAGTCTCTAGACTTTGACCAAAGTAAAATGTAATGTTATATTTAGTATCATACCGGTCAATAGAAGAATTATAATAACGTGATTCGTTTAAAAGCCATCACCAATCGTTCAGCCATCTTTGATAAAAGTAAAATAAAGAGTATTTTCACTGTAGTATCATATTTAATATTTTAATTGTATCGCTTGAAAGATTCCACTGATTGCATTTTGAATTGATGTAACGTTTTCCTCATTTTACCTTCATTACACTCTTTGTTGTGCCGCTGGGGCCTCAACTGGCCGAGTGGTCTAAAGCGCTCTTCGTTACGGATCACTTCCATCTCACCTCTGTCTGCGTGTTTTTGAGTCTCGGATTCAGCCAATGCGGTTATGTGAAAAAGCTTGCCAGTAGCTTCTCGTGGGTCGTTGGTTTTTTCCTGGGTTTTCCTGGGTTCTTCCTCCAGCATTAATACTGGTCGCCGTGTATTGCCTATTGGCGCTAAACCCTAAGACAAAAACATTGTTGTGCCCTTTCCTGTCCTCTTTATTTGGCATGCTCTGTCTCAACAGTATTTTGTTATCTATTTCATTTCAAAATGATTTTAACCACGTGTTAGTAAGTTTCAGCATCATCTTGCAATTAAGTTTATTTCGTATTTAAATTTATCTTAATTTAGTTAAAAATTCCCGTGTGAAATAAAGTGAGGATAGTCAACATAAAAATGAAGTTTTAAAAAAAAGTCACACTACACAAAAGCGATAAAAAGATTGGCGTATAGATAGACATTTTGTGACTGAGTTGTTTGTCGTATACAGTCTTACTGTTCAGATCAGGTTTTAAATTAATCAAATTGAACAATTAATGTATGGAAAGATTACCGAGTACGTATACAATTGAATTCCAGATATACAAATACATATTTTCAAGATCCCATCAGTCGGAAAACAAAATGCTATTAAAATACTATTTCCATGGCTGAGCCACGATTAATTATACCGGATATTTATAGTAACAGTGAAGGAATATTCAAAAAAGGATGTCGGTGGCAATCACATGATCCTATATTAGCAAATGTAGCAAAGATTAATGATCAAGGGTTGTCGTTACTCTCATTTCTTGCATTATTGTTTTCTGTGTTATATTGATACTTATATGTAAGTACTTATATTTGGGACGTTGTTGACGCTACAATGTTGCTTGCAATGGTGGCATTTTTCCTTCAAATTGAACGGGTAGCATGTATTCCAAAATAACTGTGGTAAGCGAGTAAATCTATATCTTTCTGTCTGCATGTATATCTTTCTGTCTGACCGTCTGTGTATGTATGTATGTATGTATGTATGTGTGTGTGCATGTATGTATGCGTGTGTGTATGTGTGTATCAGTGAATGTATATGTGTGTATGTATGTATAGATGTATGTATGTATGTATGTATGTATATATATATATATATATATATATATATATGTATGTGTGTGTATGTATTTGTGTATGTAGACAGTAGAAACACATTTACCGAAATATTATAGTGTAATGTCTATTATTATAATGTCTTCAAATAGCAGTGTTGCAAATAGTCTTAAATGTTCCAAGCACGATCATGACCTGTAATACTAAAAATAGCATCAACTCAATGCCAATGTTATTACACTATTAGACAAGTTGAGAGGCAGTTGATACTGGTGGCTATCACTAGCATGATTTTGTTTTTTGTGCGTCGAGTTGTAGGAAATGGTGGGTATTTGTAACCACTCTCAACACGCGCAAAGTATTTGTAAAATTAATTTCTCACACTGCAGAACGATTTCTCTGTCAAATCTGTGGAAACCACTGTTTAAATGCACACAATCCTGCCAAATGGGAGAAGACACGAATACTTAATGAACCTTCCCATTGCCCCTCAAACCCATTTCGAATAGATTCTTTACCCTAAAATGAGAAATGTACTTATAATCTGAAAGGTTTAAAATAAAGGAATCATTTCTAAGAAAATACTCCTGTAACAGCCGGTTACAACGTTACATAAGATATGTTAATAAGTCATGTTTGAAATGACAATACGAATTCTTTCGTAAGTTTGTGGTCACTTCACGTGTAGCAGTCGGTATACATGAAAATTGGTAGACAGGAGTGTACGTTGTTGTATGAACTTGCAATGGAGTAATCAAACGCAAAATATTTTATTCGTCATTGTCACATATAATATTTACTGTCTCATTGAATCACATAGTATCTCTTTAACAACTGTATGCTGATGACACCCAAATATACCAATCTACCCACCCAACTGAAGTTGATGCTACCATCCAAGGTGTAGAGAGGTGCATTTCTAATGTGAAATCATGGATGACATCTAACAAGCTGCAGATGATTAAACTGAGGCCATTGTGATTACAACACAAAGACTTTCCAATTCACATCCTTTACCTCAAATAATAAATATCAGCAACACCAACATTAAATTCACACAATCAGTACGAAACCTAGGTGTTACTCTGGACAGTACTCTCACATTGCACCAACATGTCATGAACATATGCAAGGCTGCATATCATGAGCTGAGACGCAGCAGCTCCATTCGCAAATATCTTTCAGTTGATGCCACTAAAACACTTATGTGTTCATTAGTTCAAGACTGGATTATTGTAACTGAATTATGTCTGGTTCATCTCAATATCTGCTCCAAAAACTTCAAAAAGTTCAAAACACAGTTGCTCGGATCATACTTATAGTACCATGATCGGAGCACACCTCCCCGCTGCTCTGTACCATTCACTGGCTATCCATTCGATCCAGAATCAAACACAACATTTGTTCTCTGTGCTACGTTTCACTGAGGGACTTTAGTCCAACGTACCTATCCGACCTCACCCATGTGTATACACCAGTACGATACTTACGCTGCTCTTCTGACAATCGTATACTCACTAATCCCACTATGAAAACAAAGTCATATGGACAGCGTTCTTTTGCATACCAGGGCCAAGCAACGTGGAATGAATTGCCCACTAAGCTTAGACACAAAGACACAGTGATCCCATTCAAGAGTGCTCTCAAAAGTCACTTATCTCGACTGCAAGAACAAACTTAAAGACCTAATAATATTTCCTACCTTAAATATTATCAGCATAACTTTTTTAAATGTTTTCTAATTTCATGGTGTTTGTTTTTTGTAATCATATCATTACATATATTTTTTATCTTATAGATGTTGTCTAATGTTGTAAAGCGCTTAGAGCTTCTAAAGATTAGGCGCTATACAAAGTCCTCATTATTATTATTATTAGTATTATTATTAACATAGGAAACGAGACATTGTTTATCCGAGGACCTGACCAACTGTCATGGTATGCTGTTATGGACAGCAGCACGAGAAGCTTGTGACAGCATGTCATCTGTCATTCTTCCCGGTATGCGAGCTGCACGTGCTCTTGGAATGCTGCATGTTGGAGAATTCGCCTGGATTGATGGAAAACAATACAGTTTCTGCCATGCAAAGAGTAAACTAAAGATTCTTTCTTTGTTTTTGTTATACTCTGCTCAGCAACAAATGAACGGCATATAGAAGCGCATTACATCTGTTCGGCCGTCTGACGTGACACTTTTGCTTCCGGAGCATACCCTTATTATTTTTAACTAATGATTATGAAACTAGTAATGATACTAGTAAAACCTCTGGATAAACTAAATGAAGTACAAAACCTCTAAAACTATGGAATGGATGCAGATATCTGCAGGTGTTGACAGACTAGGATCTTGTGGAGTATAGATACATCAGGTTGTAGGTGATGGCAGACAAGGATCTCAAGCAGTCTGGTTACAACAGGGTGTATAGGGTGATACATCAGGGTGTAGGTGATAACAGACTAGGATCTAGTAGACGTTTGATACATCAGGGTGTGGGTGATGACAGACTATGATCTAGTGGCGTATTGATACATCAGGGTGTATGTGATGGCAGACTAGGATGTCATTATTTCTGTTTAAATCAGGATGAAATTGATTACATAGCAAAATCTGTAGAAATTGTAGATTGTGTACTGTAGATGGTATTTATGTTAGTGAAAATAAATTTCTCTTTATTGTCAAATATCCAGCTTATAGGTATCATAGACATACATTTAGTAGGCTTATAAATAATATACATGCCCATAGAACTGTCAAAAGTCATTGTCCAGAAATATTTAGCTTAGAACTGTGTCAAAAGTCATTATCCAGAAATATATTTAGCTTAGAACTGTGTCAAACGTAAATATCCAGATATATTTAGTTTAGTACTGTGCCAAAAATAATTATCAAGAAATATTTAGCTTATTGCTGTGTCTAAAATAATTATCCAGAAATATTTAGCTCATAACTGTGTTACAGGTAAATTATTCAGCAATATTTCACTTAGCACTGTGTTAAAGGTAATTATGTAGCAATATGCAAACTATTTGTGTCCTACTTTTGTCATATATTTAATGTGAGAATACGATTTGAGTGTTATATTTTTATCTGGTTATGACAATGTTTATAAAGTTTATTTTTCTATAATTATCCAATGAAGTTTATTGGGTATTTTTAAATTGAAGATGTCCTCTTACAATTGAATTGAATGGACAAATTGATCCATCAGATGTGTTCCTCAGATATTTCTAATTATTTATATATGACAGCATATGTTGTGTGGGCCGTAGACCTACATTTATCATTACTAAATAATTACATACTTATCATTGGACCGCCCCGGTGGCCTGGTGATTAGAGCATCCCCTCGGAAGCGGGAGGTCGCGGGTTTGAATCCCGGCCAAGTCCTAACAAAGACTTATAATAATGGCACTAACAGCTGCCTCACTTAGCGATCAGCATTAAGAGGTAAGTGTTAGGACTGGTCGGCATGGTGTCAGGATAATGTCAGGATAATGTGACTGGGTGGGACATCATGCTACATGTCTGCGGCATGATGCCCCAGAGGTAGACATCACTGTAAACTGCCACACTGCAGACATCATAGTGAAAAATGTTAAATCTGTGTTAAAATCCAAATCACACACACACACACACACACATCTCCTTACCATTTGATATGCAGCTTAAATATCATTAATTTAAAAAAAATGTATGTATGTATGTATGACATTCTTTCTCTGATATTCTCTGCAAAATGATTAATATTAATATATATTTGGAAGCTACCTAACTTCCCTGACGTTGACTGCTTAAAAACTGTCAGAATGATTTCTTATATTCTGTGCCGCATCATATATATAAAGTGATGAATTGCTTTAAGACAGAACTTTCCTAATGAAATTTGCATGTAAAACTTTTCAGTGCTAATAGGTTTCGGTTTTAAGTACACTGCATGCACTTGGATCAAACTTATCTCTACTTTATCACATTGTGTAATAAATTTAACAGCAGTTTGTACATTGTTTTAAATGCAAAAGCATACGACAGCAAGACAAAAGGGAAATGCAGATATGTCACAGCAAGGAGGCAGGACACAAGAAAACACATGACTTACATTTGCAACTCAGGTAAGAGCGATTCGTACAGCAACAATTATACATGAAGCGAAATTTTGTATTTATTTGGCAATCTATTTTAGCCCAACGGGTTTTAAGTTTAAGCAAAAGAAGGCTTTGACATACATTGCTTTGATGCACTCTTTCATTAATAATGAAGAAATATATAGTCAAGGAAGTGTAAATACTATGTCAAACGGTTCTGCTTTTGTATCAAGACCCAATGCCGTTTATTTAGAAGAAAGTACCATGTTTGTTACTTGCCGTCTATATACTGTTTTGTTGTTCACTGAGAAGAAGCAAGAAGCTGACAATAGTAGATTTCTAGTTCAGGTGTCATCCTCTTACCTTTAGCTAATAATAAAATCTATGGCGAACAGACCCGTACGACTTGGGCTGTGCATGTATGCATTAAAACAATTCCTAGTACATACAAAACCATATGACTTGTACTAGCTGTGCATGTAGGTATTAATACAATTACTAGTGCGAACAAAACCATACGACTTGCACCAGCTGTATAATAAAGTGTGAAAATGTTCACACTAAAAATCCGTAGCTTTAAAATACGGTCCAGAGCATATGTTTAGTACAGGCGAGAACATTTGGTTTATTAGAATTTATTAGTTTCCCAATGTCCGAACTTACAACCCTGATAACATATATTTTATTTTAAACAATGATTAGAAACTGTGATAAATGAATGTTGTTATGCTAGGAAGTGATCAACTTGTCTCGAAAACAATTACATCATAATTCTATGATTGTATATACATTAAAAGTTATATCATATTTAAGGATACTTCTCGATTTAGTCACATAGTGCAATGAACGAATAACAGTTTCTGACTGTTCACTATCCGGGATGATTTAACTTATATATGTGTGCACTGTCCTCTGGTTTGTTCGTCGGAAATGTAGATATTTTTTTACGTTTCACGCCGACGATCAATATGTAACAAAAGATGCAATGGTACCCTATCCTGATGCCATCAAACAATGTATGAAGTCAAAGACCTCTTTGTTAGTGGTGAAAAACTTCATCCCACCCATGGTTGTTCCATTAAACAGGACAAATTGGATAGGGAATTACAATGACAGTAGCATAAACAGCAGTTTGAGTATGTATTAGTCTGTATCATTTGTAAAAAACGTGGGATCCTTAGAATATATGCTGCTCTTCTTTAGAATTTATGAAATCTGTATTGGTGTCATAAGAAGAATGTCTGATAATGCTGTATCGTTGTGGCATCAAGTGCGTGGTTTGTTTTATAGGAGTCATTATCCGCTAAAAACTGTGATTCATCAATTCTAGACAGTGTCCACCTAATAATGAGGATAAACCAATATATGTTTAGATAAAATGTTCCAAAGTCAATGTATCAAGAGTTCCCTGACGCCTACAAAATACAAATTTCGTTTTCATATATATTCAAAACCTGGGAAATCCATACAATACAAAGTTGAGAATGCCAGGATGCAAATAAGCCACAAGACAAAGTAAACGCATGCATACCATTTAAATTTTGAATTAATGATATTGTTGAGTTAGCGCCTTAAAAATGGTTACGTATTCAAAGAAATAGTTCTCAATTTCTCATTCCGCACCACGTCGTCTGATGAAAATCATACTGTTATATGTGACGCGAGTAAGTATGTCATTAAGTTAAGGTTCAGTGTGTTGATGGTACAATTTAATCCAAGCATCAGGAACCATCTACACGCACACACACATGCTTACACACATCTACAAATACATATAGACGCATCTACACGCACACACACAAATCTACAAACACATGCACACGCATCTACACACCTTCGCACACATCTTCAAAAACATAAACACACACCTTTGACCCCTTGATGAGTTAATATTGCTAACACTAAAGTCTTATTTAAATTGTTTCAGTATCACACAATATGAATTTCATTCGTACAGGAAAGGTGAAAAGAAAAATAAGTTAACTTACTTTAGACGAAATAGTTTAATTTCCATCCTTTACAGGTGGGTTCGATACTGCTTTAACGTTAACAACTAGAGATGAAATGATGCCGAGGCTTGATGACATGAAGTCTAGGAAATTTTCGAACGGCGATAGTAAGAATAATGACATTTCAATGGTCAGTTAATGTTGCTCCAAAACTATATTTTGTGTTTGCATGAATTCAGTGAACTTGATTCACCTATGCATTTATGTCCTCCTGTTGATGAAAACGGCAGCAACTGCAGTTTGCTTTGGTTCAAGTACCTTGTTGACTCACTCGGCACACATTTGCCATTTCTAAAGAAAGTATCTGCATCAGATAATGCGTGGCTATAGGAAGTACTTCACAGTGTACATCATTCGCTGTCCAAATACACAATCGAAACTTCTTGAACAAGATTACCATAAAATGTCCAGGCATTACGTGTACTTATGGCAGTGTTTTAAAAGACCGGTAAAATAGTCTCACTCGTTAAATTCAATTATTTGCCCATAAGAGAGAGAGAGAGAGAGAGAGAGAGAGAGAGAGAGAGAGAGAGAGAGAGCGAGAGAGACAGAGAGAGAGAGACAGAGACTGTAGCGATTACGTATATAAAATAATGTCATAAACGTCGTATCACTCGTTTTCGGCAAATGAAAAAGTTCTTAATATATAGTTCAATCGAATTAATTTTGATAGAGGTTTCGCCGGACGGAAAAAAATAAACATGATGTTGCTACTGAACGTTCATGTGCAAGATGACCATATAGCAACAAATAAATCTGGTGAACTTGACTGATTGTTCGCTAATGTTGTGCAACATGGAAATATACAAAATTGTGCTAAGATAAGCTTATGGTTGGGGACTATTGCATCTGCGAGTAAAGTAATGGCTGTGAGATTTCATTTTGATTAGAATCATATGTACTCAATGTTTAGAAAGTGCTATTTTTGTATTTCAGATTTGATATTCATCTCATCGGGCTTGACGTGTGGGGTATTACTTGTGGTCATAGCCATCATCGTGCTTTACCGGAAATGGAAGTTGAATCAAAATATTCCATATCTGAGCAAAAGACGACAACGGAGTTGTGCTGTACAGTAGGTCTTTCTTTGTCTTTGTCCCTCTCTCTCTGTGTCTGTCTGCCTCTCTCTCTCTCTCTCAGTAGTTCAGTCATTAAATCTGCGACAGAAGGGTTCGGTTTTGATTACCACCATCTGATCATCGGTTATCCACTATTATAATGTATCCCTGGGCAAGGAGGTTTACTAAAAATATCACGGCACGATTCAACCTTCAAAGTGTTACAGTGCTGTACAGTACCGAATCGTAACAAGCGAAACTGCACGCCTCTTTTACGATTTTAATATTTTATCGACGTCACAATGAGCAAGAATGGCAATGATGAAAGGTACAACTATACACATGTGCCCCTAGTATATAGGCTCTTTTATCATGGCGACGGGAAAATAAACATATGCCTAAAAACGAAGATATACGCTAATTAATAATGTTTTATGCTTTAAGGTACGACCAAAGGTCAACCAAAGAAAATTCGAAGCGATATACATTTATAAACCTTAATGAAAATTTAAAGCGAAATATTAGTCATAGTATCTAGGCCTCTCTGAATGAATCATTAAAATATATATTTCTTTATAGGCCGGTATGAATAAAGCTACACACGATTTGCCCTTTGGTAGGCAACCGCCATCGCAATTTTCACTACAAATATATTACTCCTAAAAATGTACTTAATAACGTTAATTAGTAAACAGGATTAACACCTGACCTACGTGCGCTCTTTGACGCGATTAAAACATGTAGATGTTAATAACTACATTATAAAGTAAGTGTGATTGAGTTGACGTATACATATTTGTTACAATCAAATAAACGACTTAAGGTTTAGACACTTTACCAGCAATACTCCTTGTCGATGTACAGCTACATCGTTAACGCGCCAGTTTACCAAGACTGTTTGCAAATATTGAAACAAACCCCACGTACAACGGTGAAAAATATTGTTTCGAATACAAGCCCTTCTATTTTAGTTTGTCTTTGATTTGGTGATACTGCTAACAGACACATAGTACAAAGTGCCATACTATTTTTGCAGAATCAACGCAAGTGGGAAGGTAAATGCAAATACGTTTCTTGGCATTTTAGAAATCAAAATAAAGTTATTAAATCTGCTTTTAAGTTTCGTGTCTAACGTTAACTATGCACATTATTGTATGAATGTGCAATACATATTAAACAAGCATTTAATTCGAATGATAAAAAATATATCTCAGAAAATTCAACATTGTATATAATAGCATTTACCCAATTCCCATAATAAATGGAAATACATGAATCCAACTAATCAAATAGCTATTCATTATAATGGTTATAATTCATCGTTGTCATAAAAAGCAAATTTGGATGCAATTGATGAACAAATTCGTAATTAAGGATATTAGTTAATAAAATTAAAAGTAATATTGAAATTTTAAAGATACAATAAAGCGACTGGTCATAGTTTCACCTTGATTCAATAATGCCTTGAAGTTACGCTCATGAGCTATTAAGTGTTCTACTATTTGTTTTCTCTTACTTACTGAACTTTCTAAACGTTTTTGCAAACTACTTTTATGGCTGTATTTTTGAACATCTGAGATACTGCTTTTGTAAAGGCAACCGGTGGCACCAATATTGTGACAAATAATCTAAGCACTACAGAAACTTAGCATCAGATTTTCCAACCTCCGTAGAAACGATGTTATTGTGACCGTCATCCTAATGCTGGCATTTATTATTGCCTGACCAGCGGTACAGCAACGAAGGCAGGAATGGCCAGTCGATCGTGAAAAAGATATGTCAGAATGGAGGTAAGTGAGCTGGCCATCATCGACGATAATGACATTTGGGTTGTCCACAGTGAGCTGAAGAGAGAGAGATAGAGACAAACAGACAGACAGACGCGGTCTACCAGGGCATCCAAAACGCCAAATTGACCATATACGTGTCGGAACTTGTAATACCGTTGCCGCCTCCAAGCCTGACGCATCTATTGCTGAGACGTTTGGGAAGCACTTCGCGCAACTTCCATTTCGGGCCGCTTAGTGATCACATCGTGAATTATTAGTCCCGTCTTTCTGACCGCCTGATGTTTGCGCTGTACTTTAAAACCGAATATGTGTGGTCCAGAACGAAACGATGGGGCACGATATGGCAACAGCGTTATCACTCATTGTTTGTTTGCATATTCGCGTTGGTTTTTTTAAGAAAAAAAAAACGGTTTATATTTCTTTCATGCATCGTGTATTCTTCCAGGTAAATAGTTATATATCGTGTTCTGTGTCACATAAGTCAAAAGAAGCTCCAGGAATAACATGATCTGTATCTAAATCATTATCATCCATGCCTACTGGATTTGACAGAGTCAGCCATCCGCGATTAAACAAAACAATGGATCGTACACCAATCGTTTCATTATAACTTTAAATCTTGTTAAATTACGTTTCCATAATGTTTCTTTCATATCATCACTAAACCCAGTTTTTTTACTCTCTTTGCTCACGCTGAGTAGGTTCGAAATCCTCTCTACATAACTCATGTTTCTATTTTCTTTCGATCTAGGACATGACTTCAATTCCATTAAACATAGTTCAGCTTTCTATTTTAATCAATTTTACAAGAATTGTGACCACTAAACTAACTTAGGTTTATGTAAAGTCTGGTTGAAATGGTGTAGATTATTTCATTAGAAATAAAACAAAGGTGGAAGAAACAAAGACATAATACAAAGACAACAGTGGCTAAACATGCTGATTATTGTTTAGTTCAAATAAATGGATTTATTAATGGGTCTGTGGTATTATTCTTGTTTAAGCCTTTTCTTGACGTATACAACTGATTATATTTTTCAGACGTATTTATACCCAACAGAACTCCCAGAAACCATCAACGAAAGTACTTACTGCACCAAACAGTACTGCAAAATCCAGGTCCAGAAATATAAGTTTTTAAGTAAGTTCGCAACAAACATGGATATATAAGGGAGTAATTTTGGAATACATGGTGTCATTGTATATTCAGGATTAGTATCAGGATATAATGACAAGGAGAAGCAAATACTTTGAGTAAATGTTTGTACACATTTATATTTTGAAGAGTAATACCATTATTTCACTTTTGTCTCAGGCCACTTCGGTAGCCTAGTGGTTAGGTCGTCCGTCTCGGATGCGAGAGGTCGCGGGTTCGAAACCCAGTTGTGTCATACCAAAGTCATAAAAATGTACTAGCAGCTGCCTCAACATTAATAGGTTAGTGTTACTGGTCGGCTTGGTGTCAAGATAATGTGGTTTGGTGGGATATCATGCTACATGTCTGCAGCATGATATCCTAGTGTTAAACATCACAATAAACTGTAACACTGCAGACATTGAAGTGATATGACTGAAAAATTGTTAAAGCTACGTTAAAAGTGCTACAGACACACGCACACATTTTTATCACAAATAAAGACATTATTAATACAGATCGTTTTCCAAATAGAATAAGACAAAATATGGAAACAAAATAACATTCTGGACAAATGTAGCTAAATTTAAAATAAAGAACTGCAATGTTAATGAGAAAATTAGGTTCTCTTGTAGAGACAAAAATACTTAAGTTTACGTTATTGACCCACATCAGGCAATAGATGAAATTAAGAGAGAAATTGGAAACATGTTATTTATTTTCAACGAGTTGAATAATATCCAGCTTTTGCTAGCCTTCTCGAGACAAGCTGAACATTATTCAACAAGTATCAAATATTTTGTATTAAATCATTACCAATTTGAAATTCTGCTTAGCACATACTTTTTGTTTTAATAGAAATACTTTAGAGAGAAAGAAAAAATATTTACGTTCATTCTGACTTTGATGGAGTACATTTCATTTGTTGTGCGATACAATAGTTCCAGACATACTTCAATTAATAATATGCAGTTTTAAAACCAATATAATTTCAAATTAGACCTGTTTACAAATTGGAATTCAAATGGCAACTGTCCTTCCAAATCAACAGAACATTGTCACAGACAATATCATTTTTCAACACCTGATGTCCGAAAGAAACTCCAGGACAGTATGGTGTCACATTATTCACTTAAGTTAGACGATCCATACAGTACACATCGATTAGTATGTTTGCAGTGTTTCCTCCTAAAGCGTGTCGATTCCATTACTAGACAATTCCAGTTGCTAGATGTTCGTGTGATTAATGGATGCATAAATTCCTAATTTAATGTGCGTGTGACCGGATAGTTTGCATTATTTGATTTGGAACTGTACTGTAGACACACACACACACACACACACACTCTCTCTCTCTCTCACACACACACTCACACATACATACATACATACATACATACATAGAAACATACATACATACATACATACACACACACACACACACACACACACACACACACACACATATATATATATATATATATATATATATATATATATATATATATATATATATATATATATATATATATATATATATATATATATATATATATATATATATATATATATATATATATATAATGTATGTATTAGGATGACTTGTTATCATAATTGGATCACATAAGAAGAGACATTAGCTTCTTGGGGCTACTTTGCCGAGAAACAAATGCTGTGGTTTGAAAACGCTGTGGCAGATTGGCATATGTCTACATTCATCTCTAAACATGGATGAGTTTATTTACTCTTCTAACATTAACATTTAAATATGTCCGTGTTACAGCCTTCCCGCCTTCTTTCCATTGTTAGATACTCTTAATTTTATTTGCAACGAGCAACTCGGGGGTGTGGGTGCTGTAAATTGGCCATATTTCGACAGATGTGACATTTTTCCCCCAATGTCTCCTGGACAATCGATTCAAACAATGGCCACCAAGATGTTGATATTAATCGTAAAATAATAATTTCCATTGTCGCAACAAGTTAAAATGTGTTTGTATCCATCGATATCTTTCTCATATTCTTGTAAATTGACCATATCTTCATCTCACTGAGAATCAATGTCATTTCAATAAAAACGTTTCTATCAAAGTCGAATTGATTGCATGTGTGATGCGTATGTGGGTTTTCAGAGTCAGTGAATGTTTCAATTAATTGTAATTCATCTTATTGTTTAATTAATGTTTTCCAAGAGCACATTGATATTGATATGTTAGAGTGAAATGCATTAAATAAATGAAACGCTTGAAAGAAGAAATTATTTATTAGTCGAAGTGTTTTAATTTTCTACTCAACGCGGTAAGATATTAAATAGTGAAGTTTTAATATAAGACACCACCGTTTCGGTCTGTCAGATGTAAAATGTACATATAGCACTTAAATCTGTTTAATTGCTTTCAACTTATAACTGGCAATGATTTTATTTACTTCAACCAGTATTTAAATTTTTAGAAAATACTCGCCTGCACTCTCTCTCTCTCTGTTAGTCCTCGAAGTTTGTCATTTCAAAGGCTGATTGTATACTTATTCATCCCTTTGGATTCCCTTCGTTGTTTTGTTACGGAGAATTGGGAGAGTCGTGACTAGCATGCTTCGTACGTTAAATCAATCGGGCTTATGTTTTAATTAATATAATAACGCAACTCACTTTAACCGTTATTGAAATCCCGAAGTCAACCGAATGGCTAGGAGATCAAGAAGTAAGTGAACCTTCAGTCATAGTGAATTTACCCCTCGTGATTATTAACTGTCTGGCTTGTAATCTGAAACAATCTGCACTCAGATCCCTTCGCACTAATTTGAGGACATTTTTCATCTATGCCAATAACAATATAATAATTCCACCATACGACAAAGTAAATAGATGCGCACTGATATTACGATTCCGATCTCCTTACATACTATTATTTTTTTAGTTATTTCTGTTACTAGTTGTGTCTCATTTGTATATGTGCTAATTTATCAAATAAGAAAAGCAAAAAACAAGGCAAATCCAATTACTATAATTATTTTTTTATTCTTTATTTTTTGTTAGTCATTCGGCTTTTTCTGTCGGTTGTTGTTTATATGGTTTCATACTGAAGGCAATAATCAACGCACAGTTAAACCGCATACTCAAAACATGAATGCCACAGATGTACAAACGTCATTATCTGCCAATGTAAAGGCGGGAACTTTCCTGGTATTTTTAAATCTATTCAACCGTAGATTAATAATGACCTTTAATAAATTGCTAAAATGTAACTGATTGTGAAATGGAACCAACTTTAATTTCATTTATCCAATAATAGCGAAAGGCAATGAATCGACTGCAAGATAAAAATCGCCAATAAGCATTAATCCGCAAGTTTAAGAATTCATATTTAGAACGTCCAAATCTATGAAAGTGATGAGTACCGAATGAGGAAGGAAATAATATAATTTGCCATAATATATGTAATTTAGTCTACGATACAGCGTTTACAATCCGTGTGCTTAGCACAATGTTCATATTACTATATCAACTATATATTTTAAAAGCATTACGAAGTCAACGTAGGTCGGGCGTTATCTGTACTCTGCGTCATTGTTATACTGTATTTTTACGAGTGACTTTTGCCAGGAAAAAGGACGATGGCGGTGACCTAGAAAAGAAATGCTAAATATGTGGTTTATGTCCGGTGATCTATTATACAATGTTTTAACTCTGAAATTTTAGAATTTCAGAAAGGACTGTACTTTTATGTCCCTTTGAGGCCACATAGGTTGGGCTTTAGTCTGTCTTGCTTAAAAGCAGTGGTATGATGATTTGTGAAGTACTAAATTTGTACGAAAGCTGTGAACTTACGTACTACAGACACCCTATCAATGAGTAAATAACCACATTAAATGTTCATTGAAATATTTCTGCAGACAGGATTACTTTCTTGACCAATAATTTCCTCCTCCTTAATGAAATTAGTCTGAACTTTAAACCGGACTCCTGTGAAATGCCTGATAATACGTACAAAATTACCATTTCTGTTTAGAAGTCTGAGCAATCTCAGCAAATATCTACATTAATATAATTACATAATACGTAAAACCTAATGTAATTAAAAGCATTCTCCGTAGTTAGGTTGCAAAATCTTTCTAAAGCATGCATTCTTGTCGAACATCAGGTTAATTTTTTATTTACCTTGTACAGGAGACGACGAGTTCGAGAAATGCTTCCAGGAGACCATTTTATGACAGGATATAGAATCGGAGAGAAAACTGTTGCCTTGTAATAGCCTTAAGGTCAAGTACAGCACACAAGGTCCAAATTATAACTCAATTGAAATAAAGACTGATTTGGACCACCAAAAGAATGAATCGCCACTTCACTCTTCCCAAAATCCCATAGATGATAACAATTTTTCCGACCACTATCATCTCCAAGGATACGCTCTACTGGCAAAGCAGGCCGCGTTGTGTGCAAAAGCAATGTCCAGTGGAAGTCAGAAATGTTTGTTTCCCGCACGAGAGGGTAATACCATCCATAAAAACCAGACCATGACTAGAAAGGAAAGGGAATGGATTAATGTTATGTACACGGACGACGAGGTTCAACACGAGAACCACAGATAGGTCGACATGCCATCGGAATATCAAGTGACAATACTAGATTCCAACTGAATAGGCAAATTTAAAATGCTAAGAAACAGCCTCTCCACTACTAAGGGTATGAACAAACATTTTAGGCTTTTACAAGGGCAACTATTTAACATCGATCGGCATATATATATATATATATATATATATATATATATATATATATATATATATATATATATATATATATATATAGATATATATAGATATATATATATATATATATATATATATATATATATATATATATATATATATATATATATATATATATATATATATATATATATATATATATATATATATAGTTAGACAGACACACAAAATGGCTTTTACATTAGGAAACATCTATTACAATACATTACAGACTTTAAACGTAACGGTGTTTTAATTTAAAGCTGATCACTTCCATCCGGGCATTATATAGTTGCGGACCACATGCAAGAATTGCTTAGTACGAACGGAAATTTTAACAACGGAGATTAGCAATGGGAGTTGTACGTTTTGCCAAAAGAATGTTAATACAGTTTTACAATGAAGTTTCATTTGTTCAAAATTACAAAAAGATATGGAATAGAATGACTTTATGTATATTGAATAAAGGTTCAAACGTGTGTAACTATTTTTTGTTAGACTTTGACAATACTTTTGTGTTCCATGCCGACCACCGAACCGCCGAATAGTGTACATCTAACCGGCTATAGCGCGTAGTTAGCGGGTGTGGTACTGAGTGAGGTATAGTAAAAGAGGACACTTTTCAAATCATGCCACTTATTGCATTTAAAAGGGAATGGATTAGAACATTTTTTTTAGTGTATAACATACCATAATATTATTATCTTCTCATGAAAATGTATTTAGTACTGGTGGGAATACAAACAGGTTTTCGTTCATGTTTATATTAAAACCGTATGTTCATGTTGAATCTGGAAACAGACATATTAATTGAATGATCCTTGATATGTCGTATTAGTTTGAAAAGTGAATGCAGAGAAACAGACAAAAGTCCTCAACAGCATGAGCTTAGACACAAGGAAACTGACTAGCGCAATATGTAATTCGCGACAAGTTTGGGAGCTTTGTTTCCTTCCTTCCTTTTTTATTTCTTTTTTTTTATATAAAAATAAGATATTCATTGAATTATTTTTTCTTGAACCATATCATTCAGTTATTATGTTCTATATACTTACGTTATTATTGGTGCTTTTTCCACCTTCCACCAATTTAGCTGAAATTAAACCTTCTCAAATATCGCCTCTTTGTAGTATGCATTTGGGTATCGTATTTCATTGAATTTGAGAATTTCTGATTGTGAAAACATCGTAAATCTCTTTGTTTGAAAATCTGTGTAAATCAAAAATGTACAATTCAATGCTCCTTAGTTTTTTGCAAGCGTCGAGACACGGTGCGTTAAAAAATGAAAACGTTTCTCTTGCAT
Organism: Sinohyriopsis cumingii; assembly: GCA_028554795.2. Lineage (NCBI taxonomy): Eukaryota > Metazoa > Mollusca > Bivalvia > Unionida > Unionidae > Sinohyriopsis > Sinohyriopsis cumingii. Next base: position 49,545,537 of record CM068832.1, read on the forward strand.
ATCAACTAATCTGTGGTTTGATTTCCTGTACTGATCATATGTGCATTTAGCACATATTTCTTTCAATTACAATACAGCCTGCTACAGTGGTCACCTCTATCTAGCGGACATCCGTATTAAAGGTCTGGTATATATAAGTTCAGTTTTGAACAAAAACCAAGAAACTAAATGCACATTCATTTGCATATCGATGTTAGACGCTGTGGCGGCTAGTGCTGACATTCCGGCTGGCTGGTTATTTTCATTGTCTGTTTTGACTGTAGCATAGATTAAAGATGTGCAAAGCCATGTACGTACCACGTTTAAACTTTATAATATGTACATTGTAAAAAAAAATTCTATATCAACATATATATTAAAGTACTCTTGACGGCTAAGGGTGGAGGCGAGAAGCTGCTCTTACGGTCGAGGAGAACAAAGGAAGACTCGTGACTTTGGGCTTGCGGTCACATGCTCTTACATGTGCAGGCACATGATAAGGTCTCGGGATCAAAGATGGGTGCCAGACAACTGTATTTGTCACTGTGCTATATGTCGAGGCTAGCCGTCGACGAAAGAGGGAGAGGTTCTGATTAATAATTTTCAGTTTTATCTTAACCTTCTGTACTGCATGATATGGGATTTACTTTGAGAATGCATCTTTTGTATTATGTGCACATCCTGACGATCTTGAATATTGAAATCCTAATTATAATCGCTTGTTTCAATACTTGACTTGAGCTGAGTTGAATAAATTCTTTGTCATACTCTTTTTATACTCTGTTCTACATACATACATACATACATACATACGTACATGGGGGCCCCGAGTGGCCGAGTGGTCTAAAGCGCTCTCCGTTACGGATCACTGCCATCTCACCTCTGTCTGCGTGGGTTCGAGTCTAGGATTCGGCTAACGTGGGTATGTGAGAAAGCTTGCCAGTAGGTTCTCTTGGGTCGGTGGTTCTTCCCGGGGATTTCCCGGGTTCTTCTTCCACCATTAATACTGGCCGCCATGCATAGCCTATCGTGTGCTGAAATATGGCGTTAAACCCCACAACAACAGCATACATACATACATACATACATACATACATACATACATACATACATACATAACCGCTCCGATATCCTAGTGGTTAGAGCATCCACCTCGGATGCTGGAGATCGTGAGCTCGATCCCCGGCCGAGTCATACCAAAGAACAAATAAAATGGTACTAACAGCTGTCTCGCTTGGCTTTCAGCATTAAGAGATTAATGTTAGGACTAGTCGGCCTGGTGTCAGGATAATGTGACTGGGTGGGTCAGCATGCTTCATGTCTGCGCCATGATGCCCAGTGCTAGACATCACTATAAACTGCCACAATGCAGACATCGTATCAATATGACTGAAAAATGGTTAGAGCTACGTAAAAATTCCAAATCACATCACATAACATACATTCCTGCTTGCATACAACTTTTTTAGATTCTTCATATCTTGCGATATATTGCAATAAAAAGTTGAAAGGATGAGGGTGATTAATTAACTCTCTCTCTCTCTCTCTCTCCTAATTCACAGGCATTTGTGTTCAGGAGGATGTGTTAAAATTGTAATCACCCCATAACTATTCCGTTACGCCCTCCAGATTAACACAAGTTCACTAACTTGCCCCAATGTAATTTTGGGCTCTCCACTTCCAGAAAGTCAAAGAGTGAGTAGCTGTATTTCTCTCAGATTAGTTGTATGTTTTTGATACCAGTCATGTCCGGTCAAGAGTAAACAATAATCACCAACTATAATTGAATATAGCATTTCACTACGTTAAATTCCATAAGCGGATACCGTTGATTCCTCATCCAAGATAAATGGAGAAACCTTTAATACAAGTAGCTAGTCATTATCGAGAAACATACATGATACACCATACAATAATTCAGTATGCATACGTCCCTTCAACTGAATGTCCAGATCGGTAAAAATTGAAAACGTTATTTAACCACCACATTTTTGATTGAGTGGTAGCAATTTTATACTTAATGACGGAGACACGTGGCTGTGTTGAAAGAAAGGCAAAGGAAACGCATCAGAAGGGACGACAAGCGCTTAATGTTTAAGACAAATCACATAATTGTTTTCCCTCATCCAGCTGTTTGACATGAAATAACTGCAATTGATATGGTATTTCATGTTGAACATAGATTAGCTGTTTGACATGAAATAATTGCAATCGATATGGTATTTCATGTTGAACATAGATTAGCTGTTGACATTTCTAAATAAGCTGTTCAATAGATTATTTCAGTGTTAGAAGAAGATTCTCGCGTCAGAGACTTTTAAAATGGCAGGGGTTGTAATTGTGATCCAAAAGCGCATATTAATCTTTTTTTTTACACGATATTAAAGAATGAAATTAAAACTTTTAAGTCTGAAGAATCGACCAAAGTAAAAACGTATACAAAACATTACTTTTGGGCACGATCAAGGCACATTCTACAGTGTTATAGCTCGACAAATATGCCATGCAGTTTGCGTGGTTTTCAATATTGTTAGCCGTAGCTAGTCCTGTGTATCTTTTGATTAGGGTGGTATATTAGAACAAACCGTAGGTCTTGCGTATATTTTGATTAGGGTGGTATATTAGAACCAGCCGTAGGTCCTGTGTATCTTTTGATCAGGGTGGCATATTAGAACCAGCCGTGGGTCTTGCGTATATTTTGATTGGGGTGGTATATTAGAACAAGCCGTAGGTCCTGTGTATCTTTTGATTAGGGTGATATATTAGAACCAGCCGTAGGCCCTGCGTATCTTTTGATTAGGTTGGTATATTAGAACCAGCCGTAGGTGTTGCGTATCTTTTGATTAGGGTGGTATATTAGAACCAGCCGTAGGTATTGCGTATCTTTTGATTAGATTGGTATATTAGAACCACATGAACCTTGTTATTTTGTACGTTGGTCATTCAATATGCAATGTTTCCAATCTATGAAGTAAGACATAAAATGAATACGCAGAGAGAGAGAGAGAGAGAGAGAGAGAGAGCACTCGACATTGTTTTCCTTTTGTCATAGGCAAAGTTCCCTCTAATGTTTGGGAAGCCGTGTGCGCAGGAAAGTTCGTATGTTCGCCATTTGATATTTGTAAGGTTTAGTACGCCAATTTACGCTATTTTGTTTGTACTCTTTGTTTTCTTCTAGACGCTTGTTTCGCGACATGTGTGCGCGCGCACACGCGCTCAGCTTCGATAGAACATTGGTCATAAGGTATTACTGGCCCTATTCTTTCATATTGTCAGCAGATTCATTGCATCAGAACTGAACTGACCGTGACAGCAGAAAAGACCTAATATTAACACTACTATCACGCAATATATATATATATATATATATATATATATATATATATATATATATATATATATATATATATATATATATATATATATATATATATATATATTGATATATAGATATATAGATATATGTCTATATGTATGTGTGTCTGCTACGCACGGATACCTATACCACCGACACGGTATCATCACTTTTTGATGATGTGTATAGACGTGTTGGTAGGGGACTCAGCCTTGCCTTACAGGCAAGGCGATGCGTGCCGTTTACCCGCGAATCTATGTTCGAATCTCAAAAAAGTCTATTATCTAACCTGTATGATAACGCTATTTGTGTTGTATTTCTGCAAATTATGTTAGTATTAACATTTATTTTCTTGTAGAATCCAGTGGTCGTACTTTATGTTCTCTCTGGTTTATATTTGTATTTCTCTCTCTCTCTATCTATCTATCTATCTATCTATATATATATATATATATATATATATATATATATATATATATATATATATATATATATATATATATATATATATATATATATATATATATATATATATATATATATATATATATATGCATTTCTTTAAAGTAATATATTTTGGAACGAGCTGGAACGTTTAATCTGTCATTGTGTCACTTATATACATAACATTCGGTCAGCACGATAGGCCTTATTTCCGGAATAAATATGTTTATAGTTATTTCCTGAATAAATAATTGAGCATAAATCTAAAGCAAATATTGTTTCTTTGGATTTGTATGACACTTTTTTGAAACTGTGATTCCTGCGTGGACATTGCAACTCATTGTTGAAATCCTCCATCACAAGCGGTCAATTGTAAAGCGTGGTGTGTGAAAGGAAACATGCTCGAATCGGTGCAAGGTTTATAAATTCATCTTGCCTTGTTTGTGAGTTGCTTCTCAAGTACACACCTGCTCATTTACACCAGAACTCAAAGTAATCGTGTACTGATCACATTGATGTTTTAAATTTCAGATTTACAAATACATATTTTCAAGATCCCATTACTTAGTGTATTTTCCTGTTAAAAAGATGCTATTACTAATGTCTGGGCCAGAATGAAATAGCATATATATCAGAGTTTCAGATCTTACGGCGATAGAGAACAATTGAAAAGTCTCATTCAACGACTATTCTGTGAGAATGCTATCACCAGATATCTGAGGGTTTTACGTTTAAAGGATGCATTTGCTTCCCGTTTTTGTATTTTTTGCTTTTTGTGATATCGGGATTGTTACTGAACGCACGGGGTGGAACATACTGTCAGATTTATATATAATACATCAATTTTATATGTCAGGGAACTTGGGACATAGTTCACGCTACAATGTTTATTGCAATGTTTATAGTTTTCCTTCATTGTAAACGGTCTAGCATGTATTCCGAAACAACAACTGGTAAGAAAGTTTCTCTCTCTTCCTGTATGTCCGTAACTTTTCTGTATGTATAACGTTTTGTCTGTTTTTCTTGGTATATATATATATGTGTGTGTGTATGTATGTATGTGTGTGTGTCTATCTATGACTGCATGTTTATATGCACGCGTGTATTCATTGTATGCATGTATGTATGAATGACTGTTGGTTGTCTTTACTTATACCTGGATACATGGATGGATGGATGGATGTACGTATATATAGATGGATGGATACATATCTATGTATTTTGATCAACAAATGTTAAATAATCGGTTCATTCACCCTAAAATAATGTATGTGTCAATGTTACTTCTTCCAAAGTCCATTTGTAACCTAGACACATGGTCATATGATGCTAGTGTAATCGGGATGGGGGTAGGGTCGGGACCAGGAAGGGAAGAATACCAATAATCAAAGCATAAATACATTTTCCACGATAGTACGTCTTTATATTGGTTTGATGTCTTCAGAAAACAATATTGTTTATTCTGTCTTATACATTTCAATTATGTGGGAATCTGAAATAACCTCAACACTTTGCAGAAATTAGAATACTGTAAATTATACAGTTTCTCCGGCCCTTGGTGTATGTGAATCTTACCTGCATGGTCTTTACTATACACCAAACCGCAGGGAATTATGGGTATGTGTAACCACTCTTAGGACCCGCCTATGAATTAATAAGATGCATTTTTAACACTGCAGAAATTTTCTTGTTTTTAAAATCCGAGTGCATTAGGAGCCCATTATGTAATGAATAGGATCCAACCAAATTTAAGAAAACTAGACTTGTTTTGAATACTTCCTTAAGTCTGTTGTCATTGGAATAGTTTACTCTGACATAAGAAATATGCAAACAATCTGAAACTTATATAATAAAAGAGATGAAATGTAAGAAATTACGTCTTGGATATACGGTCACAATGTTAAAACCAATATACGCGTCAGTCGTCATTGAAACAGGGATATGAATCATCATTTTTGTGGTCACTTGAATCACACTGTACATACGGAATGTTATAGACACTTTCGGACTATAGCTGTACATCACATCAATTTTGACAGTCTAAAAAGATTGATACAATTGCATTCTGCAGTGTGACATTTTTACTGTCTGACTGGATCATATATTATTTCTTTTACGAAGGACAAGATATATTTTACATTCGAAGACCTGACCAACTGTCATGGACAGCAGCACGAGAAGCTTGTGACAATATGTCACACGCCATTCTTCCCGGTATGCGAGATGCAAGAGCTCTTGGATTGCTTCATATTGGAGAATTTGCTTGGATTGATGGAAAGGAATATACATTCTGCTTTGCAAAACGTAAGCTGAAAATTAATTCTTTGTTGGTTTTTTCAAATACCTGCCCAAGAAATATTTGTGGGGCATATATAAATTTGTTTCGAGTGTTCGTTCCTTTGTGTGTCACACATTTGAATCCCGAGCTTAACCCAAAGATGCTCAGCATATGTTTGTGAAACTTGGAACGCATCTTGAACAAGTAGTTACTGAAGCTAATTGCGAGTGGATTGATAAACATATTTCAATGGATTCTTGGTATCTACTATGTTCAATCGATACTTTGTTATTCTCTTGTATTTGTTCACATTTAATGGTTATCCAACTATCCCATAAATTAGATCAAATATGTGCGATAGCTTTTGGCGATGATAATCTTCAAAATTGCTGACAAATAGTATACCTCTGAAAAGAAATTGAAGTCGGGAAAAATATCCAACTACCGAATACAAGAAAACCTGTCTGAAACAAAATAATTTTTAAACGGTGGAGCACATAAGAGAAAGGTACATGTTTTAGTACAATACGGAAATTATTGACTTTGTTTCATTTATAAGTGTCCGTTGACTACATTTTTCGTCATTCTTCGAATGGTTCAAAATCCATTATATATTGGTTATACAAAGGAAGTAAATCTGGGCATGTTGATGCGTTTTGTAGCTATATGTCACTGTGCAGATTTCAAAATGCTCCTTTTCATATTTCACAATTTGTTTTACCAAACTTGTTCAGATGCATACGAGTATATTTTGTTGTATTAAAGGTTCAAAAAATATTTTCATTATCTTCAAACTGTACGAGTATTTTCTTTGAGTGTACAATAATAAGGTTGCTCTTTTTGACCAGTTAATAATATGCTCAGACGTATTAAGTTTGGGTTTATGCTGCAAACATGGATCAGCCTTGAAATCAAAATGCATGTTACCAAATGTTGACATAATTTGATGAATTAGGAAGAATAACTTTGGCTTACTCTTGCGACTAATATTTTATTCAGACAATGATTTCGTGAGGTCTGGTACATCAGGACTCAGATCACAATTCATTTACCTATATAGTCTCTACATTTGTTTATCAGTAATTCACGCTGAAGTTCTTTTCACATGTTCACCGGCATTTCTTTGAGAGGCTGGACTGTAAATAAACCAATGTGCAATGATACACAGAGTTCACTTCCTGATCATCATCCGGGCCGTATTACCCACTGTGCACTGTCGTCGAAACATACATACAAATGGACAATAAATTCATATTCTACATAATAAACAGTTAGCTTTAAAACCATACCAAGAACGCCAAAATCTAACTCTTGCATCCACACCAAAAGGAGACCGGAGAATATGCTCTAAAATAGACTGGGATTACAATCGTACTGAACCGAAACTAATAATTCCATAAGTGTGTAGGACAAACTAGGATTTTGATGTGGTATTGTACCTCAGAAAGTATGTGACGACAAACTAGGATTTGGTGCTGTTTGGTTCAACTGGTTATAGGTAATTACAGATTATTTACAGATTGTGACATAAATCGCATACATTGTACAAATTTCCATTCAGAAATGAATAAAGAAAGAATTTGATGACCAGCGCAACATGGAAAGCATTTTTAATTGTGGGAACATTTTTTTAATATCCGATATTCTGATTAAATTCAAAGGTACCTTGTCTAGAATGAGATATCAGACTCATACTTGATCGATATATATGAATGGAAGGAATAATATCAAAATGAAAATCTGTAGAATGTTTGATGCCTTTTACTTGTAATTTATGACAGATTTTATGTGTAATAGCTGAATGAAATTTATTTGTGGATTATCATTCCGTGTTATTAATGTAACAGCTTTTCGTTATTCTTTATAAGACAAAACAGACGTAGATGAGACGCAAGAAATATGCCGATATGTCGCAGTAAGGAGAGAGGACATTAAAGAAAATCTTACTTACATTTGCAACAAAGGTAGGGATCATGGATATAGCGAAAACTATACCTGAAGAAAATGTATAATTGTGCTATTAATTTCCACAAAATGTATGATACGAAAATGATAACCAAGGTGGGACCTATCTGATAATTATGTAACCTTTCGTTAATCAGGAGGACATTATCAGTCGTATAAGTGTACCGAATATCCTTAAAACCTTTATAACAAGGCACAGTGTCGTGTCATCAGAAGAAAGCACCATGATTTGCTTACCGTCAATATATTGTACAACTAATCACTGAATTTAAAGAAGAAGCTGAAATCATTATATGTTTTAAGATTTTTAATAAATATATATCCTCCTAAGTGTATCCAATAATATCGCTTATTCCGAAGCTTTATTATATAGTGTAAACACATGTTTTGTGTACAAACAAGATTTGAAGAACTATGAAATAATTAATTTGTCTTGAAAATAATAACAGCGTAATCTAATGATTATATATGCTGTCAAAGTAATATGACTTTTACTTGCATATGCTGAACAAATCACCAAGTGGGATAAACAAATATAATCTTCTGATTGGTTAACATTCGGAATAACGTGAATGATAAAATTATGGACTGCCTTCTGTTTTGAATGTCGGAAATGTGTCAAAACTCTATTAATTTCGTACAGATGGGCAATTTCTGAAGAGTGAGGAGATGCTACCATACAATGATGCCCTCAACAAATGTTACAAGTTTACTGAATCACTGCAGGTGGTGGAAAACTTTGCCTTACCAATGATTGTTCCAATAAACAGGACAGACTGGATAAAGGATTACAATTATACCCGTATCATCTCCAGATTGGGTAGGAGTCTGGTCTAAATCACTTTTATAAAATTTGAAACGAAATATTTGTTGCATTTCTTCTGTAGATTCTAGTGTGTGTGTGTGTGTGTGTGTGTGTGTGTGTGTGTGTTAGCCGTTCTTCATATTGCAATATCAATTCCTTAGTACTCTTTCTTTCATTAAAATTTAATTATTGTATACCTGATGTTTCCCATTTTAAAGATTCTCTCTCTCGTACGTGAAACTGTAAACCATAAAGTGCGTGATTTATATAGTTATTGCCAGTGTCCATTAAATAACGTGATTCGTATAATTATGGACAATGTTCCCTGAATAACGTGATTCATTCAATTATAACCGGTGTCACTAAATAGCGTGATTTATTGAATCAAAACCTGTGTCAACTAAATGACGTGATTCATTCAAGTATAGCGGGCGTCAACTATATAACGTGATTCATTCAGTTATCACCAGTATCAACTAAATAACGTGATTCATTCAATTATAACCGATGTCAATAAAATAACGTGATTCTTTCACTTATAACCGGTGTCAACTAAATAACGTGATTTATATAAGCTATGGACATTCTCCAGTAACCAACTTGATTCATACAATAATAGAAAGTGTCCACTGAATAACGCGATTCATACAAATATAGCCTGTGTGCGCCAATTAACGTAATTCATACAAACTAGTCATTGATTTACTAAATAACGTGTCTCATACCATTTTGTACAAACTATACAATTATAAGTTATCGATAATGACAGAATACATATAAATAAACTGGCGGATTAACAAGATTAATGCGGCAAGTGTATTATTTGAGTTAGCGTTTTAAAAAGTGCGTTCAGTCTTCTAGGAACTTTTTCCCTGCTGAATATTTTACAGGTCCTGACCAGTAGGTAAACGAGAGATGTATCGGTATAGTGAAGCTGGAATCAGAACATTCTGAGTTCGGTACCACGTCCTGTGATGAAAATCATACAGTTATATGTGATGCGAGTAAGGTTATCTTACTTAATCTTTTCATTGTATCATTTGATCCACGCATACTGAATTATAAAGACACAGGAAGGACTGTGTTAAACCTCGTCTGAAAAATGGTCACAGATTCCTAAATCCAGCGAGGAAAATGTTACCAAGCGCTTACTTGAAAATAAAATAACTAAAATAAAACATGACTTACAAAGTAGCACGTGGCACGTTCATACCCTGATACAATAATTTTTTCTTCCAAATTCAATTGCTACCTGTTATTAGATATTACGTATGAAGGACTTGATTGCTGAGTAGAATAACGGTGGTAACCTCATTTGGGTTTTGTCGAGTAATTCTTTTGGAAATTAGATAATTTTATTGACTGTTAAAGGAAGAGTTAAGACAAGAATCGATGAAGTCGTTTGTTTGTGGTTTCTTTCTTTGCAGGTGCCGTCCATACTGCATTAACGTTGACAACCAGAGAGGAAATGATGCCGAGGCTTGGTGATATCCAGGCGAGATTAGCTTCTAACCAACCGCAAGCTGTTGGTAAGAATAATGACAGTTCAATATACAGTTTATATTGGTCCAAAATGATATTTTCCGTTTGCATCAATTCTTTGAACTTAGTTCATCTTAGCACTTACATGTTTCTATTAAAATAACTATTGATAATTACAATTTTCATTAGTTTATATACCTTAGTGACTCACATGGCACATATTAATTACTCCAAATCAAAGATATATTGAGTCATGGGCTCTGCCATTGTGACTATGTGAGAAAGCTTGACAGTAGCTTCCTCTGGATGTCTAGGGTTTTTCCAGGCTCTTCGTCAGCTTGATACTGTCCGCCATGTATAAACTAGCAAAACCTGAGCAATATCGCTAAAATAACAAAATCTTAGAAGTATGTGCGTTACATGTTGCAGTATTTCATACATATGTAGATCCTCCTGTGTCGAAATATAAAGTTTATAACACACATGTCTTTTCACTAAGTGTACTTGCAGCGGTATTTGCTAAAATACCCGAGAAATACCTCAAATTCATTGTCATATATGAAAACAATGAGTAATGAATCTGACAAAAGACCCTCCCTTTTATTACGTGGAGACATAGCAGACACTCCTCGTCCTCTTATGAACTTAATCTTTGTCAAACAAATTTCAGCCTTTCACCAAGAACAATTCGCGTTTTTATCGCTTTTGAAAGAAAGAGAAGGAAACAAATCATCGCGAAAGTAATTGGAAGTTCTTCGATAACATCACTAAACATGACTGCGCCATATGTACAAGTATTATTTACGCTGTTCGTTGTTGTTGTTGTTATTGTCATGGACCATAACGCCACTTTTGAGTACGGGATAGGCTATACATGGCGGGCAGTATTAATGCTGCAGGAAGAACACGGGAAAACCCCGGGAAGAACCACCGACCCACGAGAAGCTATTGGCAAGCTTTCTCGCATACCCACCTTGGCCAAGCGCGAGACTCGAACCCACGCAGACAGAGTTGAGATGGCAGTGATCCGTAACGGTGAGCGCTTTAGACGAAACCACCACCACGCTGTTGGTGAGAACGGCTCGAGATGTTAGGAATATCATAACTGTGGTAAATATGGTCATATTTTTCGCAAATTTGAAACATGTACATACTCGTAATAAATTTATCAAAGTTTTTCCGCTGTCGGAAAGGCCTAGATGTTTGGATCTGCAGCTCTGAGACTTCTGAATGGAGCCATTTGGAATATATTACCACTGAAAGTTAGACTGCAATAACACTGACCAATAACTTCTAAATGTTTTCAAAATGACAATCTGATTGTTCGTAAAGGTAATGCTACATGGAAATTGTTAGGGGAACGAAATCACCTGAGGGGTGCAATTATATCTGCACGAAAGTTATGGTCGGATGATCTGAATAATTATTGGAATTACATGTAATAAGTTTTACAAGATTTCGTCTTTGCTTCCCAGATAGAAATTCCATCTTATTTGGTTCGACTGGGGTCATTGCTGTTCTCATAGTAGTGATCGCCATCGTGTACTGCTGGAAGAGGCGTTCTGATATAAAGTAGGTCTCGTTCTTTTCTCTATCTCTATCTCTCTCTCTCTCTCTCTCTCTCTCTCTCTCTCTCTCAGTGGTAAATGGGTACAATGCGTGACCAGAATGAAATAGGCTTGATTACTACCATCGGATGAATCAATATCAGTGGCTGTGATGCGTCCTTGGACAAGGATGTTAGCTCTACAAGTATGCATACAACCACATAATGAACGATTTCCTCTTAACTATTCGCCATCTTAATTTTACTATTTACACAATCGTTAAAAAACGAAAATAAAGTAAATAAGAAAAAACTACAATTGTTTGTAAGTTGACTAACACCCGACCTAAGTAGTCTTCGTAACATGGGTGGAACAAATCAAATATATATTTGTGATAATAGTTAGACGGAAACTTATAATTTAATGCAGCTAGTGAAGTTAAAGGTAAACTCGTGATGAAGGACATTTCTCTGCAAAATTAAGGAAAGGTACAAAGTTTAGTACGATAATCTTATTAAATAACACTATCTGGTGCTATTGGTTGGAATTTATTTTTTCTGTTGTAAATATTCGAGTGTCATAAGAAACATTATTTTGCCTAAATTTAATTTTCTAATAAAGTTTTTTTGATGACTCTTAATATTTACAACAAACTTGTTGGTTACGTTCTGCAAATATAAGCCTGTTCTTAATTACGAAATGTTTTCCATTTTTTGTGGTAGATTATTATAGTATGATTCGTATATCAACTATTGATTGTAAATCCTCGGTATTTTGGTTCATTTGATATTTGTTTAACTTCGAGTATAGTCCATTTTTATCTATTGTTATGTTCCTTGCAAGCGGAAACTCTTTCTTATTGTTGAAAATATTTTTTTCACATGATGTCTTTACATTTGGCCTCCTACATAGTGTTTCAATCTATTGCCCAAACACAGATATACTTATTAGTTAAGGGAACTTATTTTCAAAATCATTAGATGTTATATTTCCTAAATTTGTACTTATTTTAATTTATGCTATAACCACAATATACGTCGTCTTAAGCTTGAATTATATTTGAAAATATATTTGAAATTACTCTGATAAACATATAGTGTTGATTTTGTTCCTTTTTCTAATAAATGGAGTATGTTTTGGTAACACATCTTCCATTGTTGGCATTATTTTTTTCTTCCGGATCTCATTTGGAATCTTTGAAATAGTAATGTACTTGTGTGTGTGTGTGTGTGTGTGTGTGTGTGTGTGTGTGTGTGTGATTTGGAATTTTAACGTAGCTTCAACAATTTTTCAGTCTTATCGCTACGATGTCTGCAGTGTGGCAGTTTATAGTGATATCTAGCACTGAGGCAGACATGTAGCATGATGTCCCTCCCACCCAGTCACATTATCCTGACACCAGGCCGACCAGTCATAACACTAAAGTCTTAATCCTTGTATCTACACTTACTTCCTGACAAATGTTCTCTACAATGCGTCATAGTAAATATCTACTGGATTTGATTATATTTATGTTTAAATCTTTTGTTCCATAATACGAGTGATAGGAATGCTGCTATTTCTTTAAATATTTAATTAATCGAACTTTTAAGTAATCACAATATTTCTTCCTCCTAAATATTATGTTTTCTTTAATCATGGTTTTACTCCACCAAGTAAGTCAACAACATCTCGATTGTTTTCAACTTAAATCTATACTCATTTCATGTCCTATTAAATTAATCTTGATGTTTTGTTGCAATCATTCTATTAATGTTTCTTTCCTACTTGGATAAGATGCCAATGGTTGAGTTAACGTTCATCTTTCAAATTGTGGTTTATATCAGTTGATGTTATATTATTGTTTATTATGTTATTCGTTATATTATTATTATTATTATTATTATTATTATTATTATTATTATCATTATTATTATTTCCTACTAGCAATTATAATGAGACTCGCTTTTTTAGTTCCCATACAATTAACATTGTCATAGTCTTCGCACATTTCTATTTCATCATATTTACATGAACTGTACAATATTTGGATTTATTAAATTTCATTTTTCCATTTTTTCCCATTCTTTTGTCTCATCTGTTCATTTGTTTATTGGTTTTTGGTTCTCTTGACATATTTTTTTATAGTTTTTTACATATGAATATAACATTCGAATTTCATTGCTAAAAAAGGCATTTACATTTTGTAAGATCTTATTTATTTTTTGTGTTCAAACTCGTTTAAATCAGAAATGTTAGATACTAGATCTATTATATTCAACAATATTTATTACACGTTTCATGTTTGCAAATATATAAGAAAATTGTTACATGTTACCCTTAAGTGAAGATAATTTAACATGTAATGTTCCTTTAGATTGTGTTACAGTACTAACACAGATTTATACACACATTTATAGCTTCGTTTAAAAAAAAGTAATATTTTCATCGTTCAGAATATTGAAATTCTTAACTTTCATGATGACTCTCACCTCTTTGTATACAGATTATTTTATTTTTCAAAATTAGACTAACCAATAGTATGTCCTGCGTTCGACCTTGAAGTGTTTCCATTTATGTTAGCGACCCAAGTTTTCAGTTGGTTCCCAAACCGACAAGGAATCACCATTTCCCTTTCATTTCACCAGTATACAATTTTCAGTGCCCAAATGTTAGTTATTCAGACCTTTCAACCTTGTACAAATCATCTTGCTTAACAACCCGTCCTAGTAATCTATGATAGCAGCAAACCGCCCTTTTAAGTCTTCCAGTGAATGGACATTTGGGTCACCTACTGTTACATGTCCTGCTGTAGAAACCTCTTCTATTTCTGTAAAACCTCTTCTATTTCTGTAGCTACCCATTTCAGAATTCATATTTTTAAGTCCATATAGTCTGCGGCATGATGCCCCAGTGCTAGACATCACTATAAACTGCCACATAGCAGACATCGTTGCGATATGACTGAAAAATTGTTAAAGCTACGTTAAAAATCCAAATCACATCACATCACATCACATTTTCCAACTTTCAAAGCACGGAATTAATCTCGCTATATGACAATTAATGTTTTCACTCTTGCTTAGACGGGTCAATAATAATGTCTAATATAACGAACTTAAAAGCCAACAACAAAAACAAAAAAGTACTTGCGAGTGAAACTGTATTACCCAGACTGACATTGAAAGCATTTCTCCGTAGACAGCCTTCAAAACCTTTTAAAACCATACAATGCTTCCGACAGAAGATTAATTTCTTTTTTTTGTTCGTACAGATCGTTGTCGTACATCAGTTTCAAGGTGTACCACAGCATACAAGGACAAAGTAATCACCCAAGCCACAGAAAGGGTGATTTGGGCTGCCATAGCAACGAACAGAAATCCATAGATGATTACAATTCTTCCAATCTCTGTCATCTCAAAGAAGGTCCGCCATTGGCAAAACAGGCAGTTTTTCGTGGACAAGAAATTGTCAGCGGAAATGACAATGTTTTGTTTCCCCCACCAGAGGGTCATACCACACATGGATACGTACCTATGTCTGGGAAGGAAAGAGAGATTAATATTGTCATGGTCACGGACGAAGCGGACCAATACGATCGACTACTACAAGTTACAAGTTAGATCGGAATATCTGGATGACAACAATAAATTCCCAAACAATAAGCACGCTTAAAAGTTTTAAAAAGTGGCAATGCATTACTAAGGACATGAAGGACAATTTTTAGTCTTTCTCGAGGACAATTATTTGAAATAAATCGGCATTATACACATTATCTCTTTTTAACTCGATAAAATACAAATGTGATAATCATTCAATGTCATCGACTTTAAAATGTAAAAAGGAGCAAAGCGTGAAGTCTGTAAATTACATGCATTTCTCCGGACAAATTGAATAGCATTTTACTCTATAAAGGCATTGATAGCGACACTTCCATTGCCAATATATGTATATGTATCTGTATGCATATTTTCATACAAATAATATTTTAATACAGGTTAGAGAATTTTTAATACGTACTCTACGGAGATTCGAACTCAGGTCCGCGGGTTAACGCCACCCATCGCCTTGCCTGCACTCACGAGCCCACATTCCCTCACGACTAAGCGCAAATCACCAAATAATGATGTTTCTCGGTCTGTGTTATATGCACTCGAATGTAAAAAACACTCTTATGAGGACCTAGTAATTAATTCCCATAAATGTATGTATGTATGTATGTATGTATGTATCCATGCATGCATGTATGCATGTATGTATGTATGTATGTATGTATGTATGTATGTATGTATGTATGTATGTATGTATGTATGCATGTGTGTGTGCTGTGTTTGTGTGTGTGAGTGTGTGTCTGTGTGTGTGTCTGTGTGTAGAGAGAAAGAGAGGGCGAAAGTCAGAAAAAGAGAAACTGATTTTACTTTGGAAGCTATGCAAACGGTTATGGCGCCGAATGAAACACGTTAAAATGATATATTTTTAAAAATCATGTCACCTACCCACTTAATAGCATATCTGTTCTGGATTAGGATGAGTTGGATTCTTAACAGACGTATCATACTATTTTCATCTTCTTATGACATGTATTTGCTAGACAAGCGAGTAAATCTTAGCTGACGCTTCAGATGCCGGGAAATTAAAAATTACCCAATGAAATTTGTATGACTGTGTTTCATATGCTTTCAAATAAAGATGTTTACGCCACAAGGACATAGCTCTCTAATACATATTGTATTAATATGCACTTTTGCTTTCCTGGTTGTCGTTCGTAATCGTTGGCTGGAACGGGAAATGAATCACATGTACCAGGTTTTAGTACTGCTTGTATTACAATCAAGTGTTTCTACCAGCCTATATTTAAAACATATACATGTTGAACCAGGAAACGGGTACTTTCATTGAATCATCCGTGATATGTCTTATTTATTACTTTATAAGTTATGCCCATGTTGTTGCATGTTGCAACTGCAGACCTAGGTCAAAGCTATTCTTTGTATTTCATGATTTTGACAGAACGAAGTTAAAATTAATCTAACAGCACATTACTTCAATGTGTTTGTGGGCTATCGTGCTGTTTGTGTTTCTTCATTTTTATAAAGTATATGTGGGTTTACATCTCTTTCCTCTGAGTCATTTATTTATAACTGAATATTAGTTTGAAACGTTATTGCAGAGAAACAGACAAAAGGCATAAACAATGTGAACTTGGCAGACATTTTAAACTAAATTACGCTGTATATCTTTGGTTACAAATTTAGTAGTTTCGCTTCCATCGTTTCTTCTTTGATGTTTTGTTATTTCGTATTGTTTCTTTTTAAACTACGATGTTGATGGGATTTATTTTGGATTAAACTCTGGCTTACAGTTTGTATGCTCCATAAACATATTTTTAATTGCCTGCTGTTATCCGCGGTGTTTGTGTTTGGTACTGTTTCCATTTTCCATTTTGTTATTATTTCAGTCACATTGAGACCTGCAGTATTGGTTCCCTCTATGTATCAGCCCTCTGTCTTAAACGGCATTTGCATATAAGATCAAAGTGCACATTTACTTGGAAACGCAGATTACCCGCCATAACTGCTAGTTCTGCCAGTTCTGCTAGTGGGTGATTTTCACGTTTCACCGTAAGATTTGTTTTACAGTGGACATAATCGTAAAGTTTAACTGTTTATGTACTTGGTTTAGATTCTGCCAAGCCAAGTACAAACCAACGTTAAACTTTACGAATATATCCACTGTACAACAATTTCTCAAGAAATGCAATTTAAATACTGTCGAAGGTAAAGGGTGGAGGATTGATGCAGTTCTGGTGGTCGAGGAGAGCAGAGGAAAACCCATGACTTTGGAATGACACCCACATACTTTTGGATGTGCCGGTACCCGATATATATCTCCATACCAAAGATGGGTGGGTAGCAACTTCCTTTGCCACTGCGCTATATGTCGAGACAAATCCACGGCAAATAGAGAGTATTTGGATAATAGTACAATGCTATACAAAAAAGTTGTCTTAACTGGCTGAGATGAAAAATAAAGAAATTAACTTAAAAATGCATAGTTCGTATTCGCTCGATATTGCATTCATTCATGCACACACAACCAGAAACAGACACAAACACACACACAGATACACACATACATACACCCCTCATTTTCATATTCTTCGTAGTTTGAGATATGCACATGTTGCTGTTAAATGTTTGCATATGTTACTCCAGGACATTGTTAAACTTTAGTAAAGACTGTGACTATATGGGCATAATTGAACAGTTTCATATCTCCTGGAATCTCTAATCAAATAGATGGTAATCAATTATACTCTCTCTCTCTCTCTTTCTCTCTCTCTCTCTCTCTCTCTCTCTCTCTCTCTCTCTCTCTCTCTCTCTCTCTCTCTCTCTCTCTCCCTCTCTCTCTCTCTCTTGCATGTCTTAAGTCCGAGGCACAAGTTCACAAATTAAAAAACATCGCCCGTAGTCTATATTGGATATACCGGTATATCTGGTTCCGTCTTTGTTACGTGCATATGGCTAAAGGTGTGGACCTAAACAATTTGCAATTTGTGATCCATGGGCAGCATGTCCATATGGGACATCCCTGGGGCATTACTAGAGAGTGTAACCCTAATGCCCAATGCGTATGTTATACCCTTGGCCTTAAAGCCAGTTTTCAGGATACCGCCTATAATACTTTAATAATGATATTATTTTAAACAAACAATACAAAAAAGCTATCCCTTGAATTTTTGTCCCATCCCATGAGTAATGATTAAAGTTTTGAAAGCACTGTGTACATGTAAAGACTATGAAATTATATTTGTGTATAGTCTGAGAAGCTTGAAAGGCGCATTTAAAAACGGCGAATCTCCGACTTACATAGGGTATCCCTTGTCTTAAAACAGAACTTGACTACGTGTAATATGGTCACGTGACATGTCAGATGGTAATCTAAGGCGCCTTATAGAAGGTAATTTTTGAAAAGAAATCTTCATATACAGCAGGATTGGATTTTCTTATTTTGTATGTACTATTATCCCAATAACACTATATAGCCATGTGCTCACAAAACGACGAAAGGTCAACTATAAAGTTTGCTAAGATGGCTCATGCTCAAAGCACCCATATTTAACAGCAGTTTCACATGGGCTGATGTTACAAGCATGTAGAATAATCTTCTCAAAACAGCAATTTTGATCTTGAAGATGGCATAAAACGAATAAGATGGGACGCAACCTCCGTGCTTTAATTTACAAGAATACTACACATCACATCATATGCCTATATCCTTTTCTTTTAAATACCAATCGTCTTGACCTTAAATATAAAGAAGATACAAAGTACATGACAAAATGTGGAACTGGATATACAAAGTGGTTCACAATTGACACCCAGAATACTGAAACAGGCCCGTGACTTCATTTGTCTTGACCTTATGATTGGGGTCAGAGTGCATGGCTATGAATTCATGAGACTCAATCTGGTCCAGATACAGAAGGCTAACGATGTGTGAAAATACCTACATTGGTTCAAAAGTAATACGTGGATATTAACAGAGATCGCTGATTTCTATTTGTCATGACCTCACCCTTTACATTGAGACTGAAGAAAGGGATATTGATATATAATTGTGATGTATAATTTGTTCACGTTTCGTTAAAATGACATCAGTAGGTTAAAAGTTATCCACCTGAAATTACATTTTATGTTGCTAGTTGTGAACTTAACCTAGTGGCAGGGGGACAGTATGTGTCATCTAATATTCCGTCAAGTCATGATATATACAGTGGCAGATTTTTGTGGAATCTCTCCAGCTGTTACAATGTTATGGACTGGACAAGCAAATGTTAGTGGAAGTATGGACGGAAAATGTTCTTCGATAATCTGGTCTTAAATAACTAAGAGAAAAGAGCCCAAACAAAACAATGCTGTAGAATTCAACAAACAATTAATTCATAGAATACAAAGTGCAAATTCAAAAAGCACTTGCAGCTAGTTTGATCACTATACATGCTTTATCGTTAAACATATGCTATAATTATGAAGTTATAAAAGTAGCGGAAATTTATATCATTTTAAGACGAACGTCTAATAATTTCGCGTTGCTTTTGTTTTTATATGCACTGGTATAGTTTCGTAATTGTACACCAGAAAGTCCCAGGCGATATAAAAAGATGCAAAATTGTATTCAAATAAATTGAACAACAAGTAAAAACCATTATATCCAAGAATATGTTTCCGACAATTGATATTTCGTGTTTTTTATTTCGTATTGTATTCATATACTATATGGGGGATATTTTTACACAGGGATCATTTACGTCGTGATTTTAAATTAATAGACAAATACTTGAGAAAAGTAAGCCCGTGTACATAATACTTGCAGCTACATGTTGAATAATCTTATTTTCCGTGTTTTATCGTCTTAATCGAAAATACATCTTTGGCAATTCCTGGCTCATATTTGTATATATTGTCAATACATGTATCTGCTTTGTGAACAGGACAAAAGAGTCTGACCTAGTAGATTTATTGCAGCAGAAATGAACTGACAGCGAATTTTGATTAAACCTGTATGTATGTATGTATGTATGTATGTATGTATGTATGTATGTATGTATGTATGTATGTATGTATTTGAAACCATATATTCTATATCGAACTCTTCTTTATGTGGTGGAACCATTGAAATGCTCCTTTTGGACACCTATGTACCATTTCTGGTAAGGATGACAGTTTTAAGTTTGAAACTAAATATTTACCGATCCATGGTGGTGTATTTCCAATTTGTATTCCCTAAGGTCCTTTCTGATAACCGCGCTTCTTTTATTGTATGCGTTTGCATAGGAACTATGTAAAAAAATTCACTCGTCCGAAATCGAGAATTATTACGTGAATCTCAGAAGTTGGTGTTGAAAAGAAAACTTGCTAAAAGTGGTATTCGGTTTATAAATTTTCTCTTTTTTACTCAGTTAATTCAGAGCAGATTTTATAGTAATCAAGTTAAATAGTTTCATTATTGAAAGAGTAACAAGCACGTCTGCTATTAAATTCCATATTTACTAATACAAGATCAAACCATTCACAATATAAATTGTCTATCACAATGCTATACTGCATGACTAATCCACAGTGAAATATACCGGATATTTATCTCACCTTCAATATATACCGTAACAGAACATGAGGCATTATAGATAAATGTAGAATGAACGCAGGCTAAAAGGCTGTCCTCATTGTTGTTTCTGTTTTAATGATTGTTACTTAAAGCAGAGAATGGAAAGTAGTGAAAGATCTTTTGTCGAATAATATGTTGTTTAGTCCAATGAGAAAGTACTGTACGTTTTGCTATTGCATAGAACAATTCTATCTGGCAGAGATTAATTTTTGTTTTTGTTTTTGACATTACGATGTCAAGATATGCTACGATGTTTCTTGCAGTGTTCAGTTTTCCTTCAGTTTCAACTGATTAGGATGTATTAAAAATCACCAGCTGTCAACGAAGTTATCAGCCTGTCTATCTGTATGTCCGTTATTTTCGTCTGTATCTATGCCTTTCCGTATTTTTGTTTATGAACACGTATGTATGAAAGTATGATTGTATGTATGTATTTCTGTATGCGTATGTGTTTGTTTTCCTGCACTTTGGCATGCAGTCATGCATTCACGAATGTATAGATATATGAATACATATGTAGGCATGTTTAAAATAAGGGTCAAATCGACTTATTCAAGAAATGTCACTCTTAAAAAGACCCCGTGGTACTTATTAAATAGACTCATGATTATGAAATACGAGCGTGATCGGAGGCTAGAAGAGTTGTAGGTGGCGAAGGCTACTTTCAGGGGTGAAAGACTACCAACAAAAATATTTTATTGATTATGCATGGCAACATATGAGAATCAATTACAATTAAATAAGAAGCAAATAAGCATAATCCTTCTTAAATGGATTAAAATGGATTAAAACTACATATTTAATTTTTAATTTTTACATTACAGGCTGGCTCCATTTTATGGTAAAGAAACAACAGACTAGTCTATTGTGTGGGTTTGCGCGTGTGTAAAAGTATTATTTTGACCTCGCGTTCACTTGTAACACTTTGTGCGTCCTATGTAAGTCTTCGTCAGTAGTTACTAATCCTACATAATCTGTTCTACCGTGTGTCAATGAAATGAGCAGTTTGAAGTAGCAGCAGAGGAGGTGAGCAGATCTTTTGCTGGAACGTCCATTTTTTAAAAAATAAGGCTTTCTACGAAAACAAACAAAAATAAGGTCAATAGCGTCAAACCGATGCCTCTACTTTACCAAGAATTTCTCTAATTGGGTTAGGTTTATTTTTTTACTTGATCTTTGTCGTTCGTGTTTTTTCTAAATTTGTATCTGTGTTTTATTTACCCGCCGGACGTATCATTGAAGTCGTATCTCCTCTGCTGCTATAAATGTGTGAGTAATTAAATCATTATTATATCAATCTCTCAACCAAATATTTTATCAAGACCTATAAGATATCGCGATCATGGATCATGTAAATTTATTGTTATAAATCCGTGTGGAGCAGATTGCGCTTTTGAAAATAAGTTTTTGAACTTAATAATATCCATATCCCCACTACACCAAGTCTGGTGAATATTTCGCAGAGTATGTGTATCGACTCTATTAAACACAACTAAAGTATTGCAGTTATCACTGATCACTTTAAGTACTTGTGTATATCGCTGAGTAGCATAAGTCAAGTCTGTGTTTTTGTGTCTGCCTCGAGAAAATATTCTAGCTGGATTTGATTGTTTGTTCAGCATTATATCATCGTATACAACTAAATTATTAATAAATCCATCGAGGTCATCTACAGATGCGGCTTCATCAATATTGGTGATAACATTAATAATATCATTACCATCTTCGTCAAACAATTTTGCGTTTTCAATAAATATTTAAGTACATCGTGGCATCTCTGATCATCAACTGACGGAGCTACTATATACAACATATCCCATTTGAGCCATCTCATAATCAGAATAAGTAATAATTGCGTTTTACTCTATCCAGATGGACCTATTATTATCATTCTGATGGAATTCGGTAATACTGAAATATGTTTGACTGGCTCTTGTTTTCGTGTCGCTGAGAACTCAATGACATTCATGTTATACAAATATAATAAATAATATGGATTTATACTGTGGATTAAGAACAACAGTAAAAAAACTAAAAAAGCATGCACCAACAAGGAATTGTGTAAAATGTGGAACCAAAAAATAAACATTTATTTCTAATAATAAAATCAGTGGTGATATCGCTGCTTCATTATGAGGATTGCCAGATACTCCATGGGCTAAATATCAAGGAGAAAAACTACTTCTTAGATTTAATTATTGTGGAACTGGATCTCGACTTGATATTCGACTTGACGAGCGAGATCAACCAAGACCTGGAGACTATCCAATAAAAGCTATTGATCAAGCATGTCATGTTCATGATGTAGCTTACAAAAATCAAGATCTGCAACTACGACATATTACAGATGTGAAATTGAATCATTTGTTAAATTCCATACAAAATAAATATTTTAGAGAATCATTAGCTAATTGGTTGATAAGATCTTCGATGAAACGTAAACTAGTGCTGGGGCTGGTAATTAATAATCCGATTATTAAAATCGATTTATTATATCCCAAGAAGATATTGGATGGGTACAGCAGCGATTAGTAATATAAAAATATAAACAAAAGACAACTTTTCAGCATTTTTGAAGGGAGATAACTCTATCAGGTATATCTAGTAATCAAGCAGCTATCTCGTTTGTTACTGCACGACTAACTTAGCGCGATTATTTATTATCATTTTTTTTAAAATCAAACAATATATAATAATTTAACCATCTGTATGATAATTAGCATCAGAAAAGTAATATCAGTTTGTAATAGTTCAAATTAGTGAAAGGATATCTACATCTACATCTTAGTTTCATCTGTCTTGACAAATACAAGGTAGAAAATCAATAAGTAACGCGTGCTTGTGTACTACAGAGATCTCTAGGCAAGCAGTATACATACCAAAATGTATCTTAATTTTGACAGAGTCAAAGGCAGAAATATTCGTGTCGATTTGTTTAATACAGTGTGCCCTGAAAAATGAAAATAAATTGACGCCTTGGTTCATTTGTAGAAATTCCAGGATAGGTAACTTTATAATAATTTTTGAAGCATATATCAGCAAGTTGTGTACATTGGTACAATGCTAGAATGTTGGATTCTCATACTCGAGGCCCAACGTTCGAAACTCGTGACTGACAAATTTTGACGTAGCGATATTTCGTGATTTTTCATTAAGAAAAGTGGAGGGCCACCCCAAAGCTCGAACGCCAACACACAAAGTACACCCTCGCTCCAAGTCAGCACGTGTTAGGTGACTTTTTGCACTCTCCCTGAGGTTATTATTGGGTGTGTGTGAGCAAACATTTGTTACACGCAGAGAAGGCTCCCGTATATGTATTGTGCCGTCCTTACAATTAAGTTAATTTGTACCGTCCTTAGAATAAAGATCAATCTAGCAACATAGGGCTCACCTCAGGATTGTGCCGTCCTTAGAATTTTTTATTTTAAATATATATTTATTATATAATGGATTTTGAACATATCAGTGCTATTATTTCTGCAAGTAAAAAATTAAAACAGAAAGGTATAAAAATATATGATGAACTTACTCCTGAACAATATATTTATGATTTTAAATCATTACAAGAACGTAAATTCGAAAATAGATATACACTACCAGCACAATATAAATTCATCAAGCTCATTCAACAAGCACTGGCTGCGGTTAAGGATACAGAAGTTGATAAATTCATATAGCTTTCACGAGCGATTGAAAAAGTTATATCAGAATTGTCTCACGAATGAGAAAAAAACAAATATGAACGCACGTGTGAGAAAATTAAGAAAGATTATGTCAGATCGTGAAAACGAAAGCGCTGTCATTAGTAATTGTGAAAGTGACAACGTTTCTAATGAGGATTAAGAAAGTGAAAATATTGATGACGTAACTGATGAAAATGAAATTTATGGCAACTGGGGTCACTGTCGCTAGTTATTGTGAAGGTGAAAGTTAATATTTATTCTGCAATATTTATTCAGATTATAATATTTATCAGTGACTTTGTCAAGCGATTCAGATTGATTTTTTATTCTACCTGAATATTATAAGTATATAATTTTCTTTTCTTTCTGTTTTTGACGAGATTTTCATTATTTTAGTACTATATACCTGAACAAAATTATAAAATCCAACTGATTTTTATTATTTCTGTACTATTTACCCCATCACATTAACATTCAGTAATAAAAATAAAATCTGTTAACAATTATTTTTGTTTATGAAATTATTATTAAAGTTTGTTTGGACGAAATTATTTTTAGTTATTCCATCTTACTGAAATTTTTCAATAATTTGAAATATAGCCATGAAATCGTTAAGATTTTACGTAGAAATTTATATTCAAAATTACATTTCGTAAATCAAGTAACTCTCCAGATTGGTCAGTAAGTTTGAAGTGTATCCTTGATATTAGCGGATTATGACAATGTAGATAAACAGGATTAATAGGCTCTTGTACAATCCAATATCCAGGACGAACTTGAGATGTAAATGTATACAGAATATATCCTTGCTGGGCCTGACTAGATTTTTCAAGATCTATTTGAAAGCTGCCATCAATTGCATCACATAAAAGATTGACTGCGATTGTTGATGTGATATTTACTATTCCCGGTGAAATATGTCTGCCGCCACCGTATGGATCATTATTATGTTTGAGAATATTTGATGATGGGGTTATTTTTCTCCATTCATCAACGATTTGTGGAAAATGTACATTGATGATGTCATTCACACGTAATTTTATTTCGTACGCATCAAATCCTGTTATACTGTTGTTAGATCTGCTTCAGTTATTTTATAATGATTGAGAAATATTAAACAAAACTTTCTGGTGATGTAATTCTTGGATTACTTTTTATAATATCATCAGTTGTTTGATCAATATACTCATGGTCTGATGTAATTTGATTTAAATGTTGTATTTTTTAAACGATCTCCATTTTTAGATTGTCATTAGGATACTCCGAAATATAACTTTTAAATAACCGTTCTAGTGCTGCTGACATAATTGCAAGTTCATCTTTGATTTTGCTAGATAATGATTTGAACATTCTTTCATTAACAAAATGCAGATCGCTTTTACCACGTATGACTAAAAAGAACTAGGTTGGAGATATTATAGTTTAGGGTGTAATGGAGATTCTTCTATTCGATATTGTGGTTCATTTACAAAAAATTTTTTCGTTAATAAAGAAATCATCTCGTTGAGGTCCTAACGGTTTTTTATATACGGGTGCTTTTTCAGTCTACCCTAATGCATTTCTGATTGATGATTGGTAAATATCTACAACGTGATCTGGTGAATTTATTTCTATCGCAGCTGGTAAAGTCTGTTCGTGAACGGTGATAGCTATTTTTTTAAATATTCTTTTCCTGTTCTAGATTTGGTTCTGCGTTGGAATTCATCATTGATTTGTTCGATTTGATAATTACCTGTGGTAATTCCGACAACTCGCCAATCGGGAGTTCTATCATTTTTATTTTATATGCAAACACAAGCGAATTTTTTGCTAGTAATCGATCAAATGATTTTGATCTGATATTTGGACAGCTGTAATATACTCAGCTGAAACACAAGTTATTACGACTGCTGGCGATGTCATTGCTATTGTTGATAATAATACGCCGGTTCAAGCAATAACAGCAGACGTCGAATATACAATTATGTCACCAGCAACTACACGTCTGCGATAATTGTTTTTACTTTTACTGTATATTCGCGAACGATATCCTTTAATTTTGTTTGCCATTCACGTGCTCTATTGTATCTAACACGTTGAACGATGATTGGCGAGCTCATTATATTTTAAGTAGGTGGTAGTTTAGCAAGTAATTCAAGACACCAATAATACAACACGGATGGCCCTTTTCTTCAGGTTCTACCAGGAATATTCCCTCGTCGTTTTGATCTAACATAACTAACATACATCCAGAGGATCCAGTTAGTGGAAAACTCCGTGAAATTGTTGTAGATATTGTATATGTTGTAGTGCCGAGTATTGAAAATCTATATATACCGATAACCTAAGCGCGATGTTGACTGGATTTATTAAGTGGTGACCATAATGCTGATCCAGATGTTACCGTATATACTACACGATCGGTAATTGATTTATTGTCAGAGAGTTTAATGTCGATGTCTGGTGGATTTAAAAAAATTCGTTTGTACGAACATTAAAAAACGTTTGTACATGATTAGAGCATTCAGATCTAAATTTGGTCATTCCATCGGTGATTGTCATCAACGACTTCATCATTGGAATGTTGCTGTCATCAACATATTTCTTCCTTGCAGCATCATCGCTTCATTCTGGTTCTCCAAGACCAGTAATTTTATTATTATTATTATTATGAGTCATATTGAGAGAACCATTTTGTCGGCACCATTATATCCATACCAATTTGTCTAATACCATTATGTCCACTTAACATTTTGTCCATACCATTTTGTTCGTACCATTTTGTCCGCTACCATTTTGTCCTAGTACCCATCATAAATGTCGTGAGCAATTTAATTACATGTTTTCTACGGGAGCATCAATAATTCTCAATCGTCCACCAACACCTTCAAGTATCATTGCTTTATCACTGAGTATAACTGCAATAGCGCTGTTATTAACACCACCAGGGTTTACACGAGCTTTAAAATGAATATCAACGACAAATTGTTTAAATTATTCTACATGCTCCAGAGAAAAGTAATAGATCAGATACACTGTTGTACAATCTAACTGTGATATTTGCAAACCAGTTTATATATTTCGATCACGTCCCATAAACGTCATTAAACGATGATATGCATGCGCTACATGAGCGAGATAAAAATTTAAAATATATCTTCAGATGGTTCTTGATGTCCGTTTATCCTTAAAGAAATTTCACTGACATTAAATTTATCAAATATCATATGGCTATGTTTTTGTGAGTTCACTCGTGCGGCATCTTGTAAAGCAATAAATATATGTCGTGTTGCATGAACTCCTTGCTGTGATGATATATGCCGTGTAAACAAACCATTACCATTACATTCAACGCTATCTGTTGTGATTGTCAACCATAATAACAATGATTTTCCACATGAATTCATAAAAATAATTATTTTTTCTTCTTCAGTAAGCGATGGGGTCATTACTAGCATCTACAACGAAAGTTTGGTTATTAGTACTTTACCAGGATCACCGATAGGACGCCAGAGTGCTTCATCATCAGTAGCTTTTCTCACAAGTACAATTGTATGTTTCGCCCCAAAAATAACTTTTCTGACATTTCTACAGAATCCAAAAATATGTGATAGTGGAATTGCGCATGAAAATCTTCTACGATCATCTTTTATCATTGATTTACGTGTATTAAATCCTAAGTTGAATTCTGTATTAGCACCAAGAACCACCGGCCACACACAAGCATCAGCAGTGTCGTCATTGTTTCTTGGTCGTCTTAAATTATACTGTCTGTTATCAGGGTAGCAGAAGTGTATTTGGCAAACATCACTGACGGACCAGCTGATCTTGAATAATCATCTGAATATCCTGCTAGAGCCAATATCGTTGTAGCAACATCGTCTTTTTGAATTGTTTCAATATTCTTCCGTCGATAATATACGTAGCGCTGTCAAACAACGCCATAATACCATTATTAACAAAACAAACTCTAACATCAGCTGCATATTCAGTATCATCTGTTTTTATAATTTCTCCTTCTACTTAAATAAACGCTTCAGCTGGTAAGAAATGTCTGCTTTTATCTTGAACTTCAAGCTCAATTCTTCGGCAAATGCTGATTTGGTAGTCGTGCGTCGTAAGATTGCTATTGATAATAGCGTATATATTCATCTTTAAGAATTGGTTAGTCTATATCATACGCTGGATCTGATACACATTTGAACATTGTTGTTATAATTATTATCGTTTAACACGAAGAACACTTCCTGCTATTAAACTTGCCGTAATATTTTTTTCTTTTTCTGACTGGGGTATATTAACCAACTCTGCTAGTGTTTTTTATTTGCAGCTTGATTTATCATTTTACTGATATTTGCAGGCATAACTTCACTGCTGGGTAATCTTATTGCCTGAGGTTTTCTTCGAACTAATCGGGCTAATCTTTCTTTGATTGCTGAAAATGCTTTACCGGCAATATTACCAACAGCACTCATACCTTTATCGCGAATAGCTTCAATTGCTTTCATTCCTAATTGTTTTGCAATCGGTATTGATTTTGGAGATATTCTATTAACAAAACATTGAACAACATCACCAAGTCCATTTCCGTAAGTCGCTTTGTACGTTGGCAATCGTGAGTTTACTAACCTAACTATTAGAAGCCCACCTTGAGCATTGTGTATAATCATTTGCTAAATTACATGTTGATTACTTAATTGTAATAATCATCGAAAATTTGATTAATGGATTAATGAGAGAATGATAAATATAACGATCCATAACACCTTCTGTAAATAATCTTCAACAAGTAATCTTCAACAAGTATCAGATATTTCATTAATTGTTTCTGGAGACTTATTTCCTGCACGTTGTCCGTCGATCAGAATTTCTAATCGTTCAACATCGGCAAAAACACTGTCAAGACAAGTAATAAAGCCACTTCCTTGAGTATCAAAACCACTTCCAGTTGTTTCTTCTTCATCTTTCTTACCTGGCGAAGAACATAATTCCCACACTTGTCTAATTCTCGTAACTCTAGGTCTTTTTCATTTTCTCTCTCTCTCTCTCTCTCTCTCTCTCTCTCTCTCTCTCTCTCTCGTTTAGCTTCTTTGTTCTGTTCCCGCTTTTGTTCAGCTTCTTCATCACTCATTGTTTGAGATAGTTGCTCTTGTAATGCTAATAGTTGTTGTGATTCTAGTCGTTGTAATTTTCTAATATAGTTATTTACTCCATCAATAAAATTATCATATTTTGTATCTTTTTTCTATCGATCCTATCAATTTTATGCTGTACTTTATAAATCAATCGTACCATCTTTCACTTTTTACATATTTATTAGAGTACTCATGTTTGAAAAATGCATTTCTATCATTATAAATTATCACGACAAATTTAGGTAAATCTACCTCTTTAATAGGGGCCCCGAGTGGCTGAGTGGTCTAAAGCGCTCACCGTTACGGATCACTGCCATCTCACCTCTGTCTGCATGGTTTCGAGTCTCAAGTTCGGCTAATGTGGGTATGTGAGAAACCTTGCCAGTAGCTTCTCGTGGGTCGTTGGTTCTTTCCGGGGTTTTCCCGGATTCTTCCTCCACCATTAATACTAGCGGCCATGTATAGCCTATCTTGTGCTGAAAAATGACGTTAAACCCTACAACAACAACAACCTCTTTAATATTCCTTATGTAAAGAATACTATCATCGCTAAATTTACCAATTGCATAAACTCTTTCTTGTTCTAATATATTACCCTCCATTTCATCCATTTTAGTACGAGCTCGTTCAATATCATCAAGTACTTCTTTATCTATGTCAATAAGGTGAGCAGCAACTAGGTTAATTGGCTGAGCAGCATCTACTACACCTGAAATATCTTTCAAAATAATGTTTGTCTGTTTGTTTTTTCTCGCTATCTTTTCAGTTTGCTCAGCAGTTTGTTTTAACGTTGGAAGAAGACCTTCAGTAGCTTCTGCTACTCTTTCAGTAACTTTTGCAACAGGTTTAAATGCTTTTTCTGTACCTTCTGCGCATTCAAACGTTTTGTTTGAGAGTGTTATGAACAGGCAGATACCTTCTAATTGTTTGTAATCTTTCTCGAGCTAATCTACTAGTATAAGATTGCATTATTGACACAATAATGATTTAATTACTCACACATTTATAGCAGCAGAGTAGGACTCACGGTACTAATTCCACTCCAATGGTAAACATATGGAAACACTATCATATTCAAAATTCAATAACTTAAAATTTATGGGTGCTGATAATGACACCTATAATTTTTCGTGCACATCTAACCTTGGTGCAAGCTTATGTGTGGAGAACACCATATGACCCGCGACAATTTGTTTACATACATGTGCATGAAACACGTGTTATTGATTCTGCACCAAATGAATCAGGTGCTACTTTCAGTATTGAGTACTCCTGAGTCAAGCCTGTAAAAATGCTAAAGTTGCATCAGTAGAAATTTGTCAATATTTTTTTTACATTACATATAGGATAAGCTCTCAAAAGATATTTTTCCTAAAATTTTAATTTTCATTATTAACCAATTATGGACCACCAAACCTGTAAATCATTTCTTCACCCATTTCTAGACTGGTTCACAGTTCTTCCGTATAATTAGTACAGTGTGTCCAGTAGGTGCGACCTCAATGAAACGTCCGGAGGGTAAACAAAACACACATACAAAATTAGAAAAAAACACGAAGGACAAAGATTTAGTAACAAAAATATAATAATAATAACCCAATTAGAGAAACACTCGGTAAGTTAGATTCATCGGTTTAACATTATTGACCTTTCATTTTTTTTATTTTTCGAAGGAAGACTTATTATTTCAGAAAAGACGTTCCAGCAAAACGTCTGTTCACCTCCTCTGCTGCTGAAGTGAATTTCGGTTTCTGGAGTTAGCTTGGGTTTGTTTAGCGTACAGTTGAAATTTGGGACTGAAATTTGTTTCGGTATTTAGATCTGACAGGATTCCGTTTCTGGAGGAAAAGATGGAAACTTTGGGTCTGCACATTGTTTCGGATCCATCCATCTATCTATATGTTATTCTCTGTATATATATATATATATATATATATATATATATATATATATATATATATATATATATATATATATATATATATATATATATATATATATATATATATATATATATATATATATATATATATATATATATATATAATTCTTATTATTGTACCAGGTTTCCGAAAATATGTGTTCTTACTGCCGCCACAACGTTTAAACTTTGTTAGAAATAGGCAACATAATAATATAATATTTTAAATTGTATTTAATGAAGCAGATCCGCCACATTGACTACATGTAATGCGCTAGAATTTCTTCTTATATGATGTGCCTTATCATATATTTTAAACTGTTTAATACATTTATGGCATAGATATCAGACCTAAATTTTGATTGGTAAAATTGTCATTTTTAACGTTTGTGCTTTGTGATACATTTTATGTATAATTCTTGGATGAAATTTATCTGTATTTTATCTCTATGTGCAATAAGGATATAGACAATTTGTCATTCATTTTAATACAAAACAGACGCCAAAGAGTCAGACGAAAAATGTACATATGTCATGGTGAGGAGAGAGGATCCTAGGGAAACTATTACATCCATTTGTTAAAAGGTAAGAATAATGAAGCATCTTTGCTTTCTTTTATGGATTGCAACGTAATAAATAATAATCATAAGTAAAGGAAGGTATGATATATCTCATTATTATTTGAATCTGGTAGAACGTTTCCATCATATAAGTCTACAAAGTATGCCTTAATATTCTGCATTACAAAATGACCCAGTCATATTTCATCAGAAGAACGTTTCATCATGGTTAGTTTTATATTTAATAATTGTTCGTTGACATGAAGAGAAAACCAAAACGTTAAATTGTCTAGATTTTTTTAAACATTAGTATCCCTGTAACGGTATGCAACAATATAATTGCCAGTTCAAACAAAACGATATGACTTAAATTAGCCATAAAATATTGTTGGACAAGGTATACAAATTTCCTTTATACGTATCACTCGATCGGGGGCTTTATATAATACAAATGGCAGCTCCTCTTTGGTGTAGGTGGGATGAAACGGTTTATTAGATCTAATCCTTAGTCCCGTGCAAGAACTCTTAAACCTAGGAAGTTACGTTTTATTTGAAAATTAGATCCTGTTATATTAACATGTCTTGCGAAAAGTAGCGTAGTTTAAAACAAATGATTGTATATAATGTCAGAGTAACATGAGGTAATACAGGAAATGCCGATTGAATCACATAGTCGAATAAACGAAAAGAAGCTTCTGGCTATTTAATACTCGGAATGCTGTGAATGATAACGTTATGGAATGCAAACTGTTTTGATCGTCGGAAATGTATCGAACTTTAGTTAATTTCATAGAGACCAACGCTTCGAGACGATTGAAGAAAAACTGTCGTACACTGATGCAAACCAAACATGTCTGAAATCCAATGCGTCCCTACAGTTGGTAGAAGCCGTTGTCTTACCAATTGCTCTTCCATATATATGTATGTATGTACGTATGTATGTATGTATGTATGTATGTATGTATGTATGTATGTATGTAGTATGTATGTATGCATGTATGTATGTTTGTGTGTGCATGTATGTATGTGCGTGCGTGCGTGTGTGTTTGTGTGTGTAAATCGATTGATAACTTTATAGTCAGTGTTCCCAAAATAGCTTGATTCATATGTTATAGTAAATGTCCACGATATAGCGTGCCCAGTGTCCAGAAAAACAGTGATTCAAACAACTCGTGTCAGCGTCCTTTGAACAATGTATATAAGATGAAATATTTTTATTGGAAGTATTTGTAAATTAATGTCCTAGATCTAAGTTCAGGATACCAAGTATTTTATTTAATTTTATATATACATTTTAAACTCAAGAATTTATATTAGAAATTATCGTGAATGCCACCATACCGATAAATTTGCAGGAATAATAAAATAGCAATAACATTTCACTGCCGCATGGGATATTAATTATTTTAGCACTTAAAACGTACGGTCAAGTCTTTAATGAAAATCTTTTTTTCTCCAATCTTTTTCAGGTCCTGGTCTAAAGGTGACACAGATATGCGTCGGTATAGTGATGCTAGACCGTGACAATTTTGAGTTGGTGACAACATCCTCTGATTTTTTTGTCACCACAGTCTGTGATGAGAATCATACCGTTCACTGTGCTGTGAGTAAGGTTGCCTTTTAATTAAGGTTGAATGACTTCATTATATCATTCAATCCATGCACAAGGGATTATAATATAGCAAGAAGTAGTGTCATACTTCGTCTATATAACAGTCACAAGTTTCTTAAAGAAGCAAGGATACATGTATCCCTATCTTATTTTGAAATTAAAAATAAGTAAAACTAAGCATGCTCATGAGGATGTTATAGCATTGCCCTCAAACGTGAATTGCTACCTTATGTCTTATGTTATAGCATTGCCCTCAAACGTGAATTGCTACCTTATGTCTTATGTTATAGCATTGCCCCCAAACGTGAATTGCTACCTTATGTCTTATGTTATAGCATTGCCCCCAAACGTGAATTGCTACCTTATGTCTTATGTTATAGCATTGCCCTCAAACGTGAATTGCTACCTTATGTCTTCAACTACGTATGTAGCAAATTTGTATACGTTAAGAAATGATAATACTCAAAGTACTTTTCGTGTGTAATTTGATTTATATTCATGAACTACCTGTCTTCATGTGAACAAATGACAAACTTTATCAAACAAAGGTATGCAGGCAACATAATCTAATAACGTAGATTGAATTTGTTGAATATTTCCATCAGAGACTGGATGATTGTCATGAGCCTTTAAACAAAAGATAAACACTCACAACACACACACACACAACTTTGATCCTCTGAAAACAATCAATTGGGTCTTACTTAAATTTTAGTGCACACACACATAAGTACCCAGTAATATCAGTTTGATTCTTACAGGAAAAGTGATAACAACACATTAACTTTACAAACTAGAGCTTATATTTTCGATTTTTCCAGCTGTCATTCGTACCGCATTAACATTAACAACCAGAGATGAAATGATGTCGACGCATGGCGATTTGAAGGCTAGAATAACTTCTGATCAGCAGCAACCTCGTGGTAAGAACGGTGACACTTCAGTGGGTAGTTACGTGGTCCGATTGCATCAATTCTAATGACTTGGTTCATCTGGAATTTATTTGGTTCTGCTAAGGAAAAAATAAACAATTACAGTTCCTTTGAGCTCATTTACATTCGTCGCTCATTTTCATAGGAATCTAACTCTTTTATCACCATATTGCAGCTTCTTAAATCACACTACTTAAACATGACTGCATCATATTTACATATGACATACTCGTCATATTGGTGTCGAGAAATGCACGAGATTGTACGAATATTATTACATGAGTAAATGGTGGATTTTCTCTAAACGGACAAGTTTTGATAATACTAATCATTCGTATTACTTTAAAGGAAGGGTTTCCATTGGCGAAAAGGCTTTAGTTGTTAGCAGCCTTGAGAAGAAGTAAATATGGATGCTTCCTGATTAACAACACCTAAATCTGTCTGAAATAGACAATTTGATTGCTCCTAGAATGTGTGGTTCATGGAAATGGACTAGGTTGTTGGAACATAAGCTTCTGATTAAAGCCTATCACATGTGACCTAAAGGTAAGTTCTGTGAGATCAAGATTTTCATTAGAATTAAATGTAGCAAATGTTTAAAATATTCAGTAGTTGCATTTTCAGATTCTCCCTCTCTCTCTCTCTCTCTCTCTCTCTCTCTCTCTCTCTCTGAAGAACCTCGAAGGTTCAGGAGTTTAGGCATCACATTTACGATTTGAAGGGTACCGGTTTGAGTATCACCATCGGATCATACGAAATCAGTTACTGTATGTTTGGACAGTTATTTGGACAATAATATTTACTCTTGAGTCCACGGTACAATTTAACCTTCAAAGTGCCATGGTACGGTAAAATAGAAACCGAGACCATACCAGCAACCTTTTCTGCTCATGCTTTCGTTATCTAATTGATGTCGTCATCGGCAATAACGGTACGGATTAATAAGTAAATATACGCATAAATGCTAGTAATAGGTAGGATTGTTTTTTCACAGCTGCAAGTTAAAGAAAATTATGTTAACAACATAGCAAATCTATTATGATTTTAAGCTTCGAAGCAAAGTAATTTATGCTGACTTTTGAGGTTTTAAAGCATAAATTGAGTTATATATTATTAAGCCAGTATAAAATAAAAGTACAAAATTAATATTTTTCTTTGGCTGCCGCCATAATAAGTTTGCAATCTAAACTAATCGGTTAAAATGACGAATACATAGTTGATAAGAAATAGATTTAAGTTTTACACACATAACGAACATACGACCTATTTAGGCTTCTAGACTCTATTAAGATATTTGCAGAAAAACAATTAAAATGTAAAGCATTCTGATTTAAATGATGTTTAAGCATTTGTTGCAATTGATAGCAGACTTCTTGTCTAAATAATTAACCAGACGTGTGCCTTATTCTTCTTCAGTAACACAGTTCAGCAACAGTTATCCAAGACGTTCCACAAATATTTAAAGAAATAAAAATGTATTACAGTCACAAATATTGTTTAACATGCAAATGATTAGACCTGTATTTAGAAGATCAGTTGAAAATTAATGATTATGTAAACATATCACACTGTGGAGCGAGACTGGGACAGAATATACGTAAATGATCAGTTTGGTGGCACCAGCTCGCAGGGGAAAATCTTAATGGCATTTGAAAGATCAAAGTATAAGAAAGATTGTGAAATCTGTTTATAAATGTCATGTATACGGCTAAATACAAAATTATTTTCTGCATGTGTAAATTTATTCCATTGTTACAGTAAACAAGCATGTAATTCGAATAATAATAAAGTATATTTAAAACAATTAACGTAACTTGTAATAGCTTTCCTCTTCATAATTGGAAATACATGAATGGAATAAATCAAATAGCAATTCATAATACTTATTATCGTGAGAAACTGACATAAGATGAAATATATGAAGAAACAAAGTATGTAAATTCGTAATTGAAGTCTTTTTATATGGCAATCTTAAGGAAACTTGCACATTTCAGAAAGATAATATTGTGAGTCAGCATTCACTTAAAGAACCTTCTTATATTTGTAAGATCACAACGTCTATAACGCTTTCTGTTCTGGTTGTTAAACATTTATCAGAGACGTTATTCGAATAATTATGTTTAGGCGAGGAATGTTATGACTCGGGTTATAACATCACGATGCAATCTCAGCAAAGTATTTCAAATTTGGAGGTTAGACTAGACTATGATGTTGGTGGAGATGATACTCACCTTGTGACATGGTTACAAAGAGGAGTATTATAGTCGGATACAAATATAACATTTACAAATCAACTAATAGTTTCAAGCTAGGCTTGAATGCGGCTATAATCGAAGCATCTGATAACCAACTTATATAATGTCGAAAAAAGACTGACGATAAACAAAGGAACACGTGGGCAAAGCCTTGGAAACAACAACAACATTATAATTATATTTCCACATCGTCCAAAAGACAAAGATCATCAAACAAATAAAACTATAATTGGTATTGGTAATAATTTCAAGAGGAACCGACTTAATTTACATTTACGAATATGTTATAAATTCCTAACTCTTCATGTTGCCGTGTCTACATTTACATCTAATATAAAAGCAACATTTCAGCTGAAGATACAGGTAAAATGGCATGACCAGCCAAATCAATATGTCCAGTTATGAACTAATTAATCTATCCAGATAGTAACAAATCAACATATCCAGTTATAAACTAATTAATCTATCCAGATATTAACAAATCAACCTGTCCAGTTGTTTTAAAAAAACAATCATCTTATACTGGCACTTATATTAGGTTGATCTACATCTTGTTTGACTAATTCAAAACAAAAGTAGGAATAGTTAAGACATTTATAATATGTGAATACATTCTTCACTTCAAGCTAATGGAGCCGGGGCAGAGGCACGTAGAGCAAATGTAGGAACACGTGTCAGTGGGACAGGGGAGAGTAGGAAAAACTACATTATACGAAATTTTTCATGACAGAGCATAACTGTGATAATCGCTAGATTTTTCTTTTTCTTACCTCATAGGAACTCTTATTTAACCGTTGAATTTATTTTTGTTTATATAGATTGCAACTAGATATGTTACCTGTTCACATATTTGATGTCTTTAGCTTTGAAAACTTTACAAAAGTTGTTGAAATTTATTTTATGGTTGCAGATTACGACATCTGATATCTGATATGCTCCTAACCTTGTCTCGATTACACGGCTTTTTATACTTTCGAATGTCTAATTTTATATGTTTGTTAACGAATTTACGTAACCTCTTACTTCCCCTTCTTCTGTAATAGTTCAATAATCTTAGCTCTGCGACTGGAATATTTCACCTTGACTTCTTTCGCTGCAATCATCAACTAAGGTCTTTGCTTTTCTTATTTGCTACTCGCATGATTGATTTGTATTAATGTTTTGCATCTGTGTTTCCTCAGAAACAGCTTTACAGGTTGTAAAGGATGCTATAAATATCTGCCTAAATTAGTATGATCTCGATTTATCCATTTATTTCTTTACCTTTTGTCATTTAAATGTATCCATTTATTTCCTTTTTTCCATAATAATAGTTGAATTGAGCCATTTTAAATATTTTATTTGGAATTCGTCGCTACAAATGAGTATTTGTCTTATCCTTTTTCTCGGAAATATGTTTTTCTCTAAATATTTAAATGCGCCATAATTAACTGATAATGTGTCTCATTTATGGTAAATCGTGTGCATGAAAATGTTTTCATTATCCGCCACTGTTGTAGATACATGAATTTGTTGAAGAATTAAAACTCTTTCATCAGAGAATGTATTATCCCTAATATAATCCTCAATTATTGAATCATCAGTTTTCTGTTCAATTATTTAATCAATAGTTTTATTAACAGCTTTAACTTCATCAGGACTTTTCAAAACGTATGACCAAAATCTTTTCTACAGCCTCTTTTCAAAACATTTGATTAAAATCTTCTCTCAACGGTATGTCTTTTACATAATTAACTGTGAGAAAAGCAATTAGGTAATGAATTATATTTTATTGAAGAGAACGATTACAATAGCATCATTCCTTCATACAGTTGAAGGATATAAACTATTTTTGAAAGTATCTTAATGGTCAAAAGAAAATAGGTGGTAAATCTTTACCAGAAAGTAGATGGAAACAACGGAAAAAAACAAATCAGGAGGTCATATTAACTCTTTCCAATGCAATATCAACTAATACCACTTATCCGATGTCGTTAGTCTGGCAAATATGAACTTCAAGGAGTAAATTGCTAACAGCTAACAGCTAATGATTTAGATAAATTTAAGGCAGTTATAAATAATATTAGATGACCGTAAACGCTACTGGTCGCTTTATTGTATTATTCCAGAGTGTAAAAAAGCAATGGCGATATTAGGATGACTTTTAAGGTATTAAAAGTGTACATAGTCGTGAAAGAAAACAAACATGCTACGACCATCGCTGTAATAAGCAAATGAACTATCAAATGCCCCATATATAGAGATGATTAGCTTATATGCAAACAATTTCCTTATATTATCAAATTCTTGTGAAGTCTGAAAACCTACTCCTGCGATCTGGTCCAATAAATGCAGGTCTGTGCAGAAATCGAATCGTAATGGGTAAATTCGCACATTTATATAAACACATGATATATGGAAACTAACACATTGAAGCGTTCCTCTGTAGTTACAACTCGAGATCTTTTGAAATCAATCAATCTTTTTCAATAGCAGATTATCTTCATTTTTTTCTTCCATTGCACAGGCGGAGACAAGATGAAAAAACATTTCTACGAGATGTATTTATGATGTAAGCAAGTCTTAAGCTGTTTCTAAAAGTGATCAATTTCATTTAGCCACTAAGGGATTCGGGACTACGTGCAAGAAGTACTTACGCTCAAACCCAAGTGACGTAAATGGTGATAAGGGTTACTCGTTTCATATTTTCGAGAGTCATGACTCCTACAAACACCAGTCCGTGTGTGGGGAGGAGAAAGGGAGAAAAACTAACATGTGCCCGGACGACGAGAGTAAATATTATGAGCTACAGTAAGGTCGAAGTGCCATTGGAATATGAGGATGAAGAAAATAGATTCCGATATAATACCGCTTGTTTAAAAATCCAAAGAAAAATGCATGCCTTATTAAGGCCATAAACATATTTTTACCAGAGCTTTCCCATGAGCATATTCATTCTTGCGTTTTAGAAAACGTATGTCAGCGCGTATTGACGATAGAATTTACTTAGTGCAAATTACATTCAAGATATATAATAGAATGGCTTTATCAGATCATCACAACATGGTAAAGGGCTGTAGTGTGTGCAATTATTTATTTAGTATTATGTATCCGCCAGCTAGCTTAGTGGCAATGAGATACCTAAAATAAATACACTTTTCTAAATGCGTGCCACTAATGCAATTATTGCATTTGAGAGAGAAATGGATTCGTAAATACAGTATCGATTATGATTCCATCAAGATCTTCAAACCGTATTATCTTATCATGCAAGTTTATTTCCGGACATATATCTAAACTGTAACCGCATATCAAAGTTACCAGTTAAATTACTGAGAAATTATAAGTAGACCCAATTACATAATGTAATATATATATATATATATATATATATATATATATATATATATATATATATATATATATATATATATATATATATATATATATATATATATATATATATATATATATATATCGTGTTAATCTACAACAGTGATTCTCAATCTGTGTGCTGCGGCACACTAGTGTTCCGCGAGATATTTGCAGGTGTGCCGTGGGAGTTTTGAAAAATATTTAAAATTGCTAGCGTTTTGAAACCTTGAACGTCTCGAAAAATTAAATGGTAAATCAATGTCGGGAAAGTTAAAAAAGTAACATCTAAAAACGCAATCTCTGTCAGTCTGTCATTCATTGGTTCCTTTCGCAACGCGAGACTTGTGGGAGATCTCATCCCCGAAATTCTGGACACACTGAGAGACCTACGATCGGCACAGCAGTATTACTTCCCATCACAAGCAAGTGATGAATATGAATGGGTGATCAATCCATTCGGAAACAACGAAACTACAAATCTTACAACCGAAGAAGAACAGCTCATTGATTTAAAAAACGATACATTTTTTCAGTCAACATTTCCCGAAAAGAGCCTGGATGAGTTTTGGATCTCAATCAAGAAGTCATATCCTGCAATCAGTTCAAAAGCAATCAAAGTAATTCTGCCATTTGTGTCTTCGTGCTTTTGTGAGTTTGGATTTTCAGCATTGACTGAAATCAAATCGAAAGAGAGAGAGAGACTTCTTAAAATCAACGATGAAATGCGCGCTTGTTTGTCGACTTTGGAACCTCGCTTCAATCTGAATTTCTCTAGAAAGCAATCACATTAAATTTAAAATTAAATATATAAGTAAACATAAATAAGTTCTTCACCGTAAAAGTTGTTAAATCTTTCTGATGCGCCGCAAGACAAAAAAGTTTGAGAAACACTGATCTACAGTTATGCTTTCGAGACTACTGAATGGATCGATTGGACGCAAATTACATGTACTAGTCGTATATGTGGAAATAATGCAATCAAGATTGTGTACATTAATACATTGAACACATATGTATATGTTGAATCAGAATATGCGCTCTTTAATTGAATGACCCATGATGTATTATTTTGATTACCAAGGAAGGTCTCTCCGACTACGATCAGCGTAGGCACGGATAAGCTGTTGCATGCTGCAATCGCAGATCCGGGGTCAAATCTGTTATTTCTACTCCATGATTCTGTCCGAATTCATTTTAACCAAATATACACCGCATTCTTTGACATCATGTCACGTTGTTTAACTTTAGCGCAATAGTCCAAGAGGGCATACAATTTAACAGTATTCCCTGATCCATCGATTTCCGAAAGGAGAACGTTGTATATATTAGGTACTACCAAGAAACTCAATTGTTCTCTAATTATTGCTTTGCTTATTGTCTCAAAAAGAAGTCATGGCGTTAAGTGTACTTAACGTACTATACTTCCGAATCTGTCCGGAATATAGAAATATATAATTTGTCTGCGACACGTTGAAAAATAAAGGTGTGAAGTTTCTAGACCATACGTACTGTTTACACGTTTCTTATATTATCGGAAACTTCATTGTTTACATATCTGGGAATTCTGTATGAGTTTATAACATGATGGACAATAGGAATAAGGCCGAACCTCCAAGTTAAGAAATGATAGATTTTGAATAAGCACCAAGGTGTTCAGCTAAATTCTACTGCAGATCTGGGCCTAGGCTGTTCACTGTTCGGCACATTTCATTCAAACGTAGGGACAGTACTCAAATCAGAGACATACTTAAACTTATATACACAGCTGCTTCCGAATACTGCTGAGTCTGTATTAGCTAAGAACAAATGGTTGAAAATGGATGTGTGAAATATAAATCACTTTCCATCGCTGCTATGAAGCCGCTCTCACAGCTTTGTTTATTGCTAATATCTTTGTAGTTTATTCTTGTCACTACTTGTGTAAGTGATAAATTGGTAATGTGTCTTAACTCTGAGCCTTTTACCACCACAAAATTATGTTGGACCAGGGCTTAGTCCTCTTAATGTGAATTATTTTTTGTCGAAGACAGTGCATAAGCATCATAGCTTCAAATATTAAATAAGGTCGTCTTCGTTAAAAAAAATAGCGTGTTGCGGATATTTCCAAATAGAATAACTCTTCTGACAATAGTCTTCACGTAGGTTCCTCCAGTTGGTTTACCATTTGTTGGAGCAATATTTTATTCCATCCTTGATGTTAGGTGATGGGGTAAATATTCTACATGCCACTCCGTTTCTTTATTTCTATATGTGTGTGGTTTACATCGCTTGTTTTTGTTTTCGTGGAATCGTTTGCTCCAAGTGCTTCTTAGCTTAAAGAGCAGTGAAATAGACACAAGTTTTCACGACAATGATCTTTGGCAAATATAAAAGTTCGTTACACTTGCATATCTTTAGCAAAATCTTTAGGAGTTTAGTTTCGTTCATGTTTGTCTTTTTCTG
This sequence comes from Sinohyriopsis cumingii, assembly GCA_028554795.2. NCBI lineage: Eukaryota > Metazoa > Mollusca > Bivalvia > Unionida > Unionidae > Sinohyriopsis > Sinohyriopsis cumingii. The sequence goes on from CM068832.1 coordinate 49,588,412, forward strand.
ATTTTCCTTCCTTCCTTATTATTCGTGGAATTTTGTTTTGACTGATACGTTTGCTGACAGTTAATATGCTCTCTATACATGTGATTCTCTTTTTAGTGTTCGCTGTGTTTGAACCTGACGCTGTTTCCACTTTCCAGTTATATAGCCAAAATTAAACCACAGTAATTTGGACGCATTTGCAGTCCGAATCGGTGTTCATAGACTTCATATATCATAGAATTTAATTTCTGCCTGAGTAAACATTTTAAAAATCACGTTTGGAAATCTATGCAGGTTCATATTTTTGATGTCCATGGCCTGTATTTATGCCAGCGTCAAAACAGGATTTATTAATAAAATAAACTTTCCTTATTTATATCAACAAATACTTCTAGTTTGATTTCCTGGTCTTATTGTATGTGCATTTAACAAATAGTATTGTTTGTTGTAGTTCTTGTTGCACTACAGGCTTCAATGAGTGGTCACCTCTACAACTCAGACACTTCTTTTTAAAGCCAGGTGTACATCTGTTCAATTTGAACATCAATAAATGAATACATACTTAAACATAATGGCCACCTGACATAGCGGCACGTTTTGCAAGTATAGCTTTGGCGGGTGATTTTCAGGTACGTATTACCTTTAAGTATTCACAATGTATCAATCAATCTACATTCGTACCTGGGGCGGAAATGTCAGAAATACCACCTCGACCAAGATGGCCGGGGTACTAATATTAGCACACGCTATCGAGATGTCTGAGCTGAAAGATATGGAAAATAATTTGAAAATGCATTTCTTGGATTTATCGACGTTGCCATGACATAGTTTGCCTAAATTAAGTTGAATAAATGCTTTGATATATTATGTTCCTTTGTTGTATTATATGCATACATACATAATGACAGGCACCCATCATTTTCAGATTCTTCATACGTTGTTGTTTCATCTGGTACTATTCACACCCTTAGACGATATTAAACTTCAATAAAGATTAAGACAATATTGCCGTATATTGAAAGTTTGATATATATATATCGGATTTAGTAAAGAAAAATGAGGCTAATCAATTATAATATCTCTCTCTCTCTCTCTCTCTCTCTCTCTCTCTCTCTTGCATCATATTCCACAGTTATGTTGTGGCTGTCCAGAAGGATCTGTTTAAATTGCAAACAGCTCATTCCACTTGCAAATCAACACAGTATGGCTAACTTGCTCTAATGAGATTTTGATCGCACCAGTTCCGGTTCCGGTCTGACAGTGAAAAGCAACAATTAATTCCAATTGGTTGGATGTTTTGATAACAATATATTCCAGTTCAAAGTAAACAATGACTACCAACCAGTATTAAATACAACATTTATATGTGTTTAAAACCGGAAGCGGACCACCCTTTATTCAGCATTAATGTGAAATGGTGAGCTTTTAAAAGACGTGACGGGTAAATCAATATATATTAATCTAACTAATAAATCATGAAATAGTTCAGAATGTGTAATTGTCCTTGCTCTAAGAGAAGCATATAATGCAATAAAAAAGAACCTCCATATTTTCGAAGGCCCAGGGGAGTACACATTCAACAGGGGAAAGTTAGTCACTTTGTTCTGATTGTGAGATAGTAGGGAAACCGTTTGCGATTTTATCAGTAAAGATGTATACAGGTACCTTTGTCGCAACTGTCAGAAGCAACATACCAGAAATGACGTAATTGTAATCAGAATGGATATTTCATGGGGGGGGGGGGGTCCATATAACCACGATTAGCTGATAATATATCGGAACAAACTGCTCAATAAATTAGTCTAGTGCCTACTGCATTTTCGCTTGACAAACATTTTCAAAACTGTAGCGACTTACATGGGATCCAAATGCATTTATTTGTCAGTATGTACATGATTTTTGACAATTAATAAAACATCTATCTCTGCAATTGCGACCTAAGTAAAACTATAATATAAAACGTGACTCGAAGGGATGGTCAAGATACATTCTACCTTGTTATAGCTTGATAATCATGATGTGTTGTGTTCGTTTTTGTAGAATATTCATATCGGATGTTCTTATTTGGTCTTTTTCTGGTTAGAATGATATATTGAAAACAGGTGCACCATGTTAGTTTCTGTGTTGTTCACTAAATAGAAGAGACAGAAGGGAGGGAAGGAGGAAGGCGGAGAACGAATGCTTCAGAATTAACCGTTTCTCAGTGAGACTTGGCCAAAATTATTATTCATGAATATTTCTTCATGACATGTGTGTGTGTGAGACAGATAGAAAAACTGACAGACAGAGAGCAAAGGGAGCTTCTGATGTTAAAGAGTTAACAAACTTAAGAAACAGACCCATCTTTCCTAATGTGTGTATCACTCTGATGTTTGAAAATGAAAAGACAAGTCTTATTTTACCTCTTTGATTCGGCAACTAACAGTTGAACTACATAAGTAAAATGAATAGATAAGACTGATCATAATTTGCCTTCATCATGTTCTCTTTGCGGGTTTGAAACCTTTCGAAAACCTTATTTTTAACGCATATAATAAATTGTACACACACACACACAGATATATATATATATATATATATATATATATATATATATATATATATATATATATATATATATATATATATATATATATATATATATACCGACAAAAAGAATTGCTAACGCCGCAAATACTAAACTTTCTCAAGGTTGAAGGTTTTGGCAGGGGAAGAAACACAAAGAGTACAAACATTTGAAGCCATCTAAAAAATGTACAATATAAAATATAGCCTATTAACGTTATGCATGGAGGTACGAAGGGAAATGTGTCAATTTGTCAACACACATACATACATACATACATACATACATACATACATACATACATACATACATACATACATACATACATACATATGATAATGAATATTCTTTTAGGCAATCATTATTACACAAAATTTGGTATCTCTGATAAACTGATGGCTAAATGTTGTTTTGATTGGCTGAATTGGAGAGCAGACTCTTTTATTTAGACTTAACTCCATATGTGCTTGCAAATGTAATAAACGCAGTAGAGGCACGAGGGCGGTCGGGAGAGACAGTTGCCCCCTGAATTGAAAACTGAAACTTTCATAATATTCCACCTTACCATATTGTAATTGGGACAATTATGCACAAAAGTTTATTTAGAAAGGAGAGAATGGAGATTGGCAACTGACTTAACATCGGTTCTCGGAGGCAAAGTAGGGTCGCCACTAGAGAATATTGTACCCAGGTGCCTCGAATCTTTCGCCGTCACTAAGAATCGTTCATTACACATTCGTCCTACACTGAGCGCCCATTTAAGCGCCAGTAAGGCTAGTTTCTCCTGGGTTGGTTTAGTCCGAATGTAGCTCTTACCGTTGTTCTTTCATTTTATATCACCAACGGTTTCGCCAGCACTGATCTTGCATGCTATAAGAGATATTACAATTTGTATTGATAGTGAAGTCCAATGTCTGAACGATTATATCTCGGGCATGTGTTTGCAAATTATTCAAGGCTTGTGGTTTGTAGCAACATGATCCTGGTATATATTCTTGTTTGAAGTTGCTTTTGTAAGTAGCAGATAATACTATAAACATGTATGCAAATATATTCAGTATAAAATAATGTATTCATTCATTCATCTAGAATAAAGACAAGAGAGAAAAATGAGATGAAGAAAATGAATTTACAAGAAGCATTATGATAACAATATTAATAAAAGAATAATCATCAAGGGGGCTGAAGACAACAAATATGTGTTATCATAAATAACAGAGATTTCATTCTTATGCGTAAGTATCTAAATAACGTTTAGGAAAATTATATTTCCTGAATTTAAAATTTATGATGGAAGAAATGTTTTCTTCACAATTTAGTATATCATTCCACTGAAGTAAATCCTTCTCGAAGAACCGTAAATACAACGAATAAAAATAAAAAGCTAATAAGTTTATTTAGAAGATTAAGAAACTAAAAAGATGGAACAGTCAAGTGAACCACACTTATGAATTTTATCTGCTGTATCAAGAACTTATAATATTTGGCAACGCATGTCTCTGCGACCCTATTTTGTTATTGTAAGTTCTCTAAGTGAATGTACCTAACTACAAATGCTTGATCGTTTAAGCAATGTTATGATGTTTGCATTTTATCGTCATAGCGGAAATGTAGAAAATTTTTCTCGAATTCTAAAAGTGGAACAATACATTTATTTATATTGTTATGTATATTTGATTTTTTTTATATCTCATTTAATTCTTTGCAAGTTTTAAAATCTTTCTATTTTTTTAATTTCTTTATATGTGAAAGTACCGTAGTTCTGTTTACTCGCAACTCGTACTTTTTCCAGAAAATAGCTTGACCTTGACTGAACATTTCTGTAAATACATAAGGCCGACCTGGTTCCAAAACCTATTTCGAATTTAGTAACAGTCACGTTAACAAGTTCTTTGTTTTAATTTATTTTATTGTGGGAGTAATAAGAGTGAGATCGAGGCTGTATTGAATGCGTGACCCTAGGCTCGTAAATAGATTTTAGTGAAGTAAACAACTTTTTTAAAATTTTATTCTTAGAGTAAAATGATTGATTTTTGTCAGGGTCAAGCTGAGAGTACGTGATGTAAACATGATCACGTGACCATCGTACGGGTACGCATTCTGCGTCTCAAAAATTACTGTATAACCATTGTTTTAGGGAAATAATCACAGTGTGGGTTTGAAAACGCTTGATGTTAAGTAGTTTCCTTCTGTTGAAGCCAGTTTTCGAGTTATATGTTAATTTTTCGTCAGATTAGTTGGATTCTAAAGGATTAATTCTTGTTTCCTGGAAACATATGTGTGCTCATGCTAAATTCTTTAACAAAGACATTTCTTCACAAAAATTATTCGGATTGCCAAAACCGGATGATCATTTCTTGAGTTTCTACAAGGAAATGTAGAAAACCACACTATACAAGATACAGCATACGTCATCGCCTTCCATCTTGGATTCTTCGTCGAGAATCGAACTTGAATTCATTAGAACATTTTATTATTAGGACTTCTAAAATTTTATTCATGGATTATTCTTGGATTATTTTTGGATTTGATTCTTAAAACCGTAAGTTCTTATGTTTTTTTTAAATTTTACCGTACTTTTTCAAAGTTTGTTGTTTTCGCTCTTTCTTGTGCCACTGTTTATTCGAGGCTAAACAAGTAACATAATAATATGTACCGGTATATTTTCATAACTGTATAAACGCATAACGTTTTCCGGTTACAAGGATATCCTTACTTTCACTTTTCCCATTGTTGCATTCTGTATTCGAAAGTATTGTACGATTTGCTATCAATACATCATTTAAGTCTGCCAAAGTTTACGTTTTAGACATTGTCGATACTACAATGTTGCTTGCAATGTTCACAGTCTTCTTTCAGTTTCAACGGGCAAGCATGATTTTCGAAACAATAACTGGTAAGCGAGATTCACTGGCTTTCTTTCTGTATGTCCGTCAGTTCTTTTGCATGGATGAGTTTCCATCGGATTGTACATATGTATATATGACCACATGTTTGTCTCTTCCTCTGCATGGGTGGATGGATGGATGGATGTATGCACAGATAAATTGATAGATACATGTGAATTTATATTAGGAAAATATGGATGGATGTATGCACAGATAAATTGATAGATACATGTGAATTTATATTAGGAAAATGAAATCATCGGTTTATTCACCAAACATCACTTATAAACTAACGGATGTGTCAAAGTTTCTTCCTACATACACCAATTGTTATCTAATCGCATGGCAATATAATACCACTGTGATCGATGAATGGGATGTGAGTGTGTGTATGTTGCTTTCAGCATTTGGTTTCGTAACGGAAAAATAATAATTTCAGTAGGAATTCATCTACCCGAATATTGCAGTTTTATGTATAATATCATTTTTAAATGGCATTGCTGTAAACTGAATCTTAAATGTTTGAATGAAGTAGAATACGTGCGGTGCTAAGGCTCAACGTACTGCATATATTAGTTTAGTTTATTATTTGTTATACAAGTACAGGGGCAGTTGATATGGATACATATCACCTGCAGTGTCTTTGGTATACTCTGAGCCTCGGAGAATTCTCGGTATGTGTAACCACTCATATCACCCGCATGTTGATTTATATGTTGAATTTGTCACTCTGCAGAACCTTTCTTCTTTTTCAAATCTGAATATGTTTGAAACTCATTACATAAAGCATACAATCCTGACTATTGAACGAAAACAAGGATATTTTAGTTTGTGCTCTTTTTAAATGTCTAAGAAAACATATTTTTCAAGCGAATATTTATTCTGACAAAAAGAAAATACATGTACTCTAAAAGTTATAAAGTGAAGAAATGACTTGCAGGAAATTATTCATGGTATACATAGTCACAAGGTAACATGCAATGTACTTGTAATTGATCATTACAATACGAGTTACCTTTCTCTGTGGTCACCTCACCGACATACGTCGGTATAGATTCCGCCCAACAGTTAGAAGGGTAATTTGTTTACAGTGGCAGCATGCATTATAGAGATTATGTATTCATAACTGAATGCTAATTGCAGGTCCTGCGACTTAATTAGCTGCATGTGGTAATTATGGAAGCCATGCACTTAAACAGACAACTGTCAAAATAGCTCCTACAATATGCATGAAAAATCAACCTGGGGTAATCCAAAAGACAACTAAATTTAGCAGTTATTAAAATAAGGAAAATAAACAGCGTAGACAATGCCAGCCTCGGAAAGTGCAACAAATGTATGATTAACTATTTAAAATGAAAAAAGTTATCTGCTCGTTTCTTAGAAATTACATTTAAAGTCCAGATACTGCGAAACAGCAATTGGAGGAGTTCGTGAGATTACATCGGAAGTAAGGGACACACTACATTAAAGTTATATAATACACACACGCGCACACACTATATATATATATATATATATATATATATATATATATATATATATATATATATATATATATATATATATATATATATATATATATATATATATATATATATATATATATATATGTGTACTATATTACACACTAAAACCCAGATTACGCCATTTGCTCATACACCAAAAGTAAAGTACAATTTGTTTAACAATACCTTGAATGATAATTAATGAGCAAATCCTAGGAAATTATTTTCATTATAAATCAAACCGTACTCAAAGTATAACACTGTAGAGCGGAACCATACATGAACTCTCGTAGTTACCTTCTCACTGTGGGTGTACATGAGCATGCAAGTTTGCGACTGACTCAAAGGATTTCATTCTGCAGTGTGACATAAAAAGTTGTAACCTTCTGTTTTGATAACATATTATATCTTTTACGAAGGAAACGAGACACAGTTTACTCGAGGATCTGACCAGTTGTCCTGGATAAGGGCACGAGAAGCTTGTGATAATATGTCATACGCCATACTTTCTGGAATGCGAGTCAAAAGTGCTTTTGGATTGCTTCATGTTGGAGAATTCGCCTGGATCGATGGAAAGGAATACAATTTCTGCTATACACAGGGTAAACTAAGGAGAGTTTCCTTGTTTTTGTCATACCCTTCTTAGGGACATACAGATATAGGATCCGTTTGTTTCCCCAACTGTCCGTCACATTTTTGTTTCTGGATTATAACCCACAAATATCATTTAACACACGTTGATAAAATCTACTACAAATGTCCGACTGCTAGTTCCTTGAAGCAAACTATAAATGGATATATGATTAGTTCTACCCGACATATTGTTACTCTCTCTGAATTCAAATATATATATATTTCTTGTTAATTAATGGTTGTATAGGCATAAACATGTGGCCCAACGTTTACTCAGATACGTGTTATAGCTTATGCTGACGATATTAATGAAAACTGTGCAAACAACCTTATCCAAAAACTGTGTAATAAAAGGGGAACTGTCTGATACAAAAGCAATGTTTTCAAACGATGGATGACAAACGAAAACCATACTATTTGTATTATAGCAAAGATATTATTTACCTTTTTGTTTCATTTTGTTAAATTTCAAGGGACTAAAATTATTTTTTCCACTTTAATTTTGATGGTAGCTATGAAAATGAATAAAACTGTGTTCAAGCGATTCGAGGAAATTATGTCAGTGTGTAGATCAGAATATTGTTCTTACTAAAATGAAGCATATATTCAAATTTTGGCAATATAATGCGAATGTGGCAAACACACACACACACACACACATTTCTATAAGCCCCAAACAGTACTTGCTAACCGTATTTAATTTGTTTCAGCGCCAAAGTGAGAAGTGAGTTCCAGTTTAAGAAGGGGGAGTTGTGTTCAGCGTTAAATTGAAAGTTGGGATTGAAATTGGTTTCGATAAATATATATATATATATATATATATATATATATATATATATATATATATATATATATATATATATATATATATATATATATATATATATATATATATATATATATATATATATATATATATATATATATATATATATATATATATATATGTATATATATGCAAGTTAAATATTCATATCCTCCGTGTGAAATCATTAAAAATAAGTATGAATATAGTGCCAGAGTTCCGAAAATTTGTATATTCCGTGTCGTCACGACTTTGATACTTTTCTAATATTTTAAAAACCATTATTAGTCTCAAGACATAACTTTACTAACCTAATTTCTTAAAAGCAGAGGAAACTTTATGTGCGCTAATACCTTTTGGTTTATAGCAGAGTTTATACAATTTCTCTATGCATGATTACTTTTAGCAATATATGTATAGACTGTTCATCACTCTTTTTAATACAAAACAGATGTCAATGAGACAAACAGGAAATGCAGATATGTGGCAGTAAGGAAAGAGGACACAAGAAATAATCTTGCTTGCATTTACAACAAAGGTAAAAACTGTGCATACAGCGATATTTTAAACACTCTTTATTGTACTATCGATATGCAACTTCATGGATTTTTAAGTTAAAGTTAAAGAAGGAATGCTATACTACTCTTATTATTAACTTTCCTGTTTTTTGTTAAATTACTAATCTTGTACCTGTATGTATCAATTTAATTACTAGTGAAAAGAAACATATGACTAGCAACAAAGTAGGCTTTAGCAATGTTAGCGATATTGGTATATTCATGTCAGTTGATCAGAACCTTTATAATCCTGGTCAAAACATCTGTTTCATATAGGCGAGAAAGTTCGGTTTGTTAGACCTTATCCTCGTTTCAATTCCAGAACGGTTAATACTAGTAATTTGCATTTTGTTTTGAAAGAAATTATTCTACAACTTTAGCACTTCTAGTTATAATATAAAATGATTAACATGTCTTAACAAATAATACTATTTTAACTCAGTGATAGTATATACGTTCAAATTATTGGAGTGTACAACAAGAAATATTGCGCCAGTCACCTAATCGAAGGAACGAGTATTAGCTTTTTGATTGGTTAATATTCTGGATAATGTGAGCGATAAAAATATGGAGTCTGCATTCAGGTTTGGTCTTCGTAAATGTATCAAACTTGTACTAATTTCAAACAGACGGAAAATTTGAGATGAATGAGGAGATTCTTTCGTACACTGATGCCGTCACAAAATGCCTAAAGTCAAGTACATCCCTGCAGGTGGTGGACAACTTTGCCTTACCAATGGTTGTTCCAGTGAACAGGACATACTGGATCAAGGATTACAATGCTACCAGTATCATCAACGGATTGAGTAGGCATTTAGTCAGAATCACTTTGTATAACATTGGAACCTCTTGAATATGTATTGCATGTCTTCTGTAGAATTGGATGTAATCGGTATCTTGTTTCCTCAATTGTTTATATGGTCATCATCCTGTCTGCATATGGTAAAGTTATTTTGATAGTAATCAATATTTTGGACAGTAAAATTAAATTATTTTATACGTTATATATCCAGTGTTCAATTTTGTCCTCTAATGAGTCAGACAATAATAACACTGGTCAACAGTGAAATCATTACTGACTTGAAAAGGCCCTAATCTGTAGTATTTTGGTGTGCCGAACACGAATATAACCGTGAAAAATTTGTATTGGCTCTCGTTTTGAAGATATTCATATACCTCATTTTCTATGTTTCACTGTGTAAATTTCTCCAGTAGGACTGCAGCAACATCCGGAATAATGATGTAACATTGCATAATACCATCATGCTCACATCATCCACAGTTGATTGCATCATTTTCTGATGCAATGCAATACTAATGCCATGCGGCTGCTGAAGTAAGTTGACGTCAGCAGTGTACTATACATGTGTAGGCCTATTATACTAATGCCAGGCGGCTGCTGAAGCTGACGTAAGCAGTGTACTATATAAAGCCCAATCAGATAGGTTCAGCATTTAAAATATTTTAGACGTTGTGCGAGACAGTTCAAGCTACTGTTACATAAAACTTATTATTTTATCCATTTACGTACAATAAAGAACAGTAATGCCTCGAAAGTGTGTTAATACCGCGGACAATTTTTGCTATATTTGTGGGGAAGTGACATTTGCCAACCAGAAGAAAAGTATCAATTCTCAAGTGAAGAAGGCATATCATCTTTACTTCGGATGCAAGGTTGGTGACCAAGACAAGCCTTGGGCTCCGCATATATGCTGTGCTACATGTACAACACAGCTTTCACAGTGGTTGAATTGCAAAAGGTCATCAATGCCGTTTGCAGTCCCAATGGTGTGGAGAGAGCCAAGCAACCACCTAAATGACTGTTACTTCTGCTTGGTTCCTCCTCTTTCCGGCGGAATAACGAAGCGAAAGAAGTCGAGAATAGTCTACCCAAACATTCCGTCTGCATTGAGACCAGTTCCACATGGTGAGGGACTTCCTATTCCAGAACCTCCAGCAGAATATTCTCTTGATTCATCTGACGAAGACAAAGGTGAGTCGACCTGTTCTTCTCCTGGTCCATCAGCATGCAGTGATCCAGATTTTCACTGTGGTGCATCATCAACCCCACACAGAATAACACAGGAAGAACTAAATGACCTGATTCGTGATTTGGACTTATCAAAGAACAAGGCAGAATTGCTAGGATCAAGACTCCAACAATGGAATCTTCTAGAAGAAGATGTCACAATTACTGCATATCGAAAGCGCCACCAGCAATTGGAGCCTTTCTTCAGAAAGGAAAGTAATCTGATATTCTGTTCCGATATTGAGGGCCTCATGAATGCTTTAAAAATCACTCATGACCCACAAGAATGGAGACTATTTGTGGACTCTTCTAAACTGAGTCTCAAGGCTGTGCTTTTGCACAATGGAAACATTCTTCCATCTATTCCAGTAGCGTATGCTGTCCACATGAAAGAGACATACGATAACTTAAGGCAGCTACTGAATTCCATTGAGTATAACAAGTACAGCTGGCACCTCTGTGGTGGTTGCCCTTTTAATGGGACTGCAGCAAGGATATACAAAATACATGTGTTTCTTATGCGAGTGGGATAGCCGAGCAAGGGAAATGCACTACATGAGGAAGGAATGGACTCACAGGCAGAATGTAGCCATTGGAGAGAAGAATATCCAACACCCAGCTCTGGTTGAGGCTCAGAAAATCTTGCTACCACCCCTTCACATCAAACTAGGTTTGATGAAGAACTTCGTGAAAGCCATTGACCGGACTTTGCCAGCATTCCGATACCTGCATGAAAAATTCCCTCGACTCAGCGAAGCAAAGATTAAAGAGGGAGTTTTTGTGGGTCCTCAGATTCGAGAGCTTTTCAAAGATGACCGGTTCAACAACTTGCTGGAAGGTGACGCGAAACAAGCATGGAATGCTTTTCGCCTAGTTTCTACAAACTTCCTCGGAAATGTTAGGGCAGAAAACTATAAGGAACTAGTAGAAGACATGTTGATGAAGTATAAGAAACTTGGCTGCAATATGTCTCTAAAGATTCACTTCCTTCATTCCCATTTGGATTTCTTTCCTAGCAACTGTGGTATTGTTAGTGATGAACACGGCGAACGTTTTCATCAAGATATCGCAACAATGGAACAAAGATACCAGGGAAAATGGTCCACTACAATGCTGGCTGACTACTGCTGGACACTCCTCAGAGATGCTCCCGAACAGCTGTACAAGAGACAGGCGAAGAAATCTAAGATGTAGTCAATGACTTGATTTTTTATAGGTAGGCTATTACAGTTGACCTTTTACTATTGGAATGCATTTCGTTATGTAAACATTAATTTCTTGCAGATTACAAAAAAACTAGAGCCAATTTTGCAATTTGACTGTCATATTCGTGTTCAGCACATAAAAATTGATAAGAATTGACTAATTTTATTTCAGTAACATGACTTTTGTAAAAATTTGTTGTCCAGTGTAATTAGCGTTCGTTGAATAATGTATATAACATTAATTTATTTCTTAGAATAAGTAATTTCTAAATTAACGTATTCAAAGTTCCGAGCTAAATAGGAAGAACATTTGCTTTTCGGATAGATATGAAACAGACAAACTCATATTATAAATTATTGATGATGTCAGCATCCAAAAGTAAAACATGGAAAACAAGACAATATATAATAATATTTTAGGGTCGCAAATAGGTTATTAATTAATTTAACATGCAAAAAGTCTTACTATGTCTTCTATGAAATAATTCCTTGTCCAATATTTTACAGTTCCAGCGCAAACGGTGACAGAGTTATGCATCGGTATAGTGAAGCTGGACAACAACACATTTGAGTTTGGTACAACCTCATGTGATGAGACTCATCCCGTTATATGTGATGCGAGTAAGACTGTCTTTTAATTAAGGCATATCGTCTTCATTTGATACAAGCAATGGGGAGTATAAGGTAGCAAAAAGTACCGCATAGAACCTCGTCTGAATAAACGTCACAAATTCCCAAACACTAGCGAAGAAAATGTTACACAGCGCTCATTTGAAATCAAAATAAATGAGAAATTGTGAATCAAAAGGGGGCGCGTTCAAGGTTTCTCTTCAAAATTAAATTGCAACCATATGTTTAACAATGCATATGTAGTGTTTTCTTGCTGTGATTTATGATTGCATTTCGTCTGTAATTTGATTTATATTCCTGGACATTTTATCAGCGTCAAAACAGAGTGCCAAATTACCTAATAAGAGCATATAATCAGTAGAAACTAATAAATATAAGTTTCGGGCCTGTTTAATACTGTTCAAGAGACGATTATTTTCCATGACGTTTTAAGGAGAAACAGAACACAGACACACACACATTTTGGATGGATGATGTAATATTGCAAACACCTATCGCCGTTTTTCATTTTTCATAGGTACAGACATAAATACTACCAAATATGAGTTGGGTTCTTGCAGGAAAAGAGAAAAGGAAAATAGGTTAATTCACTTTAGCCTAAAACGGTTATATTTTCTTCCCTTGCAGGTGGCGTCCCTACCGCATTAACATTAACAACCAGACATGAACGGATGCATCGGCTCGCTGATTTAAAGGCTTATAGCCAGCCGCAACCTGATGGTACATATAATAACACTTCAATGGGCAGTTAAAATTCGTACAACATAAAATGTTCCTTTACATCATGTCCGTGAATTTATTTAACCTTAGAATTTACAAGTTCTGGTGAAAGAAAACAACAACTATTACAAATCCATTTAGTTCATGTACCTTCTTGACTCACTTGGCTCACTTGGCTCACTTGACTCACTTGGCTCACGTTTACTGTTCTGAAGAAAAGCATATATATAAGAGAAAGCTGGTATTTTCCATTATTTCATAAATATACATCATTTAACTGTCGAAATATAAATCAAGACTTCTAAAATACATTTACCATGCTATAACAATTCACTAAATATACGTGTTTTTTTTTTTTTTGCTCAAAGGACAATAGCCTAAATCGTCACATGCAGATATGCGTACATAAAGAGATTGTGTGATATGCATAAAATACACTCCGTTGTTAAGTAGATTATTGAAGATGATTACAGTCATACCTCTGTGCTACGTGGAGATTTAGCAGGCATACGTCACGGGACATGCTCTTTTGAACTTAAGTTCCCCACACATGTGTCTTTCGCTAGCAACATTTCACGTCATTCACCCACTGGAAAATAAACTCAAATCGAATATAATTCATGTATCGTCATATTGAAGCTATTTGAATCATATCACTTACACATGGATGCGATGCATCTACAGACGGCATATATTTCAAGGTGTTGGGGAGAAACGCTAGATATGTTTCAGTAATTATTGACGAAGGAAACTTCGGCAAATGGACAAACTGAGTTTCGGCAAATGGACAAATTGATAATATATTAATGCATAATAATACTTTGAAGGGGGTTTTCCGTTGTCAGAAAGGCTGAGATATCGAGATTTGCAGCTTTTCAAATTCTGAAACGAGTTTATCTGGATGTGTGCTTCAATAATACTGAAGAATAACAGCTAACACGCATACAAATGATTGTATGAGTGTTATATAAATGTATGTTACATGTACATGATCGAAGTTATATGAACATAACCGCATGATTGGAATCAAGTACATCTGCAAGTAAAGTAAGGTCTGTGAGATCTGATATTTTGTATTATCTGTTACATGCACTAAATGTTTGTAAACTTCTATTTCTGCATTTCAGATTTGATATTCATCGTATTATACTCGACCTTATGGGTCTTACCCTTCGCTCTATCGATTGTCGCCATCGTGCAGTACCGGAAAAAACGTTTGACTAAAAGCATTGCGAAGAATAGTATATACAAGTCGCGTCGTTCTGATGCAAAGTAGGTCTTTCTGTCACTGTCTCTCTGTCCGTCTGTCTGTCTTATTCTCTCTCTCTCTCTCTCTCTCGCTCCCTCTTAAGTGCTGCGGAGGCTCAGGTGTTAATGTATTGAACTTGTGACTATATTTGTTTTACATGCCTCGTCATGACATAACCTTCAAAATCAGTACGGTAAAATAGTAAACCACAACCCCACATATCTCTCTCATCCATTTGGTATCTAACTGACGTCATTGTGGTTACGAATGGAAATGATTAAGAGGTAAAAATACGCATATATGTCAATAACATGTCGGTTCGTTTATTACAGTGACAATGAAAGATTACATATGCTTATAATAAGCATCACTCACGCTCGGACATATATGGTAAAGACCTAAACACGCTGAACAGGCAATAACTTCGAATTGTTAGATAATAGATATACATATTTTAACATAATTTGTAATAGTATTTCTCCTCATCATAATTGGAGATGCATAAACTTAACAAATAAAACAGATATTCCTAATTATATTTATTATTGCAAATTAGCATAAGATCCGGCTAATGAAGAAACAAATTATGTAAATTGGTGATTAACGACCTGTTTTAGTAAAATTACGGAAAATTAAAAATTTTTAGAAATATATTATAGCGAATTAACATTCAAAGCAATACATTGGGATTTCTTTCTTCTGCAATTCACATTGGAATACAATGTTAAATTTAACCATCCAATCATATTTTTATATGAAGTCATCAAACACAAAAAAACACCAGTAACACAGTCTCTCGTAATTATTCAAAATTATTCAACATGTTATTCGAAAATAATAGTTCAAGTGAGCAACGTATTGATTCGGATGAAAACATTACGAGAAGACTTTAGCAACATATTCCTAATTACAAATTTAGAACATCAATAAAACAGTCTCTTGTAACTATTAAAAGTTGATCCAAATGTTACTCCAAAACTTTAGTTAGGTAAGAAACGTTATGATTTAGATTAAAATATCACGAAAAGATTTCAGCAAAATATTTCTGATTCCAAAGTTAGACTAAACGATGATGATACATTTTTATTGCTGCCTTGTGAAATAGTTATAAAAATAAGTAGTATTATGATACATTTTTATTGCTGCCTTGTGAAATAGTTATAAAAATAAGTAGTATTGTTCGGTAAAAATAATTTTATAAATCAACGGATTGTTTTA